>JAIGNY010002101.1:445000-625000 GCA_020152595.1 Chiridota heheva
TTTTGGGTCTACCCCTGGAGGATGGGAGGGCACTTCCATATGTGTGGTATATATACATGTGCCGCCCAAGCAGTTGCTTTTTTTTCAGAATTTTCGTAGTGTAGGCATTAAAAATCCAATCTCTCATACTGCTGGTCTATTTTTTTTGCATATTTTCACACTGCAGGTATCAAACATTACTTATTTTCGTACTGCAGGTATAAAAAAAAATCACCTATTTTTGAACTGCATGTATCAAAAATCACCTATTTTTGTACTGCGGGTATCAAAAATCACTTATTTTCATACTGCATGTATCAAAATCATAAAGTAACATACTGCAGTTAGCAAAAATATCTCTCATACTGCAATCCAATTTTGAAATTCTGGGCGGCGCATACTTACCAATTTAGAATGTAAGTGCCCCCCCCCTCCTTACCGGTAAGGTCTATCGGAGAGGTAACCCTTCCTATACGACCCTGCTTTATGACACGTATTCTATTCCACTGGGAGTTCCACTGTATTATCATATCTGCCTTAATTATATATGATATATTGTAAAGTGGATTTTTGAAGACAAATTAGAAATGTGAATGGCAACTGTCATGGTATACAGAATACATATGCAAATGCAACTGTCATGGTATACAGAATACATATGTGAATGCAGCTGTCATGGTATACAGAATGCATATGCAAATGCAACTGTCATGGTATACAGAATACATATGTTAATGTAACTGTCATGGTATACAGAATGCATATGTTATTGTAACTATCATGGTATACAGAATACATATGCAAATGCAAGTGTCATGGTATACAGAATACATATGCAAATGCAACTGTCATGGTATACAGAATACATATGCAAATGCAAGTGTCATGGTATACAGAATACATATGTGAATGCAACTGTCATGGTATACAGAATACATATGCAAATGCAACTGTCATCATGGTATACAGAATAAATGCAAATGCAACTGTCATATGCAAATGCAAGTGTCATGGTATACAGAATACATGCAAATGCAAAATACAGAATACATATGCAAATGCAAGTGTCTACAGAATACATATGCAAATGCAAGTGTCATACAGAATACAGCAAATGCAACTGTCATGGTACAGTATAAAAACAATGCAAATGCAACTGTCATGGTATACAGAAACTGCAACTGTCATACAGAAATATCTTAATTAGAAATGCAGATATTCCCCATTGTTACATACATCTTGTTTTCTAAACAGATTGTCAATTTGTATCATTAATTCTTAAATCTACCATCCCTATCAATCTCTAACATTTTTGTTTCTGATAGTGAGCCTTTGTTGTCTAATCCCTGCAAGGATGATGTGGCGTGAAACAAATGTAACACCATTTTTTTTAAACTTATTTTAATCAATTTTATCTGGGAAAACAATTTGGGTACAAGGGAAATTTAACACACACACATATATATATATAGTCAGTTTATTATTTATATATATATATATGTATATATATATATATATATATATATATATATATATATATATATATATATATATATATATATATATATATATATATATATATATATATATATATATATATATATATATATATATATATATATATATATATATATATATATATATATATATATATATATATATATATATATATATATATATATATATATATATATATATATATATATATATATATATATATATATATATATATATATATATATATATATATACCATGCTTACTTTTATGTTTTTAGTTTCTCCATATCATTCCAACCCTTCAGAAATCTTTATAGCTCCTTCCCTGAACTTGATACACATTCAAATAAGCTGTTGACAATATCTTACAAAGTGAATAAGATATCTAAGTAGTGGCACCGTTGTTGTGTTTTTCCATGATCATAGAAGAATAAATATCTGCCTACTTAGCTTTCATTTTGACCTGTGAAAGCTATAGTTCTAAAGAGTGACTAAAAACCTTATATCATCCGTTGCAAAGAAACCCATGACCCAGTGGCACAGTATCGATTTCTTAGTAGTATTCATATACCGTCATGCAGCAGTACTTGCCCCCCCCCCCCACCTCTCCCGCAAAACACTTTGAATCACTATCATAAACAAACTGCAGCCAAACAATAACTTGCCGTGGAAAGAACTGAACAAGAAGGTGGCATCAATATTACAGGTAAAGGATGGATGAGAAATGAGCGCGCCCTTACTTCCAGCACGTTCAAAAATCATCTGGATAAAAGTCGTTCGCTTCAATGTCACTCGATATCAGTGCCGTGTACACAACTGTTATACAGTTCTGCACTATTATACCCAAAATATTTGAAAATAGATCTAACAAAATTATAAAATGATCATACTTTGTATGTAAAAATACTTGCTAAGGGATCAACCACTCGAAAATAACTATGGGGGTTCACCCCCATTTTCCCTTCCCTCAACCCCACCCACGCGCTTCTATAACCATTATACCTGATCACAACGCACACTGCAATATTACCCTTGGCGGTGTATGTGTTTTGTAATTACGATATTATATGTGGATATTTCACACCGACAATTTACTTTTGATACATTCAAATCGAATCTATTATTGTTCACTGTAATCATCTCAAACTTGAGAATCACAGATCGCCTGATCAATCAAAATCTCATACGAACTGATTATTCTTTGCACAGTTTGTCCGAAAATGTCATGTGGAATAAAGTCTGTAAAGGATTATTCTTAATATTTGGACATGAATGGATATCTTGTTCCGTTCCACGAGATATATCGAATTAAAAAAGTCAATAGCTTGTATAAAAAGTCTAATGTGAAAGAGTAACGTCTTACCCTCACTGCATTTACTACTGTCAATAAATAAATGTTTTTCAATCAAAATGAATTACTTTTAACAAATCTAAATCAAATTTTCTCTATTCACAGTTACCTATCTTATTTAGATTGATTACTGGCTTGAATGGATTTAACTTTTAAGTATTAGTTTTAAATCACATACCCTCAGAAAATACTTTGGTAAAACATGAAGATTTTGAAAGATGTAAGGTCTGCCATTCAGTCTGATTTCAGTCCTTTGCCAGAAAACGGTGAATCAGATAGAAATTCAAGTTAAGATATCTCCTGGATTTTAATCACTTTCTAATGTTTTTTTTTTAATTTTGACCATCTTCTGTCATGAAAGACGAACATTAACGATCATTGAAATAATCCTTTAAAATAATGACCGCAATAAAATATTATGCCAGCTGGTGACGTATTACTGGCACGAACGGTCCTTAATAAGTGGTTATGCTACGAAGGACCTGAAAACATGATAATCCAGATAAGCAGCCGTTAGTGTCCACCCCCACCCCTCCCCACCCATTCCCCCACCCCCACTTCCTCCACCCTCTAAGATCCGAGTCTTAACGTCCACTTGAAATAAGAATTTTAGCGACGTGAAAAAACCTCAGAGAAACTGTGATATTTATTATAAATCTTGGCTCTGAAACGACTCCTTTGTGTTCACGTTTAATTGTGTGTCCCCCCTGGCTGTTGTCAGGTTTGTTTATTTGTGTGGCTTTTGGCTACTCTTGTCCGTGCTCGTTCCTCGTTCATTTTTGCGCTTGTATAATTATTGTTTGACTTTGTAGCACGGCCTGTAGCTGTGGAACCCAGTCGTTAAACTAAGACAGTTTCGTTCGTTATTATAAATCTTTCTACACTTTTATTGTTGATTCTCAATCAAATCTTATTGTGAAAGTGTAAGTTAAACAAATTTTCCAGAAATTTGAGGGGCTTGTTTCGATTCGATCTCCGCCCTGATTTCAAAGGTCTATAAAGAAATTACTTCATGATGAAAGGAAGACCTTCACTTTCTGCCACTGCCCTAACACAGAGCTCTTATTAATTTCATTCTTATTTCCCTTTTCTTAGGAGAGGATTCTGGAAATGTAGATGCGACCTCGTCGCAGACTGTTCCTCTCTGTTTCCATCCTCAAATGCTGCCTCGGTTGTCAGAGACCTTGGGCCGGATGAGTTTAAAGTTCGAATCACATCGAACCGCGGAAGACGGAACACACGGGAGTTAGAAAGGTTCTGCGAAGACAGGTGTTTCGATCGTGTCGGCGCTTTCTTGAGATATGGTATAACGATCACCAAGAGAGATAAATCTACTATGAGAATGAATGCTGATGGCGCACAACAAGCATGTCAAACCATTGGAGCTACAATTGCGGTAGTCAACGAGACTTGCGGGTTCTGGGTTCGCACCGGAATGGACCAATGCGGGAAGACAAAGGACAACTATCTCGGAGAAACGGCGTGCTGGAACTTTGCCTTCGCCACTGCCTCGCTTTCCGTTACGGTAGCAAACTTCCCTCCGTATGTCGCGGATACTGACACTGTTTTTGGTGATGTAACAGCCGCAGCCGCGGCGATTACACCAGCGGCTGTAGTGGACTGGGCAGGTTGTTGAGATTATACATTTATGAAAATATATAGGTCACACTTATGGTTGTTTCTAAAAGGTCTTCTGTTTCATGATAAAGGACATATTTGATGGATATTCTTAAAGAATTCAAGCATTTATTTGATCTCAAGTCTTAAATATCAGTTTAAATATGACCATTATACATGTCATTGTATTTGACATTTTCAGCTCTATGAACCCAGTTTTTCATATTTGTTACATTAAAGCAGCATAACAGCTCATCGGTTAGAAGAAACTTTTCTTCCATTTCCACGTATGCAAATTCCTTGGTTTCTCTTACCATGTTGTGAGAGAAAAGCTCTCTTAGAATGATAAATTACTAGCACATCTTCGTCAGTGTTTCTATAGGACGACATGATGAAATTTAAGTGAAATACTTTCAAAAATTACGGCAAAGATCATTAAAATTTACTTCTGAAACATCAAATTGTTTTAGCTACGTTGGAGAAATTATAATCTCAAGCCTTTTTTTAATCTAAAATCCTGTTCAAGATCTTTCTGTTGGAACAATTATGCAAATATTTTTTTAAAGAAGGTCCTAAAAAACGTTTTATTCTTTGAATGGTCGTTCTAAAGAACGTTTTATTCTCTAATGGTGGTCCTAAAGAACGGTTTTTAATTCAAAATTTGTTGAAATCAGTAGTCCTTGAGATTACAGATTTGGAGCTGTATGTCATATCACTAATTCCACTCAAACTGAAAATTCCTCAAATTTTAATCAGCCATAACTCTGGAGCTAACAGTAACAGAGAACTTTCCGAAATTCAAAGGTTGTTCCAGCCAAAACTTAATAGGCCATATACGATCTTCAGCTCTGACCATCCTTTAAGAATACTAATTCTTTAATTTACACTCTTTGATCTTACCTGAAAAGAAGTTTAATCACATTTCTAATGCATGCCTATTTAAATGGAGAAAACATGCGTAAATAGGCCTATCAATGATTAAGATATTATTGTCAAAGCTTTCAAAGTTTCGGCAATTCGTCAGGGTGAGGGAGTGGACAGTATCACGAGTTAAAATTGCGCACAATACCTCTTTACATAAGTGCAACATTACATTAAAAGATGCAATGGCTCAGTGGTAAGGAGTCCGACATGCTCGTATTCGAAAGGTACCGGGTTAGATTCCCGTCGTGCATTCGTGAGCGCTGCATTGTGTCCTTTAGCAAGATACTTTCCTCTGCCTACTTCAGTCCACTCAGATGTAAAATGAGTATCCAGCACTACTGGAGAATTAATCTGCGATGGACTGGCGTCCTGTCCAGGAGGAGTCACGTACTCTCATCCGCTTGTGTCATTGAAACCGGGGACAAGCACCGGCTCTATGAGCCTGATGGCTCGAATGGATTTAACTCTAAGTGCAACATCTCCCCTAATTACATAATTAGATGCAAAGTTTCCCCGAATGTGTTGGAAGTTGACCCTGCTCAACCTCTCCCCGAACAGCCGAACGTCCCGACACATTACGAGATATAAGCTCACTGTTGTATTTTTTTCATCACCGTGACGATACTTGATGTAATATACCTCTGAAAATGTGCGCCTATGAAGTCAATTATGGTGTGTCGTCATTTCTGATCAGGATAGAGGTTTTTTTTCTTTCACATAAGTATTAATCTTGAAGATGCTCTTATCCAGAATAAACTGGGAAACTCACTTTTTCATGCAATGATGTTTTCCTATACAGTGTCTTTGGCACTTTGTTGTGTTTTACCGTGTAATTAAAGTATTGAATATTGATAACTTGTCATTTACCTATGTTGTACAAAGTAATTATTATTTTGAAATTCATTGTTGTATAAAGTAATTATCAAAACAGGACAACAGTTTCCTGCATTTCATGTGGTTCTGATGTTTGGGGGACAGGAATGTCGAGCACATGCAATGACCCATTCTTTACGAGCAAGCATGAGCGTGCTAAACTAAAGGACTGAAAAATCGCGAAATTAAAATGCCTTCAGGAAACATAAATACCTCGATACTGAACTACAAAATATCTGGCGTATCCCTCTCGACCCCCTCCCTTGTCCCCACCCAGCGACTTTATATTCTGATGAGTGGCGTGACAGGAAAATTCTGCAGCGGATTTTCGCAATAATGGAAGTATGACGACTTTCAGCATCTTATTGTCAATTCTGGACCAAAAATCTTTTTTTGAACAAAAAATGTATTTAATTTTGGACGAAAACTAATCTTGTGGAACCAACTTATATAGCTGAATATTGTAATCTTTTTTCCCTATAATCCAGACTGCTAGAACAACTAAGAATAGGACCAACTTTATGGTCCTTAGACTAACTTGAGGGGAAGTGTGAGGAGTGAGTAAAATCCTACTCGCACCCGTGTCCATATTAATGCCGTATGCTTAAATGAACTATTATTTACGTTTTCGCATAACTAATTAACAATATTAAAGTTTGCTCAATTCTAGCCGTTCGAAACGGAGAACCTTCTGATTTCGGCCCTCACACCTAACCGCAAAATACTTTATTATGAGTTGGTATCAATACGGAGATGTAGTGGGGGCTTTCAAATCATTGTTTACCCTAGTTTGTAAACTTCATCCTAACGAGGCACTGGCCGCACCACGAAGTGGGAGAAACAATGGGCACGACCCCTACCGTTCGATATTTTCTACTTAGATTTGGACGAATTGGAAACTCTTTGATGGTATCTTGGCGAGAAGTAGGGACGAGTCCTTTTGTCCTCCCCGTTGCATTGCTATTAGGGGACCTACACGCGTACCCTTTGCCTTCCCCATATTTCCTAAGTTTTGGACGAATTGGAAAATCGATCTTTGCGAAAAGTCGGGAGACCCCATCCACCCCAGTAGCGCCGCTATTGTAATGAGAGCAAGTAAACTTTAGTCGAAATCCATCCATATTCGGCTCGAGGTGTGGCAACATCAGGTGCTTGTGAAGAAATAGCTACAGTTATACCCCCATCAAAAAGGGGGAAGGCAAGTTCATTCCTGTCAATGCAGCGATGGATCTGGCGATGGATCCTGTCGATCCCCAATGGGAAGAAGGGACACGTGCAGGCGAATGATTTGCCAGGAAAACGGATAAGGATATATCAAAATTAAATTCTACAGAACATGTGGTCTTCAATTTTTTAAAGTCAGATACTCACATTTTATAGCTTGGTATTTAAAGGGTCATATATTTCATATATTATTATCCCCACTCCTTTTCAAGCTTTGACTTATGCACTTGTCAATTGTATGATCCACACATCCCCTGCAATGGCTAGTTGGAAGGCAAGTCATTGACACATACAAAATTCACTCACATGTGTGTCACATAACAAATTGTCAGTCATCAGAGTGATTCTATAGAATAGAACTATAGATCAGTCACTTTGTTTACACAGGGTGAGTCATTGGTACATTTAGTTAGTTATGGTGATAGGTTTGTGACTTGCATATTTCCACATTGTACCAAAGTTGTCAGTCAACTGAATGAATGACTGTGAATATTTGACATGAGAGGTCGGTCACCCAAGTGACTGAGGTGTGCATCAATGTACGTTTTAAGGACTAACCGGAAATAGCGAGGGCGGGTTCATTACCATTTCAAAATAGAAATATCACTTTCTATTAAAAATTTGTTGACAAAGCAAGGAAGTAATTATTTGTCCCATCGAAACCTATGATAGAAGCATTAAATTCGGAGCACTTTGTTCTTGCCACAAAAGCAATGGTTTTCGGAATAATCATACTTTTTAAAAAGTATGTTCCAATATCTTTCGGATAAAAGGGTCCCCTAAAAACTTTTTTCTGAAGGTGATTTTAGTTAAACTCTATATTCATTAGTTTAGATATAGTAAAATTATGCGTCTCGAACTTGTTCCCAAGTAAAATGGCAGTCATTCAAAAATGTTTATTCTGTTTCTTTATTAGAGGAATATAATTTGACCTTGCGGGGTAATAATTCTTTAGTTCGGTGCCACATGAATGTACAATTTATTGAAATGTTATATTTCATAATCTTGATCTTAAACTGTGTGGATCTAAAACTGTGTGGATCTAAAACCTAAGGGTTTTTAGCAATCCAAGAAGTGCAGTCCAAACGCACCACCATACAAAGTCTTGGACATACAAAGAATGACAAGTTTCTTAATCAGAACTTTTCTAACATACTATGGGATGTTATATTTAAAGGCACAACAATATCTCATATTGTTTGTTTCCACTACATCATGTTTTTCATTATTAGGGACTCTTTAGCTTTCTTCAATATTTGTCATCATTTTGAATGAATGTTTGCTTGGGTTTAACATCACTTCTACAGTTAAAGTCATACGTGCTGCGTTTTGAGTGAATAACATTTCAGAATTCTGTGCTTAAAACAAAGATCCTGGAGCTCATAGTGATTGCAATTCTACTTTTATTCCAACTTGTTCCAATTTTGTCTGGAATACCCAAAAAGAAATTCACATAATGAATGCAGTCTGCCCCTACATATTAACCATCAGCTCTGCCACTTGGCAAATTAGCCATTAGCTCTGCCTCTTGGCAAATAAGCCATAAGCTCAGCCACTTGGCAAATAAGCCATTAGCTCTGCCACTTGGCAAATTAGCCATTAGCTCAGCCACTTGGCAAATTAGCCATTAGCTCTGTCACTTGGCAAATTAGCCATTAGCTCTGCCGCTTGGCAAATTAGCCATTAGCTCTGCCTCTTGGCAAATTAGCTCTGCCACTTGCAATATTAGCCATTAGCTCTGCCACGTGGCATATTAGCTACTAGCTCTGCCACTTTGAATATTAGCCATTAGCTCTGCCGCTTGGAAAATTAGCCATTAGCTCTGCCGCTTGGCAAATAAGCCATTAGCTCTGCCACTTGGCAAATTAGCCATTAGCTCTGCCACTTGGCAAATTAGCCAGTAGCTCTGCCACTTGGCAAATAAGCCAGTAGCTCTGCCACTTGGCAAATTAGCCATTAGCTCTGCCGCTTGGCAAATAAGCCATTAGCTCTGCCACTTGGCAAATTAGCCATTAGCTCTGCCACTTGGCAAATAAGCCAGTAGCTCTGCCACTTGGCAAATTAGCCATTAGCTCTGCCGCTTGGCAAAAGGGCCATTAGCTCTGCCACTTGGCAAATTAGCTATTAGCTCAGCCACTTGGCAAATTAGCCATTAGCTCTGCCGCTTAGCAAATAAGCCATTAGCTCTGCCGCTTGGCAAATAAGCCATTAGCTCAGCCACTTGGCAAATAAGCCATTAGCTCTGCCACTTGGCAAATTAGCCATTAGCTCAGCCACTTGGCAAATTAGCCATTAGCTCTGCCGCTTAGCAAATAAGCCATTAGCTCTGCCGCTTGGCAAATAAGCCATTAGCTCAGCCACTTGGCAAATAAGTCATTAGCTCAGCCACTTGACAAATTAGCTATTAGCTCTGCCACTTGGCAAATAAGCCATTAGCTCAGCCACTTGGAAAATAAGCCATTAGCTCAGCCACTTGGCAAATTAGCTATTAGCTCAGCCACTTGGCAAATTAGCCATAAGCTCTGCCGCTTGGCAAATAAGCCATTAGCTCAGATTATCCATTAGCTCTGCCGCTTGGCAAATTAGCCATTAGCTCTGCCGCTTGGCAAATGAGCCATTAGCTCAGCCACTTGGCAACACACTCATGTATATCAAGTTTACCATATGAACCAAGTCAACTTTTCTAAAAAAATATGATGATCGAGCATATACATTGCCATCATTAAGATCGTAAAGCAAGCACCAATGGAATTGGCTCCCAAGAGTTGTTTATATACCCCTAGAAGTATACAGAGGTACATACCACTAGAAGTATACAGAGGTAAATACCCCTAGAAGTATACAGAGGTATATACCCCTAGAAGTATACAGAGGTATATACCCCTAGAAGTATACAGAGGTATATACCCCTAGAAGTATACAGAGGTATATACCCCTAGAAGTATACAGAGGTATATACCCTAGAAGTATACAGAGGTATATACCCTAGAAGTATACAGAGGTATATACCCTAGAAGTATACAGAGGTATATACCCCTAGAAGTATACAGAGGTATATACCCCTAGAAGTATACAGAGGTATATACCCTAGAAGTATACAGAGGTATATACCCTAGAAGTCTACAGAGGTATATACCCCTAGAAGTCTACATAGGTATATACCCCTAGAAGTATACAGAGGTATATACCCTAGAAGTATACAGAGGTATATACCCTAGAAGTATACAGAGGTATATACCCTAGAAATATACAGAGGTATATACCCTAGAAGTATACAGAGGTATATACCCTAGAAGCATACAGAGGTATATACCCTAGAAGTATACAGAGGTATATACCCTAGAAGTATACAGAGGTATATACCCTAGAAGTATAGAGGTATATACCCCTAGAAGTATACAGAGGTATATACCCTAGAAATATACAGAGGTATATACCCCTAGAAGTATACAGAGGTATATACCCTAGAAATATACAGAGGTATATACCCTAGAAGTATACAGAGGTATATACCCTAGAAGTATACAGAGGTATATACCCCTAGAAGTATACAGAGGTATATACCCCTAGAAGTATACAGAGGTATATACCCCTAGAAGTATACAGAGGTATATACCCCTAGAAGTATACAGAGGTATATACCCCTAGAAGTATACAGAGGTATATACCCCTAGAAGTATACAGAAAAACAAACTCATTGAGGGTCCAACTAAAAAACATAAAAGCCTTTTGCCAAACTTTTCTTCTCAGAATATAAAGTTGTTACTATCTAACCATGACAAAATAAACATGACAATACCTCTTCCACAAAGAGCAGTCGCTCGGCTTTATTATTAGGGTATCAGCAATGATTTAAAATAGCTAAAATATTGTACAAAATGTGCTGTTCAATCTATGGCAGCCAATCACTCCAATCTGCACCAGCGCAAGCACTGCTAACTTATCACACCTACATATAAATTTGTACATGAAACAAGGAATGATTAAAAGGAACAGCTACAGACAAAACTAAAGTAGCTTGCTTGAAGGAATAATTGGCCGAAAAGTGAGGGTACAAAAAGGTTTTAAAAGTTATTTTTATATTCATTGCACTTAGAACATTCACCATGCAACAAGTAATCTCAAATTCTCATTAAGGACAATACTGAATTAAAAGCTGTAATATTATGTTTGGAATAATTCCGTCAAGAAGTTTTTTTATCTTCATGCAAGTGTTTACCTATAAACACAACAACCATCCAACATATGTCACTTTCTAGTGGGAATTTGCTGAAAACACTTTTGGCCAAGAACATAAAAGATCAAATTACAAAAGTATGAAAAATGACCTTTTTAGCTTTTCAATTTTCATGCCAAATTATTCCAAACATTTGATGTCATAAGAGTGATGACCTGCTCCATTAACATGTATGTTTTAACCCTCTACCTGCACAGAAACATCACTTACTAAAATATTTCAATCTGCACCATACCAGTTTTGATATGTCTGTAAACACAAACTGTGAAGCTCTGTTAGAATGATACATGATTATAGGTCAAAGACATATCTCAGTTAGAAAGTGTTGTGCCCACAGCAGGCTGTGTATTGATCCCCCATCCCAATAAATGGACATCATTTCTATGGGGCACAACCCCCCTTCCTTTTCACCTACTTGCTCCATTCCCTGACCATCATCCGTTTGTTCCTGGTTATTATCTTTTCTAGCTATTACTTATAATTTAGATATCAGAACTAAGACTTTTCATTCACTACAAATTCACTTATGTTGTAGCTTAAGTTGTAAAACAAGAGTAGAGATAACTATCGCTTTCTATTCCTTGAATATTCCAACTTCTAATGTTATGTTTCTGTAGTTAAACACTGTCTTAAACTCATACTAGATCAAAATTAAATGTTGGTTTGGTTTGGTGTGTTGGTGTTTAACGGCACCGCAACAGTCAGAGTCAAATGTGCCAGGAAAACAGTTTTGTTTAAGCAAGCGTTTGCTCTTCCTTCGTGTGGAAAAACAATATTTCTCATAAAATTTTGTACAAGTTATTGAATAAAACTTGGAATCCATTCAATGCATTATGTCTCTACACATGTAAGTCATTTCTGTCCTTCAAGTTCTGCCATGTCAGCTCTGCAGAATTGTCTTGCTCCTCAAAAGACTTCCTCTCAAAGTGATGAAGGTTCCGATTACTTTTCATGGATAACTCACAAATCAAAGTCAGAGATTTTTCTATACACAGATGCATAGCAACTTTTAGGGTGTTGGGTAGTACAGAGTCCTGAACTGACATGTGGCTTCCACTAATCGTCTATGGCTTCCAGAGCTTCAGTAAACCATCCTCACTATATGTTGCTATCAAATTGTTGTGTGGGTGATGAACGATACCAATCACATCTTTCTCATGGACCTATAAAACAACAAAAATATATACTTGAACATACAGACATCTTTAAAAAAAACCAGTCCCCACCAGACTACATAAACTCTCTTTACTTCCAGTCCTCTAATCCACCTCCCTCTCAACCACCCCATGCATGCTCTTCCACTGACCCTCCTACATACTGACCATATTCACAACCATTCTCACTTTTACTTTGTTTACCTCACCTATATCGACTCACATAAGTAAGAAATACAAAGACAGGACTATAGCAAAGAGTCACATGATGAAATAACCATCCTTACGAGAAATGGTCCATCAATCATTCATAAGTTTTGCACAAAGTCCTCCCAAGCATATAATGTATATTTTTATTTAGGCTCCGCCAAGGATTAATCTGATTCGCATCACGGAACAGCAGTTATGTGGCTTGAGCCCAAAATGAATGACCTATTGTGTACAGTGTAACAGTAGCTGGTTGCTAACAAGTGAACTGTGAATAGACTATGAAGATGTTGTCAGTTAAGAAGGTATAGATTACCCCTGTGTTGTGTATGGTGTAACAATAGCTAAATGCTAGTCAATGAATTGTGAAGAGTCTTTGGGTTGAATGGTGTGGATTACCCCTGATTTTAAGAAAATCGGGGGTGTCGGGTTGGAGGGGTTTAAGGGCCAAAAAAACTTAATGATAAAAATCACAAGTACAAATTGTTTGCGATTATTCTTACACTTGTCAAGCGCAGGCCCAATTATTAGGGGGGATGGGTTTGGAGTAAATAAGTCCCACTTAACCAGGCTTTAGACTGCCCAGTGCACTCTGCAACGATTGTCACCAACAGGTGTAAATATGAGTCCACTAAATCCAAATTTATGAATCTTTACCAGCTCCCCATAAAAAGAGCACACTTAATTTACCACAAGTCCCTGCCATAGTTTATAAAGCTTTTCACAATCATAGATGCACTACTGATTTCTGACCTACATCTTCTGTGCTCAACCTGAATAAATGAACCAACAACTCATCATGCATTGTTTGATGAGAGGCCCTTAGCCTGTTATTGTCTTAAAGAAATATTTGTATATTCATATATGATAGAGGACTACTAAAGAAACAATTTGGTGTAGAAATCATGTTGATATCTTCTTCTGTTTAGGAGTTATTGCATTTCAAAGATTGCATGAGTGTTGATAAGTGACCTCACAGTGTGCAGTGTGATGTCATAAAGGCAGATCCAACACAATTATTATGTTTTTTTACAACACAAAACAAAAGTTTCTTTTTTCTTACTTTAGAGTGTAAGGTTCATGAGATGATGGGCAAAGCATGTTCTTATAAAGTGCATGTTGTATCTCATCTTATTAACTAAACAAAAATTGCTTCCAGCAATTTACGAAGAGGCAATTTATTTTAAAAGAAATACAAAAAAATTGTCTTGGATTTGCCTGTATGACTTCACACTGTACACTGTGAGGTCACTTTTCAACTCACTCAAGTAATCTTTGAAATGCAATAACTCCTAAACAGAAAAAGCTATAAACATAATTTTACACCAGATTGTTCCTTTTATACTTCCCCATCATATATATGAAAATAAAAATTAACAGGAATATTACTTTAAGAAATGGAAACTAAGAAATAAGAAACTAAGACTTAAGAAATGTATTATGGCACCCTATGAATGCTATTTATTTATTTACTGATTAGTTGAAAATATTTAATTAATCAAAACTTTCAACAATTTGAGAGTCTGGCCACAACAATTCTGTGCACCAAAAGATGTAATAAGAACCTCACAACATGCTAAACATTGTTGCCATGACAAGTAGATTCTCACATATACTGTCTCAGCAACACATTGTTGAATACAAGGAGTTCATTAGTTGTTACCATCCAACTATAACATCTTCCCTTTTCAAATAAACTGTATTGTGTTAAATGACTACATAATAACCCAATTTATGAATGATGAAATGTGTAAGCCAATTAAATTCAAACTTACTGTTAGGGTTCTTTCGAGCTTCCCTGTGACTGTTGAGAAACAATAGAGCACAAGATCCTCTCCCACACAGTAGATCCATTCACCTCTTGGAGACACACAGGTGGACACAAAATCACCTCCTTCCCTCTTGCCGGAACTGAAACTACGCACAATCTGCCAACAAATAAGAGAATGTAAATTTCATGAAGTGTATAATTTAACTAAGGCAAGTACAAAGAAGTGACAAATTGCAAAAATTATTTGCAGAACTACTACAATGTCTGTTCTTTGCAACAAATGTCATAAATTAAATCAAACTTGCAAAACAGTCACAACAGAGTAATGTATAGAAATGCCAAGCTCCTCAAACATCATTATGAGTTGTTCAAATTCATGTTGCTTATACTACACTGACTGACTACCTTCTTTATGATTAACAGCATCAGGTCTTAGTCTTAAATGTTGTCCTTAAAAATGTAGAACACTTTGTAACTTGGTCACATTCTCATTTAACAGTAAGTTGGGAATATGTTATTTAAGACATAAGTATCAGAATTAGGATCGTACAGAGAGATCCTTCAAATAACAACAATAACATAGTGAAGTGATTTACAAATCCTAATCTCAACCTGTATACCAAGTCTAAATTCTAAATTGCAAGACTAATCTAATCAGAATATAAATATATATATATATATATATATATATATATATATATATATATATATATATATATATATATATATATATATTTATATTTAAATATAGTATATTTTGAGAAGTTCCTCCCCCCCGCCCCCACCCCTACAAAATAAAATACAAATAAGGTATATCTGACTCGCATCCCAGAAAAGGATTGCAGGACCAAGAAATGTGTTTAAGTGGCCCATCACTGATAATACAAACACAGACCTGCCAGCCTTTGGGATCACCAAACTGTATTCTGGAACTACAAAAGTTGTATTTTTGATAAAAAAAACTGTACTCTACAAACAAATTGTACAAAACAAAGGTTTACTGTGGCTAAAAAAAAATTACCAATGTACTTTTAGTTTCTCTTATTGTACGTATCTGAATCTGAATTGGTTAAGTCGGCAAAATCAATCCTTCAAGAGGACATGAACGCCAACCGAGCGTTAAAAGTTAGTCATTAATCATTCTACAATATGTTCAATTTTTGACAAAAGAATGAGGACTTGAGATTTGGGAAAATACTTAAATTAAAACTAATGAATTCTGAATTCAGATGTTACTCACCTGCCCTTGCATGTTCATGATTACCAAGGTATTTACTTTTATTGCATACAATTAATTGTTCTACATTCTTTGGTAGCTATAAAATACGATTGACTGTAATTCCTGATACTAACAGAGGACCAAAGAAAAGAGTCATTAGAATCAGAGTAAAGATTGGGTAAAAATTGTTCTGAATTATTCTGACACTAGTTAAGAGCAGGTCCCAGTAGCACTTTTAAAAGTTAGCCATGTTTCAGAATGTTCAGCAAGCCCCTGTACTGATTACACAAAGAGGAGTAAATATGTCTCCAGTACTTCACAAAGCGGAGTAAATGTCTCCAGTACTTCACAAAGAGGAGTAAATATGTATCCAGTACCTCACAAAGAGGAGTAAATATGTCTCCAGTACTTTACAAAGTGGAGTAAATGTTGCCAGTACTTCACAAAGAGGAATAAATGTCTCCAGTACTTCACAAAGAGGAGTAAATATGTACCCAGTACTTCATAAAGAGAAATAAAATGTCTCCAGTACTTCCAAAGTCATGGATTTTCAGCAGCACATTGATTTACAAGTCTATGTCATAATCTATAAGCTCTTCAAGTTTGGAAGATAAGAATTAGGACTAAGGTTTTAGGGAAGATGCTTAAATTGAATTTAGATGTTACACACCTGCCCTTGCATGTTCATGATTACCAAGGTATTACTTCTGTTGCACACAATGAATTGTTCTACATTCTTTGGTAGCTGTAAAACACTATTGACTGTAATGTCTGTTCCTGAGGAGCTGCCAAGTGATTTAAAAGTGTTGATGCATTCAGTACTCTTGATGTTCCAGACCTAGACAGAAATACAGATACAAATTATTTGTAAGTTTTAAATGCTTAGAAGACCTATTCAGAATAGGCATATATATTGAAGTACAATGCATTTGTATTTTTTTAGTCCTTGTGTTGAACTTTACCTTTAAGAAGAGACTTATCTTTAAAGTTACATTTTCAGTTAATCAGATTTACACACAACTCTTTTCTTTGTATTAGAGCTGTGAACGTTTAGGGATTTTAGTAAACGTGTACACGCCAAAAAAAGCGAGCGTGTATCGTGTACACGAGTTTAGTACCGTAATTTTCGGAAATACACCAAAATTGCTCCAAAACTACGAGGCGAAGTAGAAAAATCGCGCAACCAGTATGGTAAAAGTACTGACTGCATTACCCAAATAGACGCTGAGTTTTGCTTTCCAAATCGTAAAAAGTTTACTTGTACAGTATAAATCATCATTTTTATGGAAAATATGCATGGAAATTCAGTTTAGAGAGAACAGATAACTTCCTTTCAATGTCATTTAAACTCAACATCGCGTAACTTTTTTATCCCATTCGCTACAGCTTTCAAAGTTTTGTGAAAATCTTGCATACTGAGGCCTATGATATACCTCGCCGTAAAACATTTCAAAACTACGCCACCACCACCAGGAAGTTCTGAAGTATCAGTCCTCTCGAAAAAATGGCCGCCATCGTTGCGAAGCATGCAGAATTTCAGCTCTGTTAAAACCTTTTTCTGTTTATTTATTATGCAATATTTTTTCTTTCTTGCAAAATTTATTTGACTCATCAGGTAATATTTACATGTAAATGTACTGATTGTCACGATTCAAGTGTGTTTTTTTATCGATGAAACGGGCGTTGATTGCGTGGGATTTAAAGCCTTATGGCCTAACGTTAGGCCTATTGTTAGTTTCACTGTTAACTGCTGCACATTCGCGGTGCATTTTACAAGTTGAATTACTCAGATTTCGGCGAAATCAAAGTGCATAATATCCCCATTCATTGGTGATTACTGCACATTTGTGATTCGTACATTTAAAAAGGATTATGCTAATCGGGTTTACAGTTTGTAAACAATCATTGATTGGAATTTGTCAGCCGAATGTGTGTGTGATTTGAATCATGAATAATAATTTTCAACGGCAAGACACTAGGCCTATAATTATAATGTATGAAAAACGATTACTCGCAATGAAGTTTTAGTAAACGTTTACAAGATTTGCGAGCGTGTAGCGTGTACACGCTAAACGGTCACAGCTCTACTTTGTATATACCGTATTCTCTCTAATAAGTGCCCCTCTCCCATAAGCGCCCCCTGCGCTATTTTTGTGCTGCTGTGATGCACTGCCAGAGCTAAATCTGCACTTGCCGCACCAGTGCTTAGAATCTGTAGTGATATATTCCACAACCACCAAAAATCATTCTGTCATTACGTCTGTACAATGACTGTAACTTTTGCCCTGTAATCAATTGTTAATATAAAGGGAAAATTATTTAGATATCGAGGTATATATCTTTATGATTTTCATAATGCAATTTTTATTGGTGGAAAATTGTAGCGATAAGCAAAAGATTTCTGTGAAACTATTTTTACTTGCCATAGCGTTAGTACTAACATTAGCATAGACTCCAATACATGCATTTGTGTAGCACTAAATGTGCAGTGCAATGTTCATAAGGCTAGGCTATATGTGCACAGTATCTCCAAAAAGCGCCCTTCTCTAGAAAGTTTTCAAAAGCGCCCAGGACGCTTATTAAAGAAAATACAGTAGATGTAAAGAAGAATAAAAAAAAAAACTTACTTAAAAGGACACTATTTATTTCAAGTAAATGAAATACAGTTACTGCTAATATTACACTTTGCAATGCAAATGTAAATCAGGTATTTAATCTATCAAGTACATAACAGTACAACATACCAGGATGTTCAGTAATTAAACCCAGCCCTTGTTATAAAATAACTCATAATTACAAATAGAAAACCAACACTGTAAGGGGTCTTGCTTATTTATATCTATAATTCTAACGTTGTAACTGTAACAGATTTTTCATGCACGTTAAGTTTTACTATGTCTTACAAATCATAACAAACAGATTCTTAGATGGCATGAACGACAACAATACCGAAGCACAAAGGGTGCCCCAAACAATGACAGCAATACCTGAATCACAGAGGGTGTGCCAAACAACAACAACAATACCTGAATCAGAGAGGGTGCGCCAAACAACGACAACAATACCTGAATCAGAGGGTGCGCCAAACAACAAAAACAATACCTGAATCACAGAGGGTGCACCAAACAACAACAACAATACCTGAATCACAGAGGGTGCGCCAAACAACGACAACAATACCTGAATCAGAGGGTGCGCCAAACAACAACAACAATACCTGAATCAGAGGGTGCGCCAAACAACAACAATACCTGAATCAGAGAGGGTGCGCCAAACGACAATACCTGAATCACAGAGGGTGCGCCAAACAACAACAACAATACCTGAATCACAGAGGGTGCACCAAACAACAACAATACCTAAATCACAGAGGGTGCGCCAAACAACAACAATACCTGAATCACAGAGGGTGCACCAAACAACAACAACAATACCAAAGCACAAAGGGTGCGCAAACAACGATAACAATACCTGAATCAGAGGGTGCTCCAAACAACAACATTAATACCTGAATCAGAGGGTGCACCAAACAACAATACCTGAATCAGAGAGTGTGCACCAAACAACGACAACAATACCTGAATCAGAGGGTGCGCCAAACAACAACAACAATACCTGAATCACAGAGGGTGCGCCAAACAACAACAACAATACCTGAATCAGAGGGTGCGCCAAACAACAACAACAATACCTGAATCACAGAGGGTGTGCCAAACAACAACAAAAATACCTGAATCACAGAGGGTGCGCCAAACAACAACAACAATACCTGAATCACAGAGGGTGTGCCAAACAACAACAATACCTGAATCACAGAGGGTGCCAAACAACAACAACAATACCTGAATCACAGAGGGTGCGCCAAACAACAACAACAATACCTGAATCACAGAGGGTGCACCAAACAACAACAATACCTAAATCACAGAGGGTGCGGCAAACAACAACAATACCTGAATCACAGAGGGTGCACCAAACAACAACAACAATATCGGCACAAAGGGTGCGCCAAACAACGATAACAATACCTGAATCAGAGGGTGCTCCAAACAACAACATTAATACCTGAATCAGAGGGTGCGCCAAACAACAACAACAATACCTGAATCAGAGAGTGTGCACCAAACAACGACAACAATACCTGAATCAGAGGGTGCGCCAAACAACAACAACAATACCTGAATCACAGAGGGTGCGCCAAACAACAACAACAATACCTGAATCAGAGGGTGCGCCAAACAACAACAACAATACCTGAATCACAGAGGGTGCGCCAAACAACGACAACAATACCTGAATCAGAGGGTGCGCCAAACAACAACAACAATACCTGAATCAGAGGGTGCGCCAAACAACAACAATACCTGAATCAGAGAGGGTGCGCCAAACGACAATACCTGAATCACAGAGGGTGCGCCAAACAACAACAACAATACCTGAATCAGAGAGGGTGCACCAAACAACAACAATACCTAAATCACAGAGGGTGCGCCAAACAACAACAATACCTGAATCACAGAGGGTGCACCAAACAACAACAACAATACCAAAGCACAAAGGGTGCGCCAAACAACGATAACAATACCTGAATCAGAGGGTGCTCCAAACAACAACATTAATACCTGAATCAGAGGGTGCACCAAACAACAATACCTGAATCAGAGAGTGTGCACCAAACAACGACAACAATACCTGAATCAGAGGGTGCGCCAAACAACAACAACAATACCTGAATCACAGAGGGTGCGCCAAACAACAACAACAATACCTGAATCAGAGGGTGCGCCAAACAACAACAACAATACCTGAATCACAGAGGGTGTGCCAAACAACAACAAAAATACCTGAATCACAGAGGGTGCGCCAAACAACAACAACAATACCTGAATCACAGAGGGTGTGCCAAACAACAACAATACCTGAATCACAGAGGGTGTGCCAAACAACAACAACAATACCTGAATCACAGAGGGTGCGCCAAACAACAACAACAATACCTGAATCACAGAGGGTGCACCAAACAACAACAATACCTAAATCACAGAGGGTGCGGCAAACAACAACAATACCTGAATCACAGAGGGTGCACCAAACAACAACAACAATACCGAAGCACAAAGGGTGCGCCAAACAACGATAACAATACCTGAATCAGAGGGTGCTCCAAACAACAACATTAATACCTGAATCAGAGGGTGCGCCAAACAACAACAACAATACCTGAATCAGAGAGTGTGCACCAAACAACGACAACAATACCTGAATCAGAGGGTGCGCCAAACAACAACAACAATACCTGAATCACAGAGGGTGCGCCAAACAACAACAACAATACCTGAATCAGAGGGTGCGCCAAACAACAACAACAATACCTGAATCACAGAGGGTGTGCCAAACAACAACAACAATACCTGAATCACAGAGGGTGCGCCAAACAACAACAACAATACCTGAATCACAGAGGGTGTGCCAAACAACAACAACAATACCTGAATCACAGAGGGTGCGCCAAACAACGACAACAATACCTGAATCAGAGAGGGTGTGCCAAACAACAACAACAATACCTGAATCACAGAGGGTGCGCCAAACAACAACAATACCTGAATTACAGAGGGTGCGCCAAACAACAACAATACCTGAATAACAGAGGGTGCGCCAAACAACAACAACAATACCTGAATCACAGAGGGTGCGCCAAACAACGACAACAATACCTGAATCAGAGAGGGTGTGCCAAACAACAACAACAATACCTGAATAACAGAGGGTGCGCCAAACAACAACAATACCTGAATTACAGAGGGCCCACCAAACTAGTCAGTTAGCAACTTTATTGATTGGCTCAAGGCAGTTTTAATTCTTACCCTTTCTACAAAAAAACTGGTTATTCAACTATTTCAGTAAAATTTTTGCTACTTATCAAGTAATTATAGCTCTTGAGGTATCAGTTACTCATTATTTTCCTCAATGTTTTTAAGAAACCACCAAAATACAAAGCACATTACACAAAACCATAGTTGATGGTAAATTCATGAAACATCAAACCACTTCATCTTTTTATTCATATTATACAAAGCTGGAAAAAAATTACGGTTCCGGTAATTATAATTAGAATTTGCGGGCAGAAGAAAAAAATTATTAAAAATAATTATATTTTCTTTTTTATAGATTTCTTGAGTGAACAAGAGTATATGTGGTAAATATGTGCTCAAAAATCGTCCCCCAAGTAATTGTGTGATAAAAAATACATTACATTTTAAAAAAGGGAAGCATAAGTTATATTTACTACATTAATATTATTTCTGTCCCAATTTTTCAGAGGAAGATTTTCGATACCTTATTAAGAGCCGTGGGAAATCTTAAAATCAATTCTAAGTCTGATATTATAATCAAAGAAAGCATCTTTACTTAGTATCACACTGCTGACAAACAAAGCTGTCCTAACTCACTTTTATTGTCCCGTCTGATGATGCACTGATGATATTGTGACCATCTTGAGTAAAAATTGCTTCATTTACAAATGAGGTGTGGCCTCTGAACTCTTTTAATGTCTTACCAGATTTCAGACCATGAATTCTGTTGTAAAGAAAAAAACAATAGTATACATGGTTTTTGCTATACATAAATATGATGCTTGTTCTCGACTACATTTGTCATTAAAGAGGAAAATATCATGTTGCTTTATATCCATTTACAAAATAGTATGAATAATAATTACTCTGTATCACTTCAAAGAAGCATTTCATATCACTTAAAAGAAAAACTTGATACTAACAAATTGTGTCACTGTCAAGAAATTCATTGATCAAACAACTTTGAATTCTGAATAGCATAATCTTAAAACACTGTGTAAAGTTTCCTTATGGGGCCCAGGGGACCCCCCCCCCCCCCTTATCCCTCTCACACACACACATACACACACTACAAAATTTGGGAATTTTGGGCAAAAGTAATGGACATATTTTGCTCAAATAGACAAAAAATATATTCAGGTAAAAGGTGGTGGAAAACTGCCGACAAAACATCAATCCTCCTCCTAAAAATAAAATTATCATCACTTATTGCTCATAGGTTTGCTCATTTTTATAACAAAAGTGAGTGAAAATCAGGCAACACTTTGCGAAAATATGAAATTAAGTTTTGCCAAAATTAGTCAATTTAATTCGTACAAATTGCATGACTTGCAATAAATGTAATAATTGAGATGATGGCAAGGAAGACTTTAATGATAATCTTTCATTTCCTTCCCAAATTTCAGATATTGAAAGTGAAGAGGATGCCTTTTCCAGTTCTACATTAATAGGGGTGTGTAATTTGTCACAATAACTCTACACAATAATTCAAAGCATAACAGACATTATTGGTTTACTTAAGAAAATAAAGAGTTCAGACCATTCATTCCTGAGCATTTTGCACATTAAGACAATACCTATCAAACCTACAAAACATCCCAGCCATTGGTATATATATATCACAAAGAACAGTAAAATAACTAATAACTAGCAAACTTTGTCATCGTCAAACAAAATTGTACTGCTACACAATTCAGGAAATACGATCCAAAACTGTTTTTATAATAATAAGCACCACACGGGATGGTATCATATAAGTAACATACAGACCTCAGTGTTTGATATGGTATCATATAAGTAACATACAGACCTCAGCGTTTGATATGGTATCATATAAGTAACATACAGACCTCAGTGTTTGATATGGTATCATATAAGTAACATACAGACCTCAGTGTTTGATATGGTATCATATAAGTAACATACAGACCTCAGTGTTTGATATGGTATCATAATAAGTAACATAAAGACCTCAGTGTTTGATATGGTATCATATAAGTAACATACAGACCTCAGTGTTTGATATGGTATCATATAAGTAACATACAGACCTCAGCGTTTGATATGGTATCATATAAGTAACATACAGACCTCAGTGTTTGATATGGTATCATATAAGTAACATACAGACCTCAGTGTTTGATATGGTATCATATAAGTAACATACAGACCTCAGCGTTTGATATGGTATCATATAAGTAACATACAGACCTCAGTGTTTGATATGGTATCATATAAGTAACATACAGACCTCAGTGTTTGATATGGTATCATATAAGTAACATACAGACCTCAGTGTTTGATATGGTATCATATAAGTAACATACAGACCTCAGTGTTTGATATGGTATCATATAAGTAACATACAGACCTCAGCGTTTGATATGGTATCATATAAGTAACATACAGACCTCAGTGTTTGATATGGTATCATATAAGTAACATACAGACCTCAGTGTTTGATATGGTATCATATAAGTAACATACAGACCTCAGTGTTTGATATGGTATCATATAAGTAACATACAGACCTCAGTGTTTGATATGGTATCATATAAGTAACATACAGACCTCAGTGTTTGATCAAATGATGCACTCAAAAGCTGACTTCCATCTTTTGAAAATTTCAGTGATGTGACTCCCTTGTTGTGAGCGCTCTCAAACCTTCTTAAGCACTGTCCTGTCTGTATCTTCCAGATCTACGGCAAGAAAAGAAACCACAACTTGCATGGATTTTGGACATCAGTATATCATGGTTGTAACAAAATAACTCCTAAAAGTGTTTAAACATCAGTATATCATGGTTGTAACAAAATAACTCCTAAAAGTGTTTAAACATCAGTATATCATGGTTGTAACAAAATAACTCCTAAAAGTGTCTGAATCTCTAATAACTCCCATTGGTGATTAAAGGATTAGTTCTGTGGTCAGTCTTGTAATAATCAAATAATATACAGGTAAGACATAGGTATATACAATGGTAGTAAGACATAGGTATATACAATGGTAGTAAGACATATGTATATACAATGGTAGTAAGACATAGGTATAAATACAATGGTAGTAGGACATAGGTATATACAATGGTAGTATAATACATTTCCATAAAATGCACAAATCTTCTGAGAAATGTAATGCTGTGGTGCCACATCTAGTCATATTCCAGTTTGACACAAATCAGAACTTTTAACTGAAATTTCACCTTGATGGAAGAAACTATTTCATTCCTTTTACTGTCCTCTTTCACATTTAGATAAACATGCCTGATATTTGACCAATAAACACATCCTCTACAATTTTTACAAATGTGCAACAGACACAAATGCAGTGTTCATTTTAAGTCAATGATTTGGGGCACTTCATATCTGTAATTTTACTAACAAGGACATAAAATAAAAACACAAACACTAAACAGCTGTAAATGATGTGTGAATAATGCTCAAAGAATTAGGCAACACTTTAATCATCTTGAGTTTCAGAAATGGACTGCATAGCTAGAGAAATAGTTTCTCCATTACAAAGACACTTTCTAAATGGAATTTCTATGGTCTGTGTAGACTTACCTTAATTTTCCCATCTTGACCTCCGCTCGCCAGCATTTCACTGTCTCGACTGAAACACAGACACAACACAGCATCATCCATCAACATAAAACTATCCTGAAAATATGAAAAGAAAAAAACTAAATCACAACCAAAATTGTATTTTTTGAAGTTTCAAAAATATTAATGACTTGTGGCAATCATAGAATGATTATTTTTTCTTTTTTAATTCTAACAAAATACCTTGCTAAGGGTGAAAATAATTTGATCATCAAACAAATCCTCTTGTCTTAAAGGATTTGGCAAACCCCTTTTCTTAAGAGTTTCTAGTCATTCCAAAAACAGTTTCCAAGTAATTACCTGAGCCTGGTATTTCAAGTCTTTCCTGATCTTGCCAGTCTGGTAGTTCCACACCTCAATGAAACCATCCACGCTCCCAGTCACAAGAAACTGACCATCATTAGAAAATGCAGCACATTCCACATGGGACTTCTGACCAAACTATTGAAATAAACAAACAAAATTATATTTGAAAAACAATCTATTTCTATATGACACTCATTATTGAATGAAACACACTTCTTTCAAATGTGAATCATTTTGTAATCTGGTAAACAAACACAAGGGATAATTTGTTTCATGCTGCTTTGTGGCTTTCAATAGGGAAGGTCATATTGTGCCAAAGAGGATAAATTGTTTAAAGAAAGTTAAAGGAGAAAGAAAGTTTTTAGAGGGAGCCTAAACTAAAATGAGCAGTAATAAAGAAGCCAGTTTGAGAAGATGTTTTATTTATTTATTTATTATTTCTATTATTTTGTTTGGGAAGAGACTGTCTAATGGAGAGGGGGTCAGGTTACACTAGCTTTTCCATTGTTTCTCTTTATCAATTGTGAAACTGCAATTATGTACTTTCTGGAATCCTGACAGGCCAGTAAATACGACATCTTTAAAATCAGTTGTGAATTAACCAGCAATTAGAACAAGTTGTTGATTTATGTAACCTCCCAAGTTGACTTGGAATATGGCTTTCAAGCTTACGCAAGTTTCTTTTACTTGTTGAACAAAATTTCATGCTCAGTATTCTTAATGAAAAATAACCACTTAGGCTATGAAACTGGGGATAAGCTACAACCTGATGGGGGATCATAACCCAAGTATGGGTTTAACTATGGATTTTTTTACAAAGCATTCTTAAGAATGAAAGAGAGCACCCTTTACCCTGATAGTTTTGCTGAGCTGCGTCGGGTACTTCTCCTCTTCTTCATCACGAACTGCTGCTTTACCCCGGAACAGATCAATGGTTGACCCTGGTGGCAAGACACCCTGATGTTGCTGCCACTTGAGAGCTTGACCTAGGAGAGCCAAAAGACGAGATGGTGGAACAACACTTACTTCTCCAGACAAAGCTTGGGAAATGGCAGCTCGACGTCGTTCCTTACTTTGTCCATCAGGGTAAGCCTGTCAGAAGAGAAACAAGAACAGCAATGATGTTGAAGCTCAACTTTATCACAAAAATGAACAAAAGAGTAGTAAAGATGATATCAAAGGAAGATTAAATGGAAAGTTGCCATTTTTAAGTCAAGTTTTGCATAAAAAACTATCTTTATGGTCTACCATCGTTTAATAGTATTTTATAGGGAGCAATTTATTCTTTGCAATATTCCCATTGAATATACTCTTAACATTGTACATCCTTTCTTTCAATTAGTTTGTCTGAAAATGCACCAATCATATGATGTGAAACCAAGGATGTACGAACACATCCTTGGTAAAACTAAACAAATAAGCAAAGCTTTCACACATGCAGCCTGCACGCATGTCTGCCTTATGAGGCCATACCTCAATACAGCCTGCACACATATCTGCTTTATAAAGCCATACCTCAATGCAACCTGCACACATGTCTGCTTTATGAGGCCATACCTCAATGCAGCCTGCACACATGTCTGCCTCATGAGGCCATACCTCAATACAGCCTGCACGCATGTCTGCTTTATGAGGCCATACCTCAATGCAGCCTCCAAACATGTCTGCTTTATGGGGCCATACCTCAATACAGCCTACACATATGTCTGCTCTATGAGGCCATACCTCAATGCAGCCTGCATACATGTCTGCTTTATAAGGCCATATCTCAATACAGCCTCCACACATGTCTGCTTTATGAGGCCATACCTCAATACAGCCTCCACACATGTCTGCTTTATGAGGCCATACCTCTATCCAAAAGACCAAGTTATTTTCCATTAAAGGAGTTATCGATCCAAAAGTGAGGACGTCTTTTTGTGATAATTTGTGGGCATTTCATCCACATCCAATCAAATCTCGCGGCCCGTTTTGCATGGAATTAATTTCAATGGAAGTTCGTTCACTCACAGTGTGCTCTCAATAAACGTTTGTTCACTTGCCGAGTGCTCTCAAACATTCATTGTGTGTGAACATCTGCATATGTTAAGCCTTCCAATCTTCTGGCATGGTGCTATGATAGTGGTACTACGATAGTGACAAAATTATAGGGCAAGAGTTAAACCTAAAAGCTTGATATTTTTAGCCAATAAAGAAGCCTGGGCCTAGGAGGATTTGGCTAATACTGTAGTAATGTGAGACTATGAATATTTGATGGTAACATTAGTTTAATAAACCCCTTTTCCAAATATCATGTCCTAATGTTATAATGTTATTACACTTGCCTAATGACACAGTAAGACTCGACATACGAAGCCGTCGCTGATTTATTACCAATTGACAATTTGAAATGCGTTCCAACCATGAAAAGATGCAAACTCCAAGCAAAGTTTATTGGGTGAATACGTTTACAAGAAAAAACAGTTACAAAATAAACTTTATGTGCATTTGTCAAGTCCTCGAGTACCCTACACACCCAGGCCTAGCGCCTATGTGCATAATCAACAACACAGCAAAGCTATGAATATTCAAATCCAAAGAGGCTGTATGAAAAGCCTATACAAGACACCCACTGCATTATTTGAGAGACTCTCATAAAATAGGACCTCACTTTTTGGTCGAGTGCTCCTTTAAAATGTGTAAATTTAGCTGAAGGCAGCTGATGTCAAAACCAAAGCTGTTTGGAGATTCAATTGACTCTTTGTACACATGTGTTAGCTAAATATAATAAAATAGACCTGACCGAGGCTTAAATCCGGGACCTCCAGCATCTCAGCCGTGCACTCTGCCAACTGAGCTACCTATTCTCCTATTATTATCATATCAACAAATCAAAATATGCACACACAAAAATTGCAACAAAATGCTCTATCATAATTTTGTGAAACTTGGAAGATCAAATTGATAATCTCCGATAGCAATACAACAGCAAATAAACACCAATTGACAGCCTCCATAAATTTCAAAATGATCTGTTTTAAAAATGTCTTGTAATGCAAATCATAGAGTCAAATTGTTAGCATGATGTTATCCCCAACCCACAAACAAATGAAGCCGGTCAGGTTGTATGTGCTGTAACAGCAAAATGAAACACAGTCTGTCTATAGAAATTGAGTGCAACATGACAACAGTTCTTGTCATTAGCACCAAAGAAATTAGCAAATGAGGTCGTCAAGTGATAGGTTCTGTGCATAAATACTACAGTATGGGAAAAGGATCAACTTAAACTACTGCACATATGCACAATAATAAACAATATAATTATAATTACTCACCTCTCTGGGGTGAAAGTAGGATCTGGACAGTAGATTCTATAGGTGGACATATCGATCATATCTAATTATAATTACTCACCTATCTGGGGTCAAAATAGGATCTGGCCAGTAGATTCCCCAAGTGGACATATCAATCAGATCTTATTATAATAACTCACCTATCTGGGGTCAAAATAGGATCTGGCCAGTAGATTCTCCAGGTGGACATATCGATCAGATTTTATTATAATTACTCACCTATCTGGGATCAAAATAGGATCTGGCCAGTAGATTCTCCAGGTGGACATATCGATCAGATCTTAATCATAATTACTCACCTATTTGCAGTCAAAATAGGATCTGGCCAGTAGAATCTCCAGGTGGACATATCGATCAGATCTTAATTATAAGTACTCACCTCCCTGGGGTCAAAGTAGGATCTGGCCAGTAAATTCTCCAGGTGGACATATCGATCAGGTTGTTGTTGTTTTAACATGATCATAGGATCAGTTTGACGAAGTAGAGTACGGGCTGCTCCAAGCTCTCTCAACTCGATCAACTCCAAAACAATCTAGAAAGAAAAAACACATGAATAAAAAAAGGTACCACAGACAGCTGAATTATCACACAACCACATCATCCTCCATAGGCAACCACATCATCCTCCATAGGCAACCACATCATCCTCCATAGGCAACCACATCATCCTCCATAGGCAACCACATCATCCTCCATAGGCAACCACATCATCCTCCATAGGCAACCATATCATCCTCCATAGGCAACCACATCATCCTCCATAGGCAACCACATCATCCTCCATAGGCAACCATATCATCCTCCATAGGCAACCACATCATCCTCCATAGGCAACCACATTATCCTCCATAGGCAACCACATCATCCTCCATAGGCAACCACATCATCCTCCATAGGCAACCACATTATCCTCCATAGGCAACCACATTATCCTCCATAGGCAACCACATTATCCTCCATAGGCAACCACATTATCCTCCATAGGCAACCACATCATCCTCCATAGGCAACCACATCATCCTCCATAGGCAACCACATTATCCTCCATAGGCAACCACATTATCCTCCATAGGCAACCACATCATCCTCCATAGGCAACCACATCATCCTCCATAGGCAACCACATTATCCTCCATAGGCAACCACATTATCCTCCATAGGCAACCACATTATCCTCCATAGGCAACCACATCATCCTCCATAGGCAACCACATCATCCTCCATAGGCAACCACATTATCCTCCATAGGCAACCACATCATCCTCCATAGGCAACCGCATTATCCTCCATAGGCAACCACATTATCCTCCATAGGCAACCACATTATCCTCCATAGGCAGCCACATCATCCTCCATAGGCAAGCACTCAGCAATTTGTAGTGCTTCCTATAGTATAAAAGGTCTCTCAACAACACATTGCTCATCACATCGGTTACAACATTATAGTACTATCTAATATGCATGTTTTAACAGTACAGCTAGTTTTAAAACCTAATTCTACTGTACTGTATATATCAAAACAACAGACAGGCAATTAAAAGACAAAAATCACTTTTAAATGAAGTCAAAAGCGCTTTGTCTTTAGCCGCCAATTAGATGTGGGGCTGCTTGCATGACAATGAAGCCCTTTTGTAAAGTTTCTTGATTCACTGGAGAAAAAAAAACTTGTTATCTTGTTGATTCTAAATCATGTTCTTGATACAATTCTTTTGCCACCATAAGCTTGAGTGGATTTGATGTGTTAACCCAATGATATTTGTGATAAGGCACAGAAAGCATGACAATACTATTAAATAATCCCACAATTAAGAAATATACCTCATAGAACCACATATAAGGCCATGTGTGCATTATCAATCATCATACTCATAACTAAATACACCTTAATGTGGCAACCATGCTTTATATTTCAAATTACCAACTTAACAAAACTCTGCCAAGACTTTGGTTAAACATGCGTTAAAATTGATACAATTTATTCGTACATTTTGTCATACATTATGTTTAATGGGTGCAGGTAGATTATCATGATCAATGATTTTCCCTGCACAGATCATCAGTAAGTCACAGCTTAATTCTCAAGCAATACCAGGATCCATTTGCTAATTTAATTTAGACTGCAGCAAGTGGAATAAATGTATGTTGTTTAACTAACAAAGAATAAAGTAAGACTTGTATGAGGGATCGAACCAAATCCCATCTAAATAGGAGTTTGACTTTCTAACCCCTGAGTATCCTCACTTCTTCACCTTTATGCAATGGGTATCAAATTAATCCTTGTGTTCATACTGTACCTGTTCATACAAGTCAATCAGGGTTTTGTCTGGCAACTTTAGGGATTGTATGGCCTGCAGAACAGTATCCCAGTGACCATTGTTAATGTCGGAAACAAACTGGTCAATGCTGTCCACTGTATTCAGAGACACTGTTGATTCTTCCTGTAATGTTGCTAATGACCGGTGCAAATTATTTTCCTTCAAGTACTGTTGTATGAGCCGAATAACACTGCAAAACAAAGGGAAAATACAGCATTTCAAGATTGATATTACATGTTTTAAACTAATATCGTTGTCATCTTTTTTATTTTGAAATACTTTCATTCCTCCAAAGCTTTAGAAGTCTTGAAGAAATAATAATAATAGTAATAATAATAATAATAATAATAATAATAATAATAATAATAATAATAATAATAATAATAATAATAATAATAATAATAATGATAATAATAATAATGATAATAATAATAACAATAATAATAATTAATAATGATAATAATAATAATACACAAATTTATAGAGCTAATTTTGTAAAAACAATCAAAAGCACTTTACATACAAGCAAATTAGATACTAAAAAACAAAATAAGAATATAGAAATGACAACATAAATAGAAATAAAATGGATCAAAATGCACACGTACATTAGACAAATATCTTTTTAAACAAAAACGTTTTAAATTTAAAAAGAGGTTAGGGATACATTATCAATACATTTGAGTTCAGTTGGGAGTGAATTCCACAACCAAGGATCTTTATAAGCAAAGGCCTTTGGCCAAGAGTTTTATGCTTAATACGGGGAACAAATAGGGACTTAAAACTAAAATCATATCAAGATGGTTTTTCAAATACCATTTCACATAAATAATTGGGAGCAAGGCCTATAATGCACTTAAAAACTTGTAAATTAATTTTATAATCAATTCTTTGTTTGGTAACCAGTGAAGGGACTTCAAAACAGCATTAAAGTGAGATAATTTTGGTAGTCTGAAAATCAACGGGCAGAACCATTATGTATTCTTTGAATTCTGTAAAGTTGATAATCAGGTATGCCAACAAGAAGTCAATAATCAGTGTAACCTATAACAAAAGCATTAATAAGGGTTTTTATGGAATCTTCATTTAAATATTTGGCAATCTGACGAATATTATAAAGACCGTGATAAGTTTTGAAACAAACTTTCCCAATATGAATATTTATAGACATGTGATTGTCCAAATAAACACCCAATTTTTTTACACAATCAGATGGTTTTATTTCAGCATCACCAACTTTGATAGATTGGATTCCAGCTTTTAGCTAATTGCTGATGAGTGACAATTAAAAGAAATTCAGTCTTGCAGTCATAGATAATGAGATTATTCTTGACCATCCAAGACTTAATTTCAGCAATTAGAGATTGCATTGCCCCGACCAGCTCTTTCTCTAAGATAGAACCAGCAGTAAATGAGTAAAGTTCGAATATCACCAGCATACTTATGGGCTTGTGGGATATGCTTTGACACAATACTGAAGAGTTGAGAAACATAACACAAGAATAATATGAGACCCAAGCAACTGCCTTGAGGAGAGAAGAAATCTGGAGTTCTGGTGTAAGGGACAGGTTAAGAAGATATGCTTGATGGAGAGATCGGTGTTACAAGTGGTACAGAGAGGGGTAGGGGAGACAGATAAGAGATGGGAGTGAGTGGGAGAGGAGTGGCCAAGGTGGATGTGGGTGACAACGATGTCTTCCCTGAGGTTGCGACTGTGCAGAGGGGTGTTGGTCCCGACCTTGGGTTTGATGGTGTGGAGTTTGTTACTGGTTGGTTTCGTGATTCCAGGAGTTTTGCCAGGTTTTTTTGATGTACAGTAGTTAAAGATGGAGAGACGGAGGTCTGAGTGTGGAATAGGAAAAGGAGAGGCGATGTTTGACAGAGCTTTGTTGGCAGCTCTGTAGGCTCTCTCATTGCCAGGGATGCCGACATGGCTGGGAATCCAGAAGAAGATAATATTCTTTCCTAAAGAGAGAGTGTGGAGCTTGTTGAGGATTTGTAGAATGAGAGTGTTGGGCCAGAGCATGTTGAGGATGCCAGTGAGGAGGGATTTAGAGTCAGAAAAGATGACAAAACGGTGGCGGAAAGAGAGTTCTATAAAGTTTAAGGCTAGGAGGATGGCATTCGCCTCAGCAGAGTAGATAAGAGGTGCCATTGGGTAGCCTTGAGGAGAGGGTAAGGCCGGGACAGGCAGCTGCAGAAGAGCCTTCCCATGTGGAGCCGTCGGTGAAGAAGAAGGAGTAGTCATAGAAATGTATACTGAGTTGGCAGTGAGTTGTGAAGTGAACAAAGATTTTGCCTATCTGTTTCCAAACCTGCATTCCGATACAGCCTTTCAGCTTTCCTGCACTGTGAGTGTAGTATTTTCAAATCATCTGAATACCATGGCAATCACTATAGGTCTAGTGGTAATCACTTTGGTAACTACTAGAGCATGTTTTTCTTAAATGGAAATTAATGTTTCGTTGTAACAAGCCACAAGACATTCCAAATCTAACCAGTCTGTTTTAATTAAAGGTGATTCAGCAATATCCTCACAAAATTGGTCAATATTAATGTTCCGATATTTCCGGTATTTGATTTCCTCAGTTGAAAGCAATGTCCCAGATATGTCACATCCAAAGATCTGAGTGACCAATGATCAGATAGTCTAACTTCTGGTTGTGGTGGTGATATAAATAGATCATTGGTGGATTTTGTAATGATAAGATGCAGGGTATGACCTGACTCATGAGTTGGAAGTATTTAGAATATCAGGCTAATTCCGATGTAACAGATGGGACAGATTTACACTACTTTTTTTTTTTAAAGGCCTGCCAAAAACAATCTGTATTAAAGATGTAACCTTCTAAGTTATGTGTATAATCATGGTAAACAATCCATAATTTATATTAAAAAGTAATCCACAAAACTAGAGGATTCAATGGCTGTGTAGTGACGAAGTAAAATCAGCAGGACAGACGGGACGAAAATTACACACAATTTTTTGAAAATGACTTTCCTTGGAAAAAGCTATCTGTTCCTCGATGAAATTGAATGTTTTATCCTTGTCAAGTTAATCACTTTTATACAAATAATCTGTAAATATATGACTTAGTTAATCAAAACATGTAACTGGAAATACCAGGCCCATTAATGTTGTGACAGACAGGACGTGACAGATGAGACATTTTTGCACACTTAATGATGACCTTTTTTAAAACTATAGTTATGTGATGTTCATACATACTGTACCTAGTAAATAGAATGTATTGCGAATTAATGATCATACATTATAGCATAGTAAGGTTTAACATCCCGAAAACAAGGTTTAATCGGCATTTGATAAGCAGTTGTGAACTCACTGGTTGCAGACCCACCAGGATTCGAGCCTGGGACGTGCAGGTGAGAGGACAAAGCACTAACCACAATACCACAGATAGGAGGTCTGTCCTGTGCTGAATGCATGAGCGCAATAAATCATGCACGCACACTATTGTTTTGGCAGCATGTCTAAAATTTCCATTGTTCTCGCGCGTTGTACACGGAGCATATTTTTAAACGACACGCGATAATTGTACGCATATTCATATTGTCATGATTTAAAAATTACTCTAAATGTATTATTGTGGGTTTTTTTCAATGTATTTCCTGATTTTTTTGCAATTTTTAACTAAAATGTAGTCAATACATATATATATATATATATATATATATATATATATATATATATATACATACATATATATATATATATGAACAGGATTAATGAATAACGACTAAACATTCAGTCTATGATTAATGCATAGAAGCTAGTTAAGACACATATCAAGCTCCACCCTCGTGCATCACTCGCTATGTGCCCAGCTTCTATGCATTCCTGTACCGAACGCATAGTGGGTTATTAAATGTCTTTTCTAGAATTTATTTTCAATCGACAACAAGAACTAACATTACAGAGTAATTTCAACAATAATTAATCATCAAGTATCCCTTAAAAATTCAGTCATTTGGAGCACATTCATTAATACCTGAATTGAAGCTATTTTTGGTTTGCCTGTTTCATTGGTCAACTATGATTAATCAATATTTCACTTCAAAAGGCAATTTTTCATATCCTAATATTTTGATAATAACATGTTCAAAAAGACGTCAATAAAGAATATGCACTAGATTAGTCTTTACAATCTGAGTGAAAGTCTAACATTTACATTTTATTGGCACTTTTGCATTAAAATTAATTCAGTTTTCTTGTTTCTTCTTCCAAATATAAGTTACTTCAAACATGTAACTTGAAAATGTAGGCATACAGTAAGCATCATACATGTACTGTACATGTAGGTTAACGGATTAGTTCAGTGGTCAAGCATGTCCATCTTATATCAAAGAGGACTTCAAAAGAAACAAAATGATGAAGAAAGAATTCAAAAATCTTATTCCGTTAAAAAGATATTCAAGTTTAAATTTTGGTATCATTTCTGTAGAAACGACTGATCTCAGACTAGTTGTGATGTCACTGTAGAGTGTGAAGAATGGACAGAGAAAGTGTACCAGGAATCATCTGATTTTGGTGTTAAAGGAATATATTTTCACACTTTTTAGCTGAAGAAAACATAAAAAAGAAATTGGAGAATTGTTTGAGTGCAAAGCTGGACACGCAAGAGACAGGTAATTTGAAATAAGAGTTTTTTGCTGAAAAATGTAGCGGAGCATCGTAACTCAGAATGAAATGTATCACGTAGCTGCATAGGTTTTGAATAACGCCGTCAGGCCATAAATCAGAAACAACAACAATCAGTGAAAGTCAGCCAACAAGAAATATAACAGATCAGTGGGAAAAAGCCTGGAATGGGATATGATGAATAATTATCCCAGGCCTACGTAAGTACAGGCTACAGCTGGAGACAAAGAGGCCAGTGCTGTAGCCTGTGTATTAATATGACATCAATCCTGTTTAATGCACTTGTCAATTGTGTGACTCACCCCTACACTTCCAGACAAGGTGAGTCATTGCACCAAAGTGGGTGGACAAAACATGTAGCCTAGGCCTACGTTGATGCACCCCTGGCCTCAGTCACTTAGGTGACTGACATTTTGTGTGCAATGATGTGGCCTACCCCAAATCAATCACCTCTGTACACAAGTCAATGGGTCTGAAGTAAAATTGACCTACCCCAGTCACTCTAGTGACTGACAGTTTGGTGCATTGACGCACATGTGAGTTACTATTTCATATGTCAATGACTCACCGTTAGAGTGTTGACTGACATTGCCGGTGGTAGCCTAGTACTCTAGTGGGGGTGAGTTACACAACTGCAATGCAAATGCATAAGAAGGACTGATCATGCTTCATGCATCAGCCTACAGATTCACGTTATGACAATAACATTATTAACGCTTAACAACGTTAGGCCTAAAGAAGAAGTTGTGGCGTTGTTATAAAAGTAGTGGGTGTCCTACGGAGCTTGCTACATGTAGGTATGAGGATCATGATAAGTTCACAAAGGGTTTGATAAAAGATACTAAAGTGCTTTTTGAAAAAAACATTTGTCCAAAGAGGTTAAAATTAATCCTAAGTCGTTTCATTCGCATGTTGCTCAAAGCAAAAAACCAAGGAGGTTGGTGATCCCCTTCAGGGTAATGATGGTGTTACTATTAATAGTAGTAAGAATATGGCTGAGGTTTTGAATGACTACTTTGTGTCTGTTTTTACTAAGGAGTCTCCTGCTGATGATGTTGTGGATTATCTTAGTGTACACTCTCCAGCATCCATTAAGAATGTTGATTTTTCAGTTGATGTTGTGTCTAAGAAGTTAAAGGGTTTGAATTTAAATAAAGCACCGGGTCCAGATGGTATATATCCTGCTGTCTTACATGAGTATTCTGATGTTCTTTCTGTTCCCCTGAGTGATACCTTTTCAAAGTGCTTCGATGTTGGTGTTGTTCCTAGTGATTGGAGAATTGCTAATGTCACTCCTATTTAAAAAAAAAGGGTGACCACAGTTTGCCTTGTAACTATAGGCCAGTGAGTCTTACTAGTGTTGTGTGCAAGGTCGTGGAGTCCATTGTTAAGGGTATTGTACTAGATCATTTACTGGTCAATGGTTTGTTGAATTTGTTCCAGCATGGGCTCTTACCTAAGAGGTCTTGTGTTTCTGATTTATTGGAGTTTCTTGATGGTGTTACCAAACAAGATGATTCTGGTCATAATGTGGATATTATCTATTTAGATATCCAAAAAGCATTTAATAAGGTTCCATTAGGCAGGTTCATGATGAAAACAAGAGCACTTGGTGTGGAGGGAAAGTGTGCCAGTTGGATACAGTATATTCTTGGTTAGTTGACAGGTCACAAAGAGTTGTTGTTAATGGTAAAGTATCTCCATGGAAGAAGGTTACAAGTGGTGTTCCTCAGGGTTCTGTATTGGGTCAGCTTCTTTTCTTAATCTTCATTAATGATATTGATGTTTCCCTTGGCTCCAGGATTTGTAAATTGGCTGATGACACTAAGCTGTACAGGATTGTTGATGATGCTAGGGATTCTAAATCTGAATCTGAATCGGTTAAGTCGGCAAAAATCCTTCAAGAGGACATGAATGCCAACCGAGCGTAAAAAGTATGAGTAAAAAAAAACTAGTTAGCAATACAAGTGTTAGTAAGTTTAGCTTTGAAACAGTTGAGACTTGGTGCATGTACAATGTCTGACGGTAAAGCATTCCAATCCTTTAGTGTGTGAGGAAAGAAAGAGTGTTTACATACATTCTTTTTAGCAAAGGGAACCTGGAAATTAAGGTCATGATTATTTCTTGTATTAGTTCTGACGGTGGGGATAAGTTATCTTTATTAATGGCGACAAGATTGTTATTGATTTTATATAGCATATGTAGCCAGGTGTTGTATCTTCTTGTTTTTAGCAGGGGCCAATCTAATTTATGAAGCATGTTTTTTACACTAGATTTATAAGAGTAGTCTGCCATACAGAACCTGGCTGCTCTCCTTTAAATAGATTCAAGTTTATCCACATCGCACTGGTGATGGGGGTCCCAGACTGCTGATGCGTACTCAAGTACTGGCCTGATTCTTCACTTTTGCGAACTGACCTGGATAAGTTAGTTTCTTGAACCCAAACATGGCAGATGTCATTCAATATTGATAAATGCAAAGTTATTCATTTTGGTCAGAAAAGCTTTTGATTACTGCATGAATGGTTCAAATCTTGGTCGTGTTGATCAAGAAAGGGATCTAGGTGTTGTCATTACTAAAGTTAGCAATCTGAAGCCTTCTAAACAGTGTGCTTCAACAGCTGCAAGGGTAAATAGATTGCTTGGTTTGATTAAAAGAAAGTTTTTGTTATCTTGGTAGAGAGGTTGTTCTTAATTTGTATAAGCAATTACATGTAGTCAGGCCTCACCTTGAGTAGGCCTATGCTATTCAGGCTTGGAGTCCCTTTTATGAGAAGCATCAGTTCATTTTGGAGCAGGTTCAGCGAAGAGCCACTAGACTTATTCCCGAAGTAAGGAATCTCTTATGAATCTAGGTTGTGAATTCTTGGTTTGACAATGCTCGAGTTGAGAAGAGTATGCGGCAATAGAATTCAGGTTTTTAAACTCCTATTTGGTAGTGATGCTTTGACTTCCTGTTATTTCTTGCATGTTTCAGCTAATCCTCATGTGACACGTGGTAACAGTTTGAAGTTGACCAAAGAGTTCTCACCGATAGACATTCGGCGTTTTAGTTTTTCGCAAAGAGTTGTAAGCCTAATGAGTGGAATGGTTTGCCTGAGTGGGTAGTTAGCTCCAAATCTCTTCACATCTTAACGAGCCTTGGCTTTGTCTTTTTTTTTTTTTTGTGGTGTTGGTGGAGTTTGGGGGACTAACCCTTCTTAGCAAGTAATCTTGCTATGTTATATGTCAACGCGTTAGGCTACTCAAGTTTGTAAATTTGTAGGCTAGGCCTACTCAAGAAAAAATAATGAAAATGTAACGGAGGCATATCTTTGTTTTAATTATAAAAGTAACAAACTTACTCGGCAGACTCTATTTCGAGGGACATCTCGACTTAATTTCTCGCTGACAAGTGACTGGCAGATCGACCAACCAGTTAATTTCAGTAGCACCAAACGCGTTATGTTAGACTGTTCAGTCACTGAGTCAGTCTGTTGCGCAGCCTACAGTGTGTATGTGCAGGTGCCCTGCATTTACGTGGTACTAGTCTAATACGTACGATATTAGTTGCATGTTGTATGTTGCCGATATTATTGACAGGCGTAGATCCTGGAAAATAAATGTTATCATATAAAGTATTAACTACACTGTTTAACAATTTTATTCATATTACAATACTATTATTTTATACAAATGTAATAAAATAAAATAAATAAATTTTTTAACAACATTTTACATTGATATGTTTTGAGAGGCATTATTCTATTACTATTTTAAGATGCTATATTTTTCTTGCAGATCTGGGATTAGAACAAACCGAGATCTGAACGCGTTGCATATATGCGTATAAGGTTTCTGAATCTGAATCTGAATAGGTTAGGTCGGCAAAAATCCTTCCTATAGAGGACATGAACGCCAACCGAGCGTAGCAAAAGTATGAGAAAAAAAAAAAAAATCAAATAACAAGCTTAGCAAGTTTAGCTTTGAAACAGTTTAGACTTGGTGCATGTACAATGTCCGATGGTAAATCAGATCAATATTCGTTCCCTCCGTAATTCCAAACCCATTCTTTGCTCATTTCCTTTGTTACTACAACATTGATGTTCTCTCCATCAATGAAACTAAACTTCCCCAGGATTATAACTTTAGCATCCGCGGCTACAACTTCTTTCATGCCGCCCGTCAGGCCTCCCTAGGCAAATCCTTCCCATGGGGGTGGGGAAGCTTTTCTCGTCAAAACCTCTATCTCCGCTACCCTCATTGCCACTCCTTCCATCCCTCAATTGCAGTGAAAGCCTCTCTATTCAGATTCACTCTCCCTCATCCAACAGTCTTTTCCTTCTGACCACTGTTTACTGCCCTCCTAATGCTACTTTGGATACTTCTTTTTTACGCTCTAAACTCAACTCCCCCCCCCCCTCCTTCCTAGCCTTCTTCTGGGGGATCTCAACTCCACATTTATTTCCATGGGTGACTCCAAGTCCAACAGGAACGGCAACCTTCTTGTTCGTGCCATCACTCCCTCTACCCACTCTATCCTTATCCGTATGGACACCCTACGTATCAGCAGCACCTCTATCTTGGACTACGTCCTTGCTAACTCCCATGCTTCTTCTCTCTTTTAAAATGTCACTACTTGCCATGACCTTAACAGTGATCATTTTCCTATTCTTATTTCTACCAGCCCTTTATCCTTCCAGTCTGTGCCTGGCCCTCATTACAACAAGGATATCCCTCTCTTTTCTAAAACGATCGACTGGGTCAATTTCCGATCTTATCTTTCTTCACTCCCCTTTCCTTCAACCCTTCCCACTACAGCTGATGTGGTTGATCGTCAGATTTCCATACTCACTTCTAATATCCAATCTGCAATCTCTTAGTGCATCCCTACTTTTAACCCCCCCCGTTCCCATCGCTCACCCCTTCCTCGCCACATCCAGGATAAACGTCACCTACGGAGACTTTACCAAAACCATCCCATTCCCCATGTCAAAACTCGCATCAATTCTCTTTGTCACAAAATTATCATCGCCATCAAACTACACAAGAAATCTGAATGGGAAGCTGCTTGCCAAGCTCTTCATCACACTAAGGACCCTGGGAAGTTTTGGAATAAATTCAAATCGCTTTCTGGCTCCCGTACTTCATCCACCATCCCACCTCTCAAAACCTCTCCCACTGACCCCTCTTTTGTCTATGACATCAAAGCTAAAGTTGATCTTCTCAACCTGACCTTGTGTAACATTCAACAACTTCCCCTTCATCCTACCTTTCTTCAACCTCAGCTTACTCTTGTTGACAACTTTGTCAATAACAATTCTCACCTTCTCAATCCTTCACCTCGCCCACCGCATCTTCTGGTTCCCCGCTGGTTGCCCCCATCACTTTGACCGACGTCCTCCAAGCTCTTAAACGCACCCGCAACACTGCCCCGGGCCCTGATCGTATACACTACATCATTCTTAAAAACCTTGATGTTCATTCCCTTACCCATCTTTTGATTCTCTACAATGTTTCTCTCTCTTTGGGTTACTTTCCCTCCAGCTGGAAGTCAGGAGAAGTTATTTACTTTCCCAAACCCGGCAAAGACCCCAGCAGCCCTCGCAACTATCGCCCAATCACCCTTCTTCCGACTCTAGGTAAGATTTTTGAGAAGATACTTGCCAAGCGCATTTCCGACTACACGGAAAGCAACGACCTCTTCAACCCTTACCAGTTCGGTTTCCGTCCCAATAGATCCACCACTGACCCGCTTCTTCTCTTTACTGAAAGTATTTTCTCTTACATCAATCGTAACATTCTTTCTCTTGCTCTCTTCCTCGATGTAGAAAAAGCTTTTGATGCTGTTTGGCACAATGGTTTACGCTACAAACTTCTCTCTCCTGCTCTAGCTTTTCTCCCTCGTATTACTCGCCTCCTCTCTTCTTTCCTCTCCAACAGACTTGCTTTTTCTGAGTTTTTGGGTACCGCTCCACCACCTACACTCCCAACGCAGGGGTCCCCCAAGGCTCTACTCTCAGCCCCATCCTATTCAACATCTTCGTTAACGACGTGCCTGCCCCATATGGTAACATCCGTCTCTCTCAGTTCGCTGATGATATTGCCATCTGGTCCCCGGTTTTTCGCCCCACTCAACGAGTCTCTACCGTTCAATCCTATCTCAACACCATCATCAACTGGTGCTCTACTTGGAGAATCAAAATCAACGCTTCAAAGACTGTCTCCTCCCTTCTACAATCGTAGGATTGTTAATGCCAAGAGGTTCCCTATGGTCCATATTCATGGGGCGCCTGTACCTCACTCCTTCAAAGCCACTTTCCTTGGGCTCACCTTCACCAGCAACTTTCGCCTTCACCCCTGGCTTACCCACATCAGGGCCTCTCACTCCAAAGGCCGCCGTCGCCTTGCCCAACTGTGTAAGGTCTCTTCCTCAACTCTATTCTCTACTAAATCTTTCCTCACTCTCTACAAAACCTTTGTACGCCCCATCTTTGAGTACGGCCTCCCAGCCATTTTCAACGCACCTTCTAACCACGGCGTTGTCAAACTCCAAATCATCCAGAACAAGTCCCTTCGGCTGGCTCTGAGACTCCCCCGCAGAAATCGTCGCCCTGACCTTCACTCCCGGGCTAACGTCCCCCTTCTTAGAGACAGGTTCAATTATCGCATGGACACCCAGCTTAGTGACAATAATCAACGCAAACGACCCCACCTCACACAGCTGTTAGACCTTCACACCGGCCCCTCCTGCTTCCCTTAACCCCTGAACCTCTACCCTCCCCCCCACCTGGTCATCCCTCCTGACTAGTTTTTTTTTTTTTTTTTTTTTCCTCCGCTGCCTGCTCTTTGCCTTGTCATCACGTCCAGATGTCATTGTTTGGTTCTTCTCTTGAGTTTTTTTTTTTTTTTTTAATTTTATGTTTGTTTGTCTGTGTGTATTTTATAATCCTCGGTAGCGTTTAGCAGAACCCGGCAGTCACCTCTGGTGACTGATGGGAAAATGCAGGTAACTACTGCGTCTGTCGTTAATGTTGTGTATTCAATTGTGTGTTGTTGTTGATAAGGAACGTGGAAATTCAGATCATAGTTATTTCTTGTATTAAGGTTTGTTTTTTCAAGTTCGGCAAACTTTTAAACTTCAAGTTTTCTGGGCATGGATCTAAGATTCCCACTGGGTGTTGGGGAAAAATCACTACCCACTAGCCATGAGAAGGGTCAAAAGACGCAACACATTTTGTAATTTTGACTTCATTTTTTTCTCGATTTTTTCCGCACTGCACGGATAATACATTGATAATTCTCAGATGTAACTTTGCTGTAACTAAAGAGCTTTTTGCTGTAACCCTACCTGAGGTTTTAGACGTGCAAATGCAAGCTTATTGCTAATAAATCTATTAAAAACCATCATAGTATCAAAACAATTTTATCAAAATCGGTTTTACATTGATCATTTTACATTTTACAGTCTTTTTAAATCTCAGGCATCAATTTGCAGAGTTTGTCACATATTACATATAGGCCTATGGTGACCATATATGTTTATATCATCCTTTGTTGTCTTTTTGGTGCAGCAAATTCAGACGAAAAGTTTTTGAATATTATTTTGAACCATTATGAGTATGTTAGAGAAAAAGTACCTCTAATAAGATTATTGCCCACGGCCCGTCGGAAAGGTGAGGGGGAGGGTGTACATCCATGTCCATGATAATTTGCAGATGATGGTCAGGCCTATAACAGAACATGTCATTTGCTGCGGCTAGAATTTAATCCGAAAATTTGTGTTTAATCATTTAGGCCTAATGGCCTATGTTACTGCTCCCAAAGACCCCATGCATGCAAGGGTGAAATAAGTAAAATTAAAATAAAATGTTGTCCCGCTCCTAAAGGGGGTCGGAGGGGGGGGTGGAGGGGGGGTTATGAATGCAGTGTAGCAATTAATGCCATATTTTCTATCTTGCCTTCAACCACTAATTGATTCGTGAAGTATTTTACCACTCATGAACACTATTCCACAATTTCACTGTAATTCTCAGTTTTGCATTCATTTTTTTAAATATTAGTCTCGCCGTCAGATGATTTAATAATGTTTTTTCCTTTTATTTCATGAATGTCCCGTGCTCTACATATTGATATAGACATTGTACATTCATGAAAAAACTTAAAGGTTTTCAATATTTATCAATTTTATGTGGTTATATGATGATTCCCTGTTAACTGATTAAGCAGCTATTTCTCCCGAATACTAGAATATATCCACCGATTTTACCCAGGCCCGAACATTTATTTTGTTAAGGGGAAATTCTTGTCGTCCCTTTACGTATTCTGGTATTAACATAAAATAAACATCATCCAGTAAAAGTTCTGCAAAAATATCTGTGTAAGTCTTTACATTAAATTTCTTCCCAAAACTTGTCACTGAAAGTAATGATGAATATGCCATCTCCCTGATCAGTTTATGTATACTGCTAAGATTTGATTAAAAAATCGTAAGGCAACAAAATATTTGGTTAGAATTTTTTGCGCCCTTTTAAAGATTTACCATAAAAAAAAGATCGATATACAAAGGTTGCACAGTCATATACATCACTTGTTATAATAGCATATTAAATACATGTTTCGTTTTGTTTATTTGGTGCTCTAGGCTATCGGCCCTTGTCACATTTACAATATCATACATTTTCAATTTTTCGCTTTAAGGAGAAAGTAGGAAATAAAAAGCTGTAAAATGTCTCAAATTTTGACCAATTTGGGTGATTTTTTGTTATTTACATAGCTTTTGATGGATATTTATTCAATTTAGCTGCTGTTGCTTCATGCATATAACATTTGAGGATCTGTTGACGTCATAGCATTGACAAAATTGCTGTTTGTAAAGTAGGCCTATTAATCATTATATATAATATATATATATATATATATATATATATATATATATATATATATATATATATATATATATATATATATATATATATATATATATATATATATATATATATATATATATATATATATATATATATATATATATATATATATATATATATATATATATATATATATATATATATATATATATATATATATATATATATATATATATATATATATATATATATATATATATATATATATATATATATATATATATATATATATATATATATATATATATATATATATATATATATATATATATATATATATATATATATATATATATATATATATGTATATATATATATATACATATATATATATATATATATATATATATATATATATATATATATATATATATATATACATATATATACATATATATTTATATATATATATATATATATATATATATATATATATATATATATATATATATATATATATATATATATATATATATATATATATATATATATATATATATATATATATATATATATATATATATATATATATATATATATATATATATATATATATATATATATATATATATATATATATATATATATATATATATATATATATATATATATATATATATATATATATATATATATATATATATATATATATATATATATATATATATATATATATATATATATATATATATATATATATATATATATATATATATATATATTTTATATCAGAGCCCCTAGATGTACTTTGATAATTATCAAAGTACATCTGAGTGCTCAAAAGACAAAATGCAGCTTTCAACATTCGCTAGAAAATTCTAAAACATTCCAATGTTAACAAACGCGGCAGTGGCCTTTGCAACCTCTGCCTCGAGGAAAAACTTGAGTTTCTCCGCCTCAAAACGCAATCGATCAATGAGACTGAGCTCATCTCCACATGCTGACATGTCGCCACGGGAACAAAGCCAAACCACTCAACCGTGCCAAGAAAAAGCCATAATGCATAGTTGCTTGAAGATCGCCGTCGGAAATAGACGTGCGTATATAAGAATAATTATATAAAATTGATAAAGATAAAACTCTTAAAGATCATCGAGCAATCTCACCGCTTTGCTGATGATATATATATATATATATATATATATATATATATATATATATATATATATATATATATATATATATATATATATATATATATATATATATATATATATATATATATATATATATATATATATATATATATATATATGTATATATATATATATATATATATATATATGTATATATATATATATATATATATATATATATATATATATATATATATATGTATATATATATATATATATATGTATATATATATATATATATATATATATATATATATATATATATATATATATATATATATATATATATATATATATATATTTATATATATATATATATATATTTATATATATATATATATATATATATATATATATATATATATATATATATATATATATATATATATATATATATATATATATATATATTTTATATATATATATATATATATATATATATATATATATATATATATATATATATATATATATATATATATATATATATATATATATATATATATATATATATATATATATATATATATATATGTGAAGTATTATGTTATCATCTTTAATTTTTTGGGAAATGTGGCCAACTTGTAACAAAATTTACAATGAATTTTACGACCTCTCATCCTCCCCTCCCCTCCACCCCTCATCCAGTCTATGACCTTCTTGGACCCCTTCAATTTGTTTAATGCTGGCTATGCCACTGCCCCCATCCCTTTACAAATATTCAGTGTTTTAGACATTTAAAAACTCATACATTTTTGTAGGTTGAAGTGGGGCAAAAATAAAAGCTGGCCCCAATGTTAATATCTTACGTCGCTGAATCGCTCACTGTTATTGATATAGGTCCATTACCATTTTGCCGCTTTATTTTGAATTTACACCATTTACGATGTATTTGTTGGGGCCAATGAAAATATGCAGAATGTCACAAACGCAAATATTGAGTGCAAACAGCTGCCGGATCAAATTTAATTTCATACCAATTCAAAATCCTGACATTAAAAAAACTGGCCTTGATACTGTAGCTTTAAGCGTATGGGTGTGACAATAACAGTCTCTTAATTCTAAAGAAAACTAACAATTTTTCCATCTTTCCATCTTTATTTTAGCTTGAAATTTTCAACCCCTAATTGTTCGAGAATTATATTCTTTCTAAAGTAATTATTTGAATAGGCCGTGATTATTTACACTCAATCCCAGCAAGACGGAATTATCTCTGTTTGGTTCATCTCATAATCTATCTAAATTGAACAGTTTATTTCTTGAAATTGACAGTAACGTAATAACTTCAACTGATCATGTTAAAAATCTAGGTAATTATCTTGACTCTCTATGGAACGTTTCGTAAATGATAAAGTAATAACCTGTTCTTATTATCTTCGCAGTATTTCACGCATACGTCACTTTTTAACGCCGACAGCCACGGAAATATTAATTCATGCTTTCATTATTTTACGTATTGACTATGCCAATAATCAGATAGTGTATTGTTTGGAGTAAACTCTAATTTGATTTTAAGATTACAGGTTTTACAAAACAATGCGGATAGGCTTATATTGAATCAAACTTGCTCCTGTCATGCCACCCCTCTTCTCTACCAGTTACATTGGCTTCCAATTGATCAACGAATCGTTTTTAAGCTTTTAAATATTGTTTTTAATTGTTTACACAACAGAGCTCCTGATTATCTATCTCAGCTCCTTTTACCTTACAGCCTTAGAATCCAAGCCGTACCCTCAGTCCGTTCAAGTTGTACAAACATGCTTATTGCACCAAGGTCAAATAACAAATTTGGTGATAGTTTTCAATTTGCCGCACCTCGTCTATGGAACAACTTGCCAATTTATTTACGTGACCACGTGCTCCTTTTACTCTTTCAAACGTTCACTCAAAACTTACCATTTTAGGGAAAGCTTTGTCTTATGATGTCCTTTAATTCCTGTGTTCTTTTGCCATTTTATGCTGCTTTCTTATGTGAATAGCCCTTCATCTTCATAACTATCATGTTTACAGTAATCTTTAACTTTAATGTTTTTATTAATCATCTCTCAGTATTTTATTTTTACTACTTTTAATGAACAGTGGTGTTTTAGGTTTGAATTTGTTTCCTTTTTACCCATTGTGCTTAGTTTTCTTAGAATCTATTTTAGAACAATTTCAGTATTACTCTTATTATAACATTTTTGCATATTCTTACCTATTTATCTTATTTTAACATTTCTTTATGTCCATGTATATGGTGTTTATTATGTAATGCGCTTAGAGCTTTTTAAGATCAAGCGCAATAATAATAAATAATAATAACTCACCAAATCCTTAATTGCACTTCTTATATCCCGAATGCTGTAATCTTACTTTATCATTTTATGAAAAGCAATTTTCCAAACTGAAAACTTTTGTGGTATATTGTTGTGGTGAAATTCGATACATCCTCTTCCGTAATTCCTGTTAACACAAACGCACTCTCTATCACGTCAGTCTGTCTATATCACCGTTTCAAAAATGTGAACAAATTTTACCCATCGTCGAACGGTCGTTCTTGATCTTGATTGGCTGAAAGTATTGAGATATTTGCATAACAATATATCTTTTGGACCAGGTGAGTGTGTCCGGAATACCAGGTGCCTATTTATGAGAAGATTGCAAAACAAAAGGATGTGAGATCCTTCATTCCTTCAACTTTCTTCCTCCCTGAAGGACAAAACGAACAAAATCATACAGATTAGAGGAATTGTTATAAATTACAAGTAAACAAGCTGAAAATGCATAAGACACGTGCATGACCGTCCAGCCGTCCACGATAGAGTACCAGTGAGTTGGAATAAATGAAATAGCTAGAAATGAGGACGTTTTTATGAGAACTGCAATGAGCATTACTTAAAACTCCAAAGTTGTTCGAGAAGGACTTTTAGATAATGTAGTTGGCCTATAGCAATTTTTTATATAACGTTTTCTCTTCAGAAATCAGTCTTGTAGGGTGGCATCAGGGGGATATATATTACAGATACCCAGGAGTTGTTGGAAGATATGTAGGTAATTGACACACCAGTACCACAACTTTTACAAACAAAATTGGTGGGCCAAGTGAAATGTCTGGCAGTCTGGTAAATAAAAAGAATGTATGTATTACATTGTTAAGAAATAATGACGTTACATAACTCTGCTACAGCTTGTGTGAAGGTTCTTTGCTTTAAACAGCATGCAGTCGTTTTCATACAAACAAAATAACAATTAAAAAATTGAATATCTCACGAGGGGAAAAATATATCAGTCTATCAGAATCATTTTCATGTAATTCAAACGTATTCTTTTTGCTCTCAATCATAAACAAGATATATACCTTTCTAATCAATGAACTTATCTTTTGTTTTTTTTAGTTAGACCTAGGCCTATATATAGTTTTTAAAATAAAATCGAGGAATTACAAACATGTAGCTGGAGGATGAGGGAGGGAGAGGGGGTGCGTTCCGTCAGTAAAAGTTTCAAATTTCACATGAGTTATAGGTAGGCATATATGGGAGCGGTCGATGTGCTCTCCATATATGGCCTTGGAAACTCACAGATAGGTCATAAGATGGGAATCCCTCACTGCACCACCGGAAGCATGCACAAGACTATGTCCTTAGCTGGCTAGCCCTAGTGATGAAGACAAAAAACAACTTGCCATTTGGTATAGTGAAATAGAGAAACTTACGGAAGTCATAGAGCGATACCACGTTTATTCGTCTGAACATTGAGTTAAAGGTTTTAAAATGGCAACTCCCCCAATGAAACATGATCCACCACTCCAGTGAAGTGGATGAACATCGGGGTTTTATCCTTTACTTTTCTATAAGTGATCAGAGAACCAGGCAATACGTGGGCGAGGTATGGAACGCCAATCGAGCAAATAATAAGTAATAAATATTTTTCTTATCGATTGATTGAAAAAAAATTCGTTGATAAATTTTTCATCGGTAATTAATTCATTGATTAAATTAACCTGCCTTTGAAATCACCATTTAAAGGTCAGGTATCGTGTTAACATGGACAGTAATAGACAATAAAAGTCAACGTTTCTGATTGGTCATACGCAGATACAAACAACCACTCAATAACCGCCATGGAAGTGACTAGTACACTGTATGAACACACACACGCACACACACCCTCATACACACACACACACACAAACACACACACAATGCGTAGTATGGACCTAATTAGAAACGATCCACAACCGGATGTGACGTCACTAAAAGTTCATCGAAATTTTACTGAGGCGAGATTCTCTCTTTAACATGTTTATCCGGTGGACGGTGAGCGCCATATATTGGCCGCATTTCCGGAAGAGGAGAAGGCGTGATGCAGAAGACAAACCTCTTCGCTTGATGTCAGCGTATATCGTTTTGCAAATCTGTGGAAAAATCGCTGGTTAAATCGCCTGTACTTAATATCCTGGAATCTCAGTTGTATATGCGTGCACTAAAACCGACTGACCAACCACCACCCCTGTACACCCCCAAAAAAAAAAAAAAAAAAAAAAAAATGGTACATATCTCAGTTGAACCGCTAGTGAAATTATCCACATTAAAAGGTATTAGAACTTTTCAGAAAAATCCTAAAAACTTCCCCTTTCTGGTGCAAGCAAATGCCGAAACTTGATTTGATGCTGATTATAGATTTTAATTGAGCAAGTAATTAGTTTAGCGCTACCAATAGTCGTACAGCAAGAGCAAGGAGAAGCTCCTTGAGCAAGAGAAAGTAGGCTATGGCGAATAACAAAGTACTGATAGGGGTTCTTGATCATCAAGTTGATGAAACTTTTAGAGATGAAAATTCATTTTGGTATTATAACAGCATTGGTGGAATTGCTGTAAGTGAATTTTTATCAATATATTTATTTGATAAACCTACATTTATCTTGTTTATCTGAGGCTAAAGTTTGGCTATTTTTTGTTCTTCGTGGAACTAACACTAGGCCTACAGTACGTTTGCCTAACTGTTAGTTTATATTCGTCATAGGGCCTACCCCGTTACAAGCCTTTTACTTCCCCACTGATCTAGGAGGGGAGGGGAGGGGGTTCTTGTAGGCCGACGTTCACCGATTGTTGTTGTTTCTGATTTACGGCCTGGCGGAGTTATTCAAGTCCTATGCAGCCAGGGGCCTAGTACGTGATTAGTTATATACACATCCCTCAGTCCGGGTTGACATTGGGATTATTTTGCCGTACGAGGGTTGTTAGAGATTAGGTAGAATTCTAACAGTATCTTTTTTTTAAATGCACACGTAGAAAATTGATGATTGAAACATAAGTTACTTTTTGGATATTCTTATATCAATAATATACCTGATTTAGCACCACGACGAAATTTAGTTCTCCGATATTCATATTTTGGTCACCATTTACTAGTCACCGCATGTTTGTTATTAATTATTCAATGTCCGCAAATAAGTTTTAGAATGTTTCACTGAGCTGCAAGGTGATTTTTTGCTGACAACATTTTTTTGTTCATATAATTTTATTAAATAGTTTTGGTTAAAAAAAAAATTGTGTCCGAAAACAAATAGATAAGTATAAGTATTATCTTAATTTTTTCCTCAAATAATCTAAAACATATTACTCCTGCTAAAATATTATAGCCCCGATGGCAGTGTTTTGAACTTTGACCATTTTTTGGAGAGCTCATCAGACGATTTTTACGGAAGGAAAAGTAGTCCAAAATACTTTGATAAAAGTAACTAAAATCACCTTAAAAACAGTTTTTGAAGACATGGATGGGCTTCAAACATCAATTCTAATCGTTGTGGGCAGGAAAAAAAAGAAGGTAAAATGGTTTTGTTTTCATAAAGATCTTAAAACTTGAGATTTTCCTATACTTTTAATACCTCGCTTAAAACAGTACAGAAGGGTATAGGATTTTGTAGTACCCTTGCATGGCCAGCCATCACCAACAGCAGCCATACTAACACGGCTGGCATCAGTCCAACGGTACTACTGGGAGTACTAGTACGTTATATACATTTCATTCTGAGTTTCGATGCTCCGTGATGTTTTACTTTTTTTCACTTTTTCAAAAAGAAACCTGATATTTTCATGACTTGCAATCCCTTCCAATTTTGGGTCAAATTTGTCGAAAAACGGTGTAAAATGAGCATTTTTCGATTTATAAGGGCCCTCTGGCCCCACACTGGAAAGTTACTTTTATCGACACCAACGAATTTTAAAACCTTGCTTCTTTACGCCAATGGTACTGGCGTAACAAGATTGTTATTGTATATGTAAATCAATTAGGAAGAAAATACGCCAAAATCTTTCAAATTGATCAAGCTCCATGCCAAAAAACTTTGGCGTAACATACATGTTTTTCAGACTGGCTTCTGGCCCTGAACATATATCGCTCCACCAATTTTTTGTATATCTTCATATCTGCGGGTAATAATCTCTATAACTTAGAGAGAAAATTGCTCAACACAATTGCCATATGGAGTTATGATACCTCAAAATTGCTTAAAAATGAAATTTTTAGGTCCATTTTTCTTATGTTTTGTGGGTGGTGTCTTTGGCAGGCCGTATTTTGAAATGTAATTATGCCATTGACCTAAAACTTGGTAAAAGTTCATAATAGTTGGCTTACTTTGTACAAATAAAAAACTAGCCATATCCATGACAATGACCTGACGATTTAAGAAAAGTTTGGTCTATCTTATATGGAATGACCATATTGTAATATATGTAAGTAATTTGAGTCTTACATACATGTTTGGCCCACAGGATTGGATGAAACCTTTTGATGAAGCACATGTATGTAAGCTTTGTGGGGCACAACTGCTGTTAGTTGCTCAGTTGTATTGCCCACTAGAGGGACTGAATTTCCATCGATGTCTCTACTTCTTTGCTTGCGGTACTAAACCATGCAGGGTCAAGAAAACAAGGTATTTTATTTTCTTCAATTAAGCTCTACATGTTTGGAAAATGGTTAAAGTGGAATGGTTTGCCTGAGTGGGTAGTTAGCTTCAATTCTGTTCACAATTTCAAGGTCAACATTGATAAGTTCTTTACTATGGACGTCTTTGATTTTGTTTTGGTGGTGGTGGTGGTGGTGTTGGGCTTTTTATGGGGTGACTAACCCTTCTTAGCCTGTAATCTTGTTATGTCATGTTATAAAAAACCTAAATTTTTCCTGAGATTGTTTATTTTTTGGACTGAGAAAGAGAATTCTTATAGCATTTGAGCTCCTACTGTGTACCCATTTTCTTTGTTTCCACCTAGCATCTCTGATGGTCATTTGTCTAGTGCTCAGTACGGTTACAATCTTTGAGTCTTGTTACACTAGATGGCAACCTGTTTTATATCTTGCTATAGAGTTTTGCAGCACAACTTTGGGTTAAGTGACATATTCATGATGTTGAAGTGAAGCACCACTGATATCAGGCTGATTTGACAGTCACATTCCTTGAAATTCTACATGTACTTTGTTGATATCTTACTAAATTTTTCTGGCATTAAAGTACTGGTTATGTTGATAATTTGATAAGAATTAATCCAATAAAGTGATATTTACTATATGAGAACAAAAATCTATGTTTGTAATAAGTAAGAAATGGTTCAATTAATGTTCAATAAAATATTTGTGCAATTTTCAAAGTAGTAAGCTTTTGTATGTTTTATACTTGCAGTTGGAAATTAGTGAGGGCACAGTTACCATTGCAAAATCTAACAGCACAAGTAAATGCAAAGAAATTTGCAGATTCTGAATGCCTTCAGAGTGCACAAGATTGGATAGAGGAAGCTGATGATTGGGGCAGTGATTCAGAAGAAGTTTCATCAGAAACATTGGGTCTCGTCACATCTTCAGTGGAAACACAAAAGAAATCAAATGAAAGTACTGCAATAGATTGTAATGGCAGTCTATCAAAAACCCTGCAAAATTTAGATATATCTTCAAATGGAAGTGATTGTACTGTTGTTGAGAAGAGTCGGCAGGACTTAGAGAATCTTTTAGCAAGAACAAGTTTTTGTTCTTTCTTTATAAATGTTTTTGAGGAGCCTTGTACAGAGGTCAAAATGGAGAGTGTTCATGAACACCGCCTTATAGCAGAATATGAAAGACGAGAAGGGGTTTGTTTGGCAGAAATGGAAGAGCACACCTTTGAGGAGTGAGTGGTCACATAATGCTTATTCATAATATACATTGTTGGTATAACTCATTGCATATCATAAAATACATTTTGGTACAACTCATTGCATATTCATAAAATACATTGTTGGTATAAGTCATTGCATATTAATATTATACATTGTTGGTATAACTCATTGCATATTCATAATATACATTGTTGGTATAACTCATTGCAGATTCATATCATAATATGCAGACATTGTTGGTATAACATTCATTGCATATATTCATAAAAGACATTGTTGGTATAACTCATTGCATATTAATATACATTGTTGGTATAACTCATTGCATATTATAAAATACATTGTTGGTTTAACTCATTGCATATTCATAATATACATTGTTGGTATAACTCATTGCATATCATAAAATACATTGTTGGTTTAACTCATTGCATATTCATAGTATACATTGTTGGTATAACTCATTATATTCATTGTTGGTATGACATATAATAATTCCAAGTGCTTCTGCTTATACCATTCTCATTGTTTCTAGGATTAATATTGGACAAGTTCATGTCTGTTCTGAGCTGCTCGCCATACGTTAGTTTTTGTTATGGTTTGTTGAGCTTAACCACAGTTGTATGATGTGCTTACGCATGTGTAACCCTAGAAGCAAATTTGATTATTTTAATGTCAAGGGGACTGAATTTTACAAGAAATGATTTAAAAATTTTATTTGGCTCATGTATTCTTATGGTAAACAGAATTTCTAATAAATAATGCATTTTGTTCTTTTGTGTTTATAAAAGATGAATAAATATTAAGAAATGATAAGTAAACATGAGTAGATTTGTACATGAATTTGTTATTTCATTATTAATGTTCATCCCTTCATGGAATAACCAGGAAGAATTATATTTGGACAAGGAAAGAAGTAAAGAGCACTATTTATTTCATTTACCCTCTGAGCTTATTTACTTCCTAATTACTTATACAACTTAGGAACTAAATTTCATGTACCACTTGATCAGTAACAACACCAGGCGGGGTGTGATCTGTATTGTAAGTCTTTTGCAAACACTACTAAAAGTTTATCAAATCAGAAGTATCTGTCTCTATTTTCTTTACCTTGTCATTTTCAGAGGATTTGGAAAAGAAAAGTATGAAAAAGGAACACCTTTACATGGAGATGAAGTATTTCAGAAATTTGTAAAACGAATGAAACTCTGTCCAGAGCAGTGTATAAGGTAAAACTATTTATTTTAGCCCACTGAAATTAAAGTATGCATCATATATTCCAAGCACATTAAAGGATCTTCACTCTTTTGCCAGCTATAATATACATCAGAAAAGAGCTTTGAAAAACTGCAAAGACTAGTGTATGTAGAATTTCATCCATAGTGTTAAACAATAGAGAAAGTGTTCTGTCTTTTAAGATTTAATTTTCTGCAAGATTCATTTAAGTTCCTTTATCAAAAAGATAGCAGGTTCGACTCCTGTCACAGGCAGCTGTATTGTGTCCTTGAGCAAGACACTGATGATTCAGTAACTTTGATCTACCTTTTGCAGAAATTTAGTAGAAGGAAGTTAGTAAAAAAGGTTGGTAACTTTTCAGTAAAACTATAGTACAGTAGTGAGGGTGTGATTTCACTCTCTTACAATAGGTTTTCTGCACCAGTCACTTTCATATGAGATACCCATGATACTTAATAAACTGAGGGAATCTTGTCTCAAGAAACTTAACGTCTCTGAGTTATAAAATAAGGTGGGGAAAACAAACCTCAAATCCACAATCATGCATTACCAATGCATTGACATTTAGATGTTCATGAGGCCTACCGCAAGCTTTGGTCCATTTATGTCACCTCTCCGGATCTTTTGAGATTTTAGCAAAAGGAATAAATAAAATTCAGTTTGCTAAGTGTTCTGGGTAGCAGCAATTAGATTTACAAAGCTCGCAGCGGCCCGTAAGCGCATTTTTGTTCACCATTTTGCTGTCACTCAGTCTGTGTGTGCAGAAATTTGTTTTGTACAGTAAATGGCAGACTACATGAGCGTGCACCAGTAGCTATAGTTGTACTGTACCAGTACCACGTAGGATGTTTGCCCCACTTAGTTATGCAGATTTTGTTGCTAGGCAAATTCATGCAGTGATTGGTTAAAAAAAACTGTCAATCATCTAACTCAAGACAGGTTAATTGCTTGACTTGTCACCAGTAAGTCCGATCAGTCGAATAATGTCACTCCTGAGGTGGTAATTGCTTGACTTATCACCAGTAAGTCCGATCAGTCTAATAACGTCACTGCTGAGGTGGTAATTGCTTGACTTGTCACCAATAAGTCCGATCAGTCGAATAATGTCACTTCTGAGGTGGTAATTGCTTGACTTGTCACCAATAAGTCCGATCAGTCTAATAACGTCACTTCTGAGGTGGTAATTGCTTGACTTGTCACCAATAAGTCCGATCAGTCGAATAATGTCACTTCTGAGGTGGTAATTGCTTGACTTGTCACCAGTAAGTCCGATCAGTCTAATAATGTCACTTCTGAGGTGGTAATTGCTTGACTTGTCACCAGTAAGTCCGATCAGTCTAATAACGTCACTTCTGAGGTGGTAATTGCTTGACTTGTTACCAGTAAGTCCGATCAGTCTAATAACGTCACTTCTGAGGTGGTAATTGCTTGACTTGTCACCAGTAAGTCCGATCAGTCTAATAACGTCACTTCTGAGGTGGTAATTGCTTGACTTGTCACCAGTAAGTCCGATCAGTCTAATAACGTCACTTCTGAGGTGGTAATTGCTTGACTTGTCACCAGTAAGTCCGATCAGTCTAATAACGTCACCCTGAGGTGGTAATTGCTTGACTTGTCACCAGTAAGTCCGATCAGTCTAATAACGTCACTTCTGAGGTGGTAATTGCTTGACTTGTCACCAGTAAGTCCGATCAGTCTAATAACGTCACTTCTGAGGTGGTAATTGCTTGACTAGTCACCAGTAAGTCCGATCAGTCTAATAACGTCACTGCTGAGGTGGTAATTGCTTGACTTGTCACCAGTAAGTCCGATCAGTCTAATAACGTCACTGCTGAGGTGGTAATTGCTTGACTAGTCACCAGTAAGTCCGATCAGTCTAATAACGCGTCACTGCTGAGGTGGTAATTGCTTGACTTGTCACCAGTAAGTCCGATCAGTCTAATAACGTCACTGCTGAGGTGGTAATTGCTTGACTTATCACCAGTAAGTCCGATCAGTCTAATAACGTCACTGCTGAGGTGGTAATTGCTTGACTTGTCACCAGTAAGTCCGATCAGTCTAATAACGTCACTGCTGAGGTGGTAATTGCTTGACTTATCACCAGTAAGTCCGATCAGTCTAATAACGTCACTGCTGAGGTGGTAATTGCTTGACTTGTTACCAGTAAGTCCGATCAGTCTAATAACGTCACTTCTGTGGTGGTAATTGCTTGACTTGTCACCAATAAGTCCGATCAGTCGAATAATGTCACTGCTGAGGTGGTAATTGCTTGACTTGTCATCAGTAAGTCCGATCAGTCTAATAACGTCACTGCTGAGGTGGTAATTGCTTGACTTGTCATCAGTAAGTCCGATCAGTCTAATAACGTCACTGCTGAGGTGGTAATTGCTTGACTTGTCATCAGTAAGTCCGATCAGTCGAATAATGTCACTGCTGAGGTGGTAATTGCTTGACTTGAGGTAAGTCCGATCAGTCGAATAATGTCACTGCTGAGGTGGTAATTGCTTGACTTGTCACCAGTAAGTCCGATCAGTCTAATAACGTCACTGCTGAGGTGGTAATTGCTTGACTTATCACCAGTAAGTCCGATCAGTCTAATAACGTCACTGCTGAGGTGGTAATTGCTTGACTTGTCACCAGTAAGTCCGTCGTCTAATAATCAGTGCTTGACTTAAGTAAGTCCGATCAGTCGAATAATGTCACTTCTGAGGTGATAACTGCTTGACTTGTCACCAGTAAGTCCGATCAGTCTAATAACGTCACTCCTGAGGTGGTAATTGCTTGACTTATCACCAGTAAGTCCGATCAGTCTAATAACGTCACTTCTGAGGTGGTAATTGCTTGACTTGTCACCAATAAGTCCGATCAGTCGAATAATGTCACTGCTGAGGTGGTAATTGCTTGACTAGTCACCAGTAAGTCCGATCAGTCTAATAACGTCACTTCTGAGGTGGTAATTGCTTTGACTTGTCACCAGTAAGTCCGATCAGTCTAATAACGTCACTCTGAGGTGGTAATTGCTTGACTTATCACCAGTAAGTCCGATCAGTCTAATAACGTCACTTCTGAGGTGGTAATTGCTTGACTTGTCACCAGTAAGTCCGATCAGTCTAATAACGTCACTTCTGAGGTGGTAATTGCTTGACTTGTCACCAGTAAGTCCGATCAGTCTAATAACGTCACTCCTGAGGTGGTAATTGCTTGACTTGTCACCAGTAAGTCCGATCAGTCTAATAACGCTCACTTCTGAGGTGGTAATTGCTTGACTTGTCACCAGTAAGTCCGATCAGTCTAATAACGTCACTTCTGAGGTGGTAATTGCTTGACTTGTTACCAGTAAGTCCGATCAGTCTAATAACGTCACTCTGAGGTGGTAATTGCTTGACTTGTCACCAGTAAGTCCGATCAGTCTAATAACGTCACTCTGAGGTGGTAATTGCTTGACTTGTCACCAGTAAGTCCGATCAGTCTAATAACGTCACTTCTGAGGTGGTAATTGCTTGACTTGTCACCAGTAAGTCCGATCAGTCTAATAACGTCACTTCTGAGGTGGTAATTGCTTGACTTGTCACCAGTAAGTCCGATCAGTCTAATAACGTCACTCCTGAGGTGGTAATTGCTTGACTTGTCACCAGTAAGTCCGATCAGTCGAATAACGTCACTTCTGAGGTGGTAATTGCTTGACTTGTCACCAGTAAGTCCGATCAGTCTAATAACGCTCACTCCTGAGGTGGTAATTGCTTGACTTGTCACCAGTAAGTCCGATCAGTCTAATAACGTCACTTCTGAGGTGGTAATTGCTTGACTTGTCACCAGTAAGTCCGATCAGTCTAATAACGCGTCACTTCTGAGGTGGTAATTGCTTGACTTGTCACCAATAAGTCCGATCAGTCTAATAACGTCACTTCTGAGGTGGTAATTGCTTGACTTGTCACCAGTAAGTCCGATCAGTCTAATAACGTCACTTCTGAGGTGGTAATTGCTTGACTTATCACCAGTAAGTCCGATCAGTCTAATAACGTCACTCCTGAGGTGGTAATTGCTTGACTTGTCACCAGTAAGTCCGATCAGTCTAATAACGCGTCACTTCTCACCAGAGGTGGTAATTGCTTGACTTGTCACCAGTAAGTCCGATCAGTCTAATAACGTCACTGCTGAGGTGGTAATTGCTTGACTTATCACCAGTAAGTCCGATCAGTCTAATAACGCGTCACTCCTGAGGTGGTAATTGCTTGACTTGTCACCAGTAAGTCCGATCAGTCTAATAACGTCACTTCTGAGGTGGTAATTGCTTGACTTGTCACCAGTAAGTCCGATCAGTCTAATAACGTCACTTCTGAGGTGGTAATTGCTTTGACTTGTCACCAGTAAGTCCGATCAGTCTAATAACGTCACTTCTGAGGTGGTAATTGCTTGACTTGTCACCAGTAAGTCCGATCAGTCTAATAACGTCACTCTGAGGTGGTAATTGCTTGACTTGTCACCAGTAAGTCCGATCAGTCTAATAACGTCACTTCTGAGGTGGTAATTGCTTGACTTGTCACCAGTAAGTCCGATCAGTCTAATAACGTCACTCTGAGGTGGTAATTGCTTGACTTGTCACCAGTAAGTCCGATCAGTCTAATAACGTCACTTCTGAGGTGGTAATTGCTTGACTTGTCACCAGTAAGTCCGATCAGTCTAATAACGCGTCACTTCTGAGGTGGTAATTGCTTGACTTGTCACCAGTAAGTCCGATCAGTCTAATAACGTCACTTCTGAGGTGGTAATTGCTTGACTTGTCACCAGTAAGTCCGATCAGTCTAATAACGTCACTTCTGAGGTGGTAATTGCTTGACTTGTCACCAGTAAGTCCGATCAGTCTAATAACGTCACTTCTGAGGTGGTAATTGCTTGACTTGTCACCAGTAAGTCCGATCAGTCTAATAACGTCACTTCTGAGGTGGTAATTGCTTGACTTGTCACCAGTAAGTCCGATCAGTCTAATAACGTCACTTCTGAGGTGGTAATTGCTTGACTTGTCACCAGTAAGTCCGATCAGTCTAATAACGTCACTTCTGAGGTGGTAATTGCTTGACTTGTCACCAGTAAGTCCGATCAGTCTAATAACGTCACTTCTGAGGTGGTAATTGCTTGACTTGTCACCAGTAAGTCCGATCAGTCTAATAACGTCACTGCTGAGGTGGTAATTGCTTGACTTGTCACCAGTAAGTCCGATCAGTCTAATAACGTCACTGCTGAGGTGGTAATTGCTTGACTTGTCACCAGTAAGTCCGATCAGTCTAATAACGTCACTTCTGAGGTGGTAATTGCTTGACTTGTCACCAGTAAGTCCGATCAGTCTAATAACGTCACTTCTGAGGTGGTAATTGCTTGACTTGTCACCAGTAAGTCCGATCAGTCTAATAACGTCACTTCTGAGGTGGTAATTGCTTGACTAGTCACCAGTAAGTCCGATCAGTCTAATAACGTCACTTCTGAGGTGGTAATTGCTTGACTAGTCACCAGTAAGTCCGATCAGTCTAATAACGTCACTTCTGAGGTGGTAATTGCTTGACTAGTCACCAGTAAGTCCGATCAGTCTAATAACGTCACTTCTGAGGTGGTAATTGCTTGACTAGTCACCAGTAAGTCCGATCAGTCTAATAACGTCACTTCTGAGGTGGTAATTGCTTGACTAGTCACCAGTAAGTCCGATCAGTCTAATAATGTCACTTCTGAGGTGGTAATTGCTTGACTTGTCACCAGTAAGTCCGATCAGTCTAATAACGTCACTGCTGAGGTGGTAATTGCTTGACTTGTCACCAGTAAGTCCGATCAGTCTAATAACGTCACTTCTGAGGTGGTAATTGCTTGACTTGTCACCAGTAAGTCCGATCAGTCTAATAACGTCACTTCTGAGGTGGTAATTGCTTGACTTGTCACCAGTAAGTCCGATCAGTCTAATAACGTCACTTCTGAGGTGGTAATTGCTTGACTTGTCACCAGTAAGTCCGATCAGTCTAATAACGTCACTCCTGAGGTGGTAATTGCTTGACTTGTCACCAGTAAGTCCGATCAGTCTAATAACGTCACTGCTGAGGTGGTAATTGCTTGACTTGTCACCAGTAAGTCCGATCAGTCTAATAACGTCACTTCTGAGGTGGTAATTGCTTGACTTGTCACCAGTAAGTCCGATCAGTCTAATAACGTCACTTCTGAGGTGGTAATTGCTTGACTTGTCACCAGTAAGTCCGATCAGTCTAATAACGTCACTCCTGAGGTGGTAATTGCTTGACTTGTCACCAGTAAGTCCGATCAGTCTAATAATGTCACTTCTGAGGTGGTAATTGCTTGACTTGTCACCAGTAAGTCCGATCAGTCTAATAACGTCACTGCTGAGGTGGTAATTGCTTGACTTGTCACCAGTAAGTCCGATCAGTCTAATAACGTCACTTCTGAGGTGATAACTGCTTGACTTGTCACCAGTAAGTCCGATCAGTCTAATAACGTCACTGCTGAGGTGGTAATTGCTTGACTTGTCACCAGTAAGTCCGATCAGTCTAATAACGTCACTCCTGAGGTGGTAATTGCTTGACTTGTCACCAGTAAGTCCGATCAGTCTAATAACGTCACTTCTGAGGTGGTAATTGCTTGACTTGTCACCAGTAAGTCCGATCAGTCTAATAATGTCACTTCTGAGGTGGTAATTGCTTGACTTATCACCAGTAAGTCCGATCAGTCTAATAACGTCACTTCTGAGGTGGTAATTGCTTGACTTGTCACCAGTAAGTCCGATCAGTCTAATAACGTCACTCCTGAGGTGGTAATTGCTTGACTTGTCACCAGTAAGTCCGATCAGTCTAATAACGTCACTGCTGAGGTGGTAATTGCTTGACTTGTCACCAGTAAGTCCGATCAGTCTAATAACGTCACTGCTGAGGTGGTAATTGCTTGACTTATCACCAGTAAGTCCGATCAGTCTAATAACGTCACTCCTGAGGTGGTAATTGCTTGACTTGTCACCAGTAAGTCCGATCAGTCTAATAACGTCACTGCTGAGGTGGTAATTGCTTGACTTATCACCAGTAAGTCCGATCAGTCTAATAACGTCACTCCTGAGGTGGTAATTGCTTGACTTATCACCAGTAAGTCCGATCAGTCTAATAACGTCACTGCTGAGGTGGTAATTGCTTGACTTGTCACCAGTAAGTCCGATCAGTCTAATAACGCGTCACTTCTGAGGTGGTAATTGCTTGACTTATCACCAGTAAGTCCGATCAGTCTAATAACGTCACTCCTGAGGTGGTAATTGCTTGACTTATCACCAGTAAGTCCGATCAGTCTAATAACGTCACTTCTGAGGTGGTAATTGCTTGACTAGTCACCAGTAAGTCCGATCAGTCTAATAACGTCACTTCTGAGGTGGTAATTGCTTGACTTATCACCAGTAAGTCCGATCAGTCTAATAACGTCACTCCTGAGGTGGTAATTGCTTGACTTGTCACCAGTAAGTCCGATCAGTCTAATAACGTCACTTCTGAGGTGGTAATTGCTTGACTTATCATCAGTAAGTCCGATCAGTCTAATAACGTCACTTCTGTGGTGGTAATTGCTTGACTTGTCAGTAATTCTGTAAACATTTTGTGTAAATATTTTGACCAATCAGTAACTTTTGCCTGTATTGTAATTTTCTCTCTATTTTAATACGATCTTTCCTTAAAACTAATTCTTTCAACCCCAGGTACTGCTGGAATGGCTCGCCTCTGCTCATCCAATCAGCTTCCAAAGAGGATTTAGATGTGCCTCCCTGTCCATACTGTAATGCACAAAGGGTGTTTGAATGTCAGCTACTGCCTACTTTGATCAATAGCCTCAAGATCCTTGGCCAGCCAGGTGATCATGTTTCATATTGTGGGTCAACAAACACTTGGGTATACAAGCAATGAGACAGGGTTCATACTTGCAGGATCAGGATATTTGCCAAATATTTCTTAAAACATTATTATTAGGAATAAACAAGTATATGTATAAACTAGGTCAGCTTTTTCATACCAAAAATCAAACAACCCTACTCAATCATTCTGAATTCTGCAAATGTTTCCATTTCTTTGTTTGATGAGGGCTTAATGGCACCACGACAACGAGGGTCAAATTATGCCTGAGATTTTAGATCATTCTAGAGGTGGGTAGAAAAGAAAACGGGGAGAATGAGATAAATACTAGAACTAAATGTTTCCATTAAATGAATTTTAAAATTTTGAAGGTAAAGTTGCTTGAAAGCATTAACATTTCTTTAAGTAACACCATTGTAATGCAGAAATAGGCAGCACTTGGTGTGATTAATGAGATAGAACTGGAACTTACTGTACCTGGGATTGGTTTTGCGATTACTAAGTTGATTTTCTTATTGTATGAAAGGTTGTAATTGATTTGTTACTTTGAAAAAGGTAATATTGAGTTTAGATTCTATTTTTGTAGCACAGTTAAGTAACAACGGGGATTTTGTAAAAAAATTCTAAGTGAAATTTGTTTAGTGTTCACTTATCAGCAGGTTTATGCTTGTGGGAGGAGCCCTTACTCAGAGATAAGCAAAAGTATGTAAAAGATAATTGTTTACAAGATTTATATTCTTTTATCAATTGTGTTATTCTTTTCTTATCTTAAATGCAATTCTAGATTTTGAAATAACAATGTGGGTCTTGTAAATTGTTTTTGGTGAAATTAGTTCATTGTTCACTTATCAGTAGGTGTGCGTGCATGTGAGAAGAGTACTTACTAGGTAAAGCACAGGTGTCAAAGTTCATTTTATACAAAATTTATTTTCTTATATTAATTTTATTATTCTTTTTTATATTTTAGATGCAGTTTTAGATTTTGGTGTGGTTTTGGCATACACATGTCGCAATAGCTGTTGGAATGAAAAGTCAGGAGAAGCATTCAGGGAAGAGTTTCTGATCATACAACCTGACCCAGATCATGCTAAACTTAGTCACATTTAACAGATCAACCAAGCCAAACTCCAAACTCTGGAGAGAAAGCACATTTTTGACCGCACCAACTAAAGTCTCACATAAGCAAATAGACTGTTCGGACCAAGATCTAGTTGAGTGGATCAGCTTTATCTGAACACGCCAAATTTTGATCAAGTCTGAAGCAAAACTTGCTGAACAAGTGGTGGTTATTTATAGAACTGTTAAGAAGATGTACAAGGGTTATTCTGAATAATGCATTGTAGAACACATTTAATCCTGGGCAAGGTCCTGCCAGAGAAATCAAACATGTTCCTTCCTGACCGTGTGCCAAGAGGATAGAACAGAGAAATAATATGCTATTTAGGTGGGAAGGAGGAGAATGGCAGGGGTGGGGAAAATGGTGCCAATGGTCCCAGATTCCAGGTCTTCAGAAAGACAAGGAAAAGGAGGGAAAGCAGAAAATAATGAAAAGGAAAGAGAAGAAAAGGTGTGAAATAAATGGGGAAAAAATGAAATATGAGTTTCTTTTGTTTTTGCAGTATACTCGCAGAAATTCTTTAAGGCTTTCTGATCCCAGAAAGTAAAATATTTTTCCACCTCAGACTAAAGGAAGGACTTACTTCTACATAGTCAACCAACAACATACATGCATGTCACACAGTCATATTTAGTACAGAAAAATCAGATCCAGATAATACTGTCTATTTCTTTCTCATGAGGAGGATAATATAGGAATAGTCCACTTTGTGCAATATTTTTCAGAAAGAAGGAAGGAATCTGATGATAAGAGATTTAATTGTTTTTAGAGATATGAGCGATCAAGTTTGTATCATATTTATTGTATCATAGTTGATGAAAAGTTCAATCAAGGACACCAGCAAAATCACTTGAAAATTTATTTTCCTTTCTTTTTGTTCCATTGCAGATCTCTAAATAATGCATATTTAAACTTTTGTTAGTGGTGATGGGCCGTGGCACAGGGTCTCCTGACAAAGAATTACACAGCCTTATGCATCACCATCTGCAGTATTCTTGATAATTGGACTAAAATTAGAATCACCAGAAAGGTACTTATGTTAAGAATGAGGCCAAATTATTAACACCGTATTCAAAGTAATAAGCGCCCAGAATAGAACTGCGCTACTCTTTAGGCGGAAGTTCCTTCCTAATAAGCGCCTGTTCCATGGTGGCGTACAGTGTGCTATTCGAACTGCATTGTATGAACTCATTCTATATACTAGCCCCACAATAACCACCACAAAAACATTGTCAGATGCAAAATAAGCCAATAATATCACAAAACTTATTTACGTCTTCAAATTAATGAAATAAATTGTTATCGGTCACACATTGTTGGGTGGGTGCTTATTGGAGCACGGGTGCTTAACACGTCAAATACGGTGCATAATTTTCCTATCAAAGACAACATCTCGGAGAAGAAGAAATTAGCAATGCGAGAAATGTAATTGGAATAGTCCACATTTATATTCTTCAGATAAAACCAAATGCAATTTTAGACATTTCATAAAGACATATGCTACAAATAAAATCAGAATACCGATAACATTGTCACAATTTACATCAAATATAGTTTGCTACATAAAACGACATGTACAGAGATGTAAGTTACAGATATTCTTATTAATAATACATTTAATATTACAAGCTTAAATAAACGCTTTAGTTTACAGCAGCACTTCAAAGCTAACACTTTGTCCCAAAAATAAAGTGATAATAATCTTAAAACTCACAAAAACAGTGAGGAATAAATTTGATCTGCATTAGATTATTTTGAGACATAAAACACAAATTTTACTGGTGGTTAAAATCAAGTTACAAAAACTTTGGACAGCTTTATTAGGTGTATAAAGAATAACACAAATTATTGAACAGGTCATGGAAAACAGCCCAAAATATTTATCACCTTTCTCTTATTGAAAACGGCCCAATTTATTTGTCAATGAGGTAAAATAATTGTCACTATGCCAATCTTTTCTCTCATTTCCTTCACTCCATACTCTATTCATAACCTTTCCCCTCCCCCCTCCAAACAAAAAATATAATAAAATATATAAAAATACACATTTCCTTTCCACCCAACTACCCCAAATTTCATAAACCCAAGATGAAAGAGATACTCTGGTATCATTTTGTTAACCCATGCAAGATTGAGTTGGATTGAAGTGCATGGTCCTCATTCAACAAGGATAAAGAGAAGACATCGCCAAACAAAGGCCTCTCTGAATGTGTGTGTAGTGATTTTCATAACAAACATCAATTCTATGTTCAAACCTGTATGAATTCTTGGAACATCTTGTTTTGTTTAGGTAATACAAGTCCTTTAATTTTTCCACAAAAACATGGCAAATGTGTACATTATACCTTGCAACCAGGAAGACACTGGTACATGCTGTTTTTTTACTCAAAGTTCTCACTAAATAAAATACATTGCAAAGCAGCAGTGACTTCTGTTCAAGTTTGCGGATTGTTATTTCAAATTTGGTTTTATACTGATCAATAATAATAAATGAAAACAAAGGACCCAACTGTTAAAATGTCAAATTTACCTTAAATTTGGTTAATGTTCAAGTTGTCCTAACGTGGTCAATACAAATTTATTTATTTTTTATAAAATATATTGCAAAGGAGCAGTGACTTCTGTTCAAGTTTGAGGATTGTTAGTTCAAATTCAATTTTACACTGATCAATAATAATCAATTTGAGGGGATTGTTTGTCAATACAAATTTATCATATTTTTATAAAATATTTACAGTGACTTCTGTTCAAGTTTGAGGATTGTTAGTTCAAATTCAATTTACACTGATCAATAATAATCAATAATACTAAATGAAAACAAAGGGACCCAACTGTTAAAATGTCACAAATTTACCTTAAATTTGGTTAATGTTCACGTAGTCCTAATGTGGTCAATACAAATTTATTATATTTTTATACAATTTATGAACTTTTCCCCTGGCATAGAAGTAAAACAATACCATACATCCACTGACTTTTAAACAAACTTAAAGCTGGCTGTAATCAAAACCAACTGCATACTAATAAATACATTAGATTCTGATTTGCTGTTCTGGATGCATAATGATCAGAATAAGTTAATGCACTGGGATAATATGAATGTTCTGTGAGAGAACAAAAATACTGCCACCAAAGCTTTACTGCGAGAGAAAAGACTTCCTCTAAAGATTACTGATAAGTACCATTTTAAAAATCATAAACAGAAATTCCAATTATTAGCTTTGGGAAATTCAACTCGTCAAGTTTTAGTTCCTAATTTTTGTTTTTGCATTGCATTGCTGAAAATACTACTATAAGAAACTTTCAAGCTTGATATCATTATCAACCCAAGCTTGCAGAAGATAACATGGCGGGTGATCATCAGGGGTCAAAGCTTGCAGAAGATAACATGGCGGGTGATCATCAGGGGTCAAAACTTGCAGAAGATAACATGGCGGGTGATCATCAGGGTCAAAGCTTGCAGAAGATAACATGGCGGGTGATCATCAGGGGTCAAAGCTTGCAGAAGATAACATGGCGGGTGATCATCAGGGGTCAAAGCTTGCAGAAGATAACATGGCGGGTGATCATCAGGGGTCAAAGCTTGCAGAAGATAACATGGCGGGTGATCATCAGGGGTCAAAGCTTGCAGAAGATAACATGGCGGGTGATCATCAGGGTCAAAGCTTGCAGAAGATAACATGGCGGGTGATCATCAGGGGTCAAAGCTTGCAGAAGATAACATGGCGGGTGATCATCAGGGTCAAAGCTTGCAGAAGATAACATGGCGGGTGATCATCAGGGTCAAAGCTTGCAGAAGATAACATGGCGGGTGATCATCAGGGTCAAAGCTTGCAGAAGATAACATGGCGGGTGATCATCAGGGTCAAAGCTTGCAGAAGATAACATGGCGGGTGATCATCAGGGGTCAAAGCTTGCAGAAGATAACATGGCGGGTGATCATCAGGGGTCAAAGCTTGCAGAAGATAACATGGCGGGTGATCATCAGGGGTCAAAGCTTGCAGAAGATAACATGGCGGGTGATCATCAGGGGTCAAAGCTTGCAGAAGATAACATGGCGGGGTGATCATCAGGGGTCAAAGCTTGCAGAAGATAACATGGCGGGTGATCATCAGGGGTCAAAGCTTGCAGAAGATAACATGGCGGGTGATCATCAGGGGTCAAAGCTTGCAGAAGATAACATGGCGGGTGATCATCAGGGGTCAAAGCTTGCAGAAGATAACATGGCGGGTGATCATCAGGGGTCAAAGCTTGCAGAAGATAACATGGCGGGTGATCATCAGGGGTCAAAACTTGCAGAAGATAACATGGCGGGTGATCATCAGGGGTCAAAGCTTGCAGAAGATAACATGGCGGGTGATCATCAGGGGTCAAAACTTGCAGAAGATAACATGGCGGGTGATCATCAGGGGTCAAAGCTTGCAGAAGATAACATGGCGGGTGATCATCAGGGTCAAAGCTTGCAGAAGATAACATGGCGGGTGATCATCAGGGGTCAAAGCTTGCAGAAGATAACATGGCGGGTGATCATCAGGGGTCAAAGCTTGCAGAAGATAACATGGCGGGTGATCATCAGGGTCAAAGCTTGCAGAAGATAACATGGCGGGTGATCATCAGGGGTCAAAGCTTGCAGAAGATAACATGGCGGGTGATCATCAGGGGTCAAAGCTTGCAGAAGATAACATGGCGGGTGATCATCAGGGGTCAAAACTTGCAGAAGATAACATGGCGGGGTGATCATCAGGGTCAAAGCTTGCAGAAGATAACATGGCGGGTGATCATCAGGGTCAAAGCTTGCAGAAGATAACATGGCGGGTGATCATCAGGGGTCAAAGCTTGCAGAAGATAACATGGCGGGTGATCATCAGGGGTCAAAGCTTGCAGAAGATAACATGGCGGGTGATCATCAGGGGTCAAAGCTTGCAGAAGATAACATGGCGGGTGATCATCAGGGGTCAAAACTTGCAGAAGATAACATGGCGGGTGATCATCAGGGGTCAAAGCTTGCAGAAGATAACATGGCGGGTGATCATCAGGGGTCAAAACTTGCAGAAGATAACATGGCGGGTGATCATCAGGGTCAAAGCTTGCAGAAGATAACATGGCGGGTGATCATCAGGGTCAAAACTTGCAGAAGATAACATGGCGGGTGATCATCAGCTTGCAGAAGATCAAAACTTGCAGAAGATAACATGGCGGGTGATCATCAGGGGTCAAAACTTGCAGAAGATAACATGGCGGGTGATCATCAGGGTCAAAGCTTGCAGAAGATAACATGGCGGGTGATCATCAGGGTCAAAGCTTGCAGAAGATAACATGGCGGGTGATCATCAGGGTCAAAACTTGCAGAAGATAACATGGCGGGTGATCATCAGGGGTCAAAGCTTGCAGAAGATAACATGGCGGGTGATCATCAGGGGTCAAAACTTGCAGAAGATAACATGGCGGGTGATCATCAGGGGTCAAAACTTGCAGAAGATAACATGGCGGGGTGATCATCAGGGGTCAAAGCTTGCAGAAGATAACATGGCGGGTGATCATCAGGGGTCAAAGCTTGCAGAAGATAACATGGCGGGGTGATCATCAGGGGTCAAAGCTTGCAGAAGATAACATGGCGGGGTGATCATCAGGGGTCAAAAGTCCTGCTGTTCTGAGAACAGGGCTTTTTAAGCAGGAACAGTGAATTTTCAAATATCACTGTTCCTGTGAAACAATGTTTTTTTTCTAAAACATATAGCATCAACATCTGGAAATCAATTGTTTTCTGCTCATAAAACATGTTCTAAGAGTAGTCCCTCGTAACACATATTCTAAAAGTATGAAAAACCTTTCTTTTCCAGCAATTGCCGGCGCAATCAATAGAGTTGTGCAGGATCCCGGTAGTTACGCAAGTCCTGGTATCTCAGTAATGCGCAATCCGACAACATAAGGATTCCTAACTAACGTTACAACCGGGAATTTCGGGAGTGATAAAACTTGAAAATCTGTCCTGGTTTTTTGAAAGAAAAATTAAGTAAATAAATGTCAAAAAATCATGTTTTTGTCTTTTCTTAATATTTCATACAACTTATTCTAACAAAATATTGGCAAGCACACAAGTTAGTTATTACTTGATTATTCAGAACTAATTTTGAACTCGCGATGTATACACTTAACGTTATTTCTAAGGCTAGGTCCTAGGCCCAAGTTAAATGATTCACACAGTATAAAAACCTTTCAGAATGTTTTAAATGCCTCCAGTCAATAATAATTGGTAACTAGAACTGTCGGAAGGACAGTATGCTCGACTATTCAAAGCTAGTATAGAAAATGGGCTTGTAGAGGGAAGTATATACAGAAATAGAGTAGCAGGGGCAGATGATTTCAAATTACTTGAGCTTTAAAAGATGCACTTACCCTTTCATTTGCACTACATGCTTTAAAATATCTTTGGGTTTTCCAAGATATTTTAAGACAAAAAAGCTTAAGGTTACCTCACTCAGCAACTCAGAAAACATATAAAACCTAGCAGTCTTTATAACTACAACACCTCTTTTAGTTCTATCAATTTAATAACAAAGAAAGGAGAGGCCCTGACTAGCCAATGTCAATGAAAGAATGTCATTCAACCCCTTTTCCAACCTGTGCCCTCCCCCAGCCCCTACACATTCCCAGAACTACATCCTAGATTGTAATACAACTTCCAATTGAAGAAATTATGTGTCAAGCAGCATGAAAAATGTACAACAACATTAAAGCAAAATTATGCTTAACGTATGACAAACTAGACATTAGAAACGATACGAATCCCCTTACTGCTAATAATGCATATTCCACACTGTCCCACATTCCATCCCAACCTGTCCCAATTGTCATCCCACATCTATATGTCATGCAATCACACCTGGAAACCAGATACTGTATGTCTTCCACCACTTGCATGAGCCACATGCCATCACAACTAAAATCCAGATGACATCCCACCCTGTTCTACATGCCATTCCGCCCTGTCCCACATGTCGACCCACCCTGTCCCACATGTCGACCCACCCCGTCCCACATGTCGACCCACCCTGTCCCACATGTTGACCCACATGTCGACCCACCCTGTTCCACATGCCAACCCACCCTGTCCCACATGCCAACCCACCCCGTTCCACATGCCAACCCACCCCGTCCCACATGCCAACCCACCCTGTTCCACATGCCAACCCACCCTGTTCCACATGCCAACCCACCCTGTTCCACATGCCAACCCACCCTGTTCCACATGCCAACCCATCCTGTTCCACATGCCAACCCACCCTGTTCCACATGGCAACCCACCCTGTTCCACATGCCAACCCACCCTGTTCCACATGCCAACCCACCCAGTTCACATGCCACCCACCCTGTTCCACATGCCAACCCACCCTGTTCCACATGCCAACCCACCCCTGTTCCACATGCCAACCCACCCTGTTTCACATGTCAACCCACCCTGTTCCACATGCCAACCCACCCTGTTCCACATGCCAACCCACCCTGTTCCACATGCCAACCCACCCTGTTCCACATGCCAACCCACCCTGTTCCACATGCCAACCCACCCTGTTCCACATGCCAACCCACCCTGTTCCACATGCCAACCCACCCTGTTCCACATGCCAACCCACCCTGTTCCACATGCCAACCCACCCTGTTCCACATGACAAACCCACCCTGTTCCACATGCCAACCCACCCTGTTCCACATGCCAATACATCCTGACCAACATTCCACCGTACCATGCCCTACATACAATTCCACCTTGTCCCACATGACCTCATCCTAATTCCTTCAGCTACTTTATCATCATGTCATCTTCTACCCCACATTCTGCCCATTGTTTATATTTCTCAAACCCCTAATTTAACATTCTTTAGAAGCAAGGAAACTTTTATTTGCTTCTTTATTCATGGCAAGACAAACATTTTGATTTACAATTCATGTCAGGAATATCAATATCATAAAAATAGAAATGTGAAGTTAGTAGGACATAAGCCATATATTTTTAATCTCAGGTCAAACATATTGCAGCAAATGCACACTATACCTCGCCATTAAGTGTGAACAATGCTCTTCACATATACTGTATGATCATTTGTTTAAGCAAAATCATCATACCCACTTTAATTTAAGAGATACCTCATTTACAAATATTTTCATTGCTATGCAAATAGGCTAATTATTATGCACACACAATCTTCCAATCCTGCTCAACTGAACAGTACCAATGCCCTCTACCACTGAACCAAATAGCAGGTTATTATCTCAGGTTAAATATTTTGTATGCAAGTCTATTGTTATGCACATAACCTACTTGATATGCACACTACATCTCACCATTAAGTGTACGCAGTGTAGACAATGCTCTTCACATATATGATCATTTGTGTAAAACAAAATCCCCACTCCCACTTTAATTTAAGAAATATAGATACAAATATTGTCATTGTTAGCAAATAAGCTTATTAGTATGCACACAACAACCCCTAATCATGCTTATTTGAACAGTACCCATGTCCTCTGCCCTATGCCAAGTCACATGAATGTACACCATTAATAAGTTCTGAAAACTTTAACCAAAATCTTTTTCATTGTTATGCAAATAAGCTAATTAGTATGCACACACAACTCTCCAAACATGCTCAATTGATCAGTACCCATGTCCTCTCCCCTATGCTACATCATATGAATGTACACGTTATGAAACTTAAGCAAAACTTTACCGGACCCAGACACTGATGACAGATAGCTCTATTATTTTTTGAAGTCAAGCTAAAAATGGGAGTTCCATTTTTCATTTTTTTATAGTAAAATTGCCTAGAAAATGGCTGAAAGGGCTGTGTGGAACCTTAAGTTTAGTTTTCAAATTTCTGCGATCCATTAAACATGGCGGATTTTGCAAGCTCTGAACATGTGCACATGATACACAACTGCACTGTATGTTTAGTACACTGTGCAGTGGGACCGACCAGTCATAGGGTGAGAGCGATGTGATGGCTTTATGTGGTAAAAAACGGGCGTGACTGAAATAGGTTACATCGACTGATTGAGAAAAACACTTTTTTGACTGCTTGCCAGATTGCAAAATAATGAACTGCAATAATAACAGGATTGATGATGATGCTGGGGATTCTTCACAGTTGTAAACTAATCTGGATAAGTTAATTTCTTGGTCCCAAACGTGGCAAATGTCATTTAATGTTGATGAATGCAAAAGTTATTCATTTTGGTCAGAGCAATTTGGCTTTTGAATACTGCATGAATGGTTCAAATCTTGGTTGTGTTGATCAAAGAAAGGGATCTACATGTTGTCATTACTAGCAATCTGAAGCCTTTTAAACAGTGTGCTTTAGCAGCTGCAAGGGCAAATAGGATGCTTGGTTTGATTGAAAGAAATTTTTGTTTTCTTGGTAGAGAGATTTACCTTAATTTGTAAAAGCATTTAGTCAGGCCTCACCTTGAGTATGCTATTCAGGCTTGGAGTCCCTTTTATGAGAAGAATAAGTTCATTTTGGAAGCAGGTTCAGCGAAGACTAGACTTATTCCCGAAGTAAGGAATCTCTCTTATGAATTTAGGTTGCGAATTCTTGGTTTGACCATGCTTGAGTTGAGAAGAGTGTGTAGCGATATGATTCAGCTTTTTAAATTCCTATTTGGTAGTGATGCTTTAGCTTCCTGTAATTTCTTGCATATTTCAGCTAATCCTCATGTGACACGTGGTAACAGTTTGAAGTTGATCGAAGTTCTCACGGATAGATATTCGGTGTTTTAGCTTTTCACAAAGAATTGTTAATGATTGGAATGGTTTGCCTGAGTAGTTTCTTGCATGTTTCAGCTAACCTCATGTGACACGTGGTAACAGTTTGAAGTTGACAGAACTTCTCACGGATAGATATTCAGCGTTTTAGCTTTTCGCAAAGAGTTCTTAATGAGTGGAATGGTTTGCCTGAGTAGGTAGTTAGCTCAATTCTGTTCACAATTTCAAATTCAACATTGATAAGTTCTTTACTAACTCTGGGAATCTTGTTTTTTTTGTGTTTTTTTGTGGTGGTTGTGTTAGGTTGGGCTTTTAGGGGTGACTCACCCTCCTTAGCCCGTTATCTTATGTTATATAGACTGCCTTGCACAGAACATAATTTGCGTAGGCCCAGGTCTGCAGCGCTAGTGCAGGTGGGAATTCTCAATTTATTTCAATGTATATGGATTACTGGTTCTATCCTCGCATGATAGGAAATTCAGAATTGTTGAGTATGAGAAGATACGTGCAAGATGGGATTTTCAAAGGTTTGTTCTTTTAACTTTGGGCGTGGACCAAATTGCTTTTGTTTTTTGACAAAATATGATTTCCCACCACGTGGTCTAATCAAACTGACCGTGTCACTTGTATAACATCGATAATCGGCCGGAAGATGTTAGAATTGCCTCATTGATCCACACATTATAATTTATACAAAACAGCTAATAACTTTTGTTGGAAGCATATTTTTTTGCTCAAAGATCCCCATGAATTCATTTTTCTCCCTAGTTGCCTTAAAGTTTTTGTCTGTTAGAAAAATATATTTTCCAGCACGTGATATGGTCAAATTGACCACACTCACCCCTTCCCCTCCCCCGACGCCATTTGCCGAAGACAGTAATGATTTGTGCTACATACTAATTATCTTCAAAATAATTTTTTGTCTCACTCACATCCCCGATACGCAACTATCATGCGTTCCGTTACATATTAACCATGTATACATACAATATGTGTTACAGCCTTACTTGGTTCAAGAGTTTTGACACGTGCACTGCAGCCTTCTGACTATTATTCATGTTTCTCTTTATACAAGTATATCTTATGACAAAAATAGTGGATATTAAGTCCAATTGAAAACAAGGAATTCACAATTTTTATTGACAAAAATGTTGGAACAGTAAATTTGATCCGCAACAGTGTTTTTTAAGAAAGCACTGTTTTGTGGAACAGTCGTGAATTTCTTTTGATATGAACCCTGATCATTATGATCTACCCGTATGCACATGGCAAGATAGTCATTCAACATTTTATACACGACTAAGATAAAAAATATAATCTTAAAATAAATCAAACCAAGCCCACAAACGAACATTTTTTTGCATTTAGAGCCTATTCATTATAATTATTCTGGGTGATGGATTCCTTGTCTTCCTCATCAAATTCTATTTCATCCACAAAGATTTAGTTTTCGCTAAATCTACCCATCAGGCATCCAGTTTCTAGCAAAATCTATGCCACACATCCATACACAAATTAGTATGGCATCACAATTCACATCCTCAAAAATCTCTAATGCAAAAGCCTGCACCTGGTAGACAGGTTAATTTTGTCAATCCCCAATTCAGAGATACTTCAATTTGTTTTCTTTTGACCAAAATGTTTTCAAAAATTGTACTACACATACCAATACCTATAAATACCCAACTTGTAGTCTGATTGCACATTTTACTGGAAAACAAATCAAGAATAGGTTGGAGCTGGCTACAGCAAGAACCATTGTAGATAGCCCAACACAACATGTTCTCAAGCTCACTTAAGGGGGCCAGAGCAAAATTCACCTCACAATCACTCAACATTTCTTGTATATTAAAAGCAGCAATTTTCTAGCTCAGATGGGGTGGGTAAGCCATTCCAAGCGGATGCTAGAAAATCAAGAAATATATTGCTATATACATGTCTTTATCATTGTTCCCAGACAAATTAAACAAATTTTCCCACACAAGAGGAAAGATGTTCCCGTGGGACCTGTAGCTCCCTAGCACCACCTCCTACATTGGCGCAAACAACCCTTCACCTGGGCCACCATCTTAGGATACCTCCAGCCTCATGAAATGTACAAGATCAGCAGTACCTTTAATTTTCCAAATTCCTTTCCATTTTATACAGGCATTACATTCTCGTACACTAGAAATACATGCCATCGAACATTACAGTTGATAGACAGAGAACTAACATTCCTCTTTGTTTATCCAAAATGAAGAAAATTCCTGCGTATTGAAAAGCTACAAAGCTTACTAAGTACTGTGCAAAATAATGATATAAATGCTAAGCAATAGTTGCCTGCATCTAAGTTGTATCTTCTGGATTTTTAAATAAATTAGGGTGTGCTTTATTGATAGATGAGTCTACATCATTTAAAGACAAATCTTTGTGTGATTCTGAGCACTCTAAATATAACCAGAGATATTCTCTCTGAGCTAATCTTAATTATTACATTTCAAACTATTTACAACAATTAAAACGGTAAAACACACAATACATGAGGTCATTAGTATCGACACAATTACTCCATACGTTTAACCACACCAACACTCCCTACCCCCAATGCCAAGTCCATTTCACCAATGTCTCAAGCCAAGTCATGATTAATCCTACAACCTCCCCTCATATAGCTAGGCTCTAAGGCTCTAATCTTATGTGTGTGATATTACCAGCCACAGGTAGCCAAATCCCACCCACTCAAAACTTCTCTTACTTACTGTGATATTACCAGCCACAGGTAGCCAAATCCCACCCACTCAAAACTTCTCTTACTTACTCTTATGTGTGTGATATTACCAGCCACAGGTAGCCAAATCCCACCCACTCAAAACTTCTCTTACTTACTCTTATGTGTGTGATATTACCAGCCACAGGTAGCCAAATCCCACCCACTCAAAACTTCTCTTACTTCTTATGTGTGTGATATTACCAGCCACCAGCCAAAACACTCTTATGTGTGTGATATTACCAGCCACAGGTAGCCAAATCCCACCCACTCAAAACTTCTCTTACTTACTCTTATGTGTGTGATATTACCAGCCACAGGTAGCCAAATCCCACCCACTCAAAACTTCTCTTACTTACTCTTATGTGTGTGATATTACCAGCCACAATGACTTGATCAGCCATTTCACAAAGCTATTTTAAAATAATGTTACACAAGCCCATTCAATGGCAGGGATTCAACTACCCCACCTTCAAAACTATCTATTTTTTTTTTTATTTTAAATCCCACCACCTAGCTATGTTCAAACAACACCCCAACACTAAATGTAGAGGACTGCACTATATGTCATTTCTGTAAAACAGAAGGTAGAATTGTGATCACCTTCACGCTTTTATCTCCAAGAATTTTGTGACTATAGTTCATCCTGGCCAGAATGAATAAATGCCAATATAATGTCATGTTTATGCATAAAATACCAGCTGCTGATACAAGCTACATACAAGACACATAACTTAACAAATTGCACTTCCTTGAATAATGGATAGAGATGCAACAAAAATAATCCTTCCGACTTATTTTAATTTTGTCATCTGGCATTATCTGTTCCTCAATGTCTGGTGATTCTGCTCTTCAATTCTGCTCTTCTTTTTAATGGATTCTCTACATAGTAACAAAAAATTAATATATGCAAAGACCAATTCCCATCAAACATTGCAGTTTTACTTAATTTTGGTCAGATTAAAAGCACTGGCTGGAGATGTGCTGAAATATTTATGGCACTTGCTAGAGCGGAGTAACTAGATTGAAAGCACAAGCAACAGCTAAAGCTGTGCAGCCAGATTAAAAACACTAACTTAAACTGTGCAGCCAGATTAAAAGCACTAACTTAAGCTGTGCAGCCAGATTAAAAGCACTAACTTAAGCTGTGCAGCCAAATTAAAAGTACTAACTTAAGCTGTGCAGCCAGATTTAAATGCACTAGCTCAAGCTGTGTGGCAGATCAATAGCACTAGCTTGAGAAGCCAGCCACTGGTAAACTAGTAGGGACTAATTCTAATTGACTGGCCACATTACAAGCTTGAGATGCAATGCCAGATCAAAAAGCACCAACAGTTGCCACAATAAAATAACTAATAACAGCAAGTACACTAAAACAATAGTGGCCAGATTAATACACTATTAACATTCATGGCACAACAGTTGCATACACACACATAGATATTTCTTTTCAAATACTTAGTCACAAAATAAAAACATGGCATGCCTGTTTAATTTTTTTGTTTCAGTTTCGTTAACTCCTACAAATGAATGTCACGCTGTTTAAAATTCAAGAAAGATTTGCCCATATTCTAAAAACCAGCAACAGCCTATCCATAAGATAAAGAATAAAATAAAGGACTTAAATTAACCAGGCTACCACATAAATGTCAAGATGATCTAAAAACTTGAACACACACACACACACACATTTGTTCAGAACATAACAATATGTTTGAACTCAACTCATTACACCTAAAACAAATTGCTCTGCCTCTGCCAAGATTTTCAAAGATGCCATTTGAGCTTTTACGAGGAAACATCCTGAAGGTTTAACATAATAGTAATGAACCAACACACTTTCAAACATGCAGGGACCAAACTAGAACTCCATTCGCACAAAAAAACAGGTTTCAAACGTGAATGGACAGCTACAAAAATTGAGTCTTTAAATTATGAAATTGGTGTATCTTGTTTCTGAGCTATGGCTAATTAAACTTTGGAAGTCATTTCAGTCATTGACGGTAATGTCTTTATACACTCAGATTTGTCATTTCAGTCATTGACGGTAATGTCTTTATACACTCAGATTTGTCATTTCAGTCATTTGTCGGTAATGTTTTTATACACTCAGATTTGGCCCTATTAGTTACTCCCTATACACTTCTGTAGACTGCATTAACAAAATTAACATAAGAAAATACAGAGGTTTGCACTCACAATTTTGCATGTTAAGAACTTAAAATTACCAGTTTTTGACAACTTTTGACACAAATATTTGCCACTTTTTTTATATATTTTTTTAATGACTGTTTGTTGCCATAACCAGTCCATATACCTTTAGTTGTAGGTAGTGTTAGTATAGTATTCATCGTAAATCCAAAATATATTTCACCATCATATAACGAAATGATTATACGACTACGTCAGGTCTAAAGTAAGGGGTTATCATAAGCGGCAGTCAATATAAATGTCTACCTGCGTGGCATTTTCGGTATAAATCGTCATCAATTGGTGATGGATTTCACCAAACATGAAGATGCTACTCATGAAAGAAAGATTGAAATGAAGCAATTACATGCTTCCTTCATCTATTATCATAAACTAAATGTCGCTAAATTTTGAAGAACTATTTCAATACTTTATAAGTTACCTATAGCAAGTTCCAGTCATTTTTTCTGAAAAGTACCTAAAGATAAGAGCACTCACTTCATAACTGGTTAAACTACATATTCATATTTCAATGATTATGTGAACTGGCAAGTGATGCATACTCAGTGTCAGCCAGTGATAGTCATGCGCATGTATATTTCAATGACACTAATGCATGTGAAGTGCTAATCACTTTTGCTCAAGCATGCATGGATGCAGATGATGGTCAGACTGCTGATTGATCATGTGACTATTCTGATCATGTGACCATTCTGATCATGTGACCATTCTGATCATGTGACCATTCTGATCATGTGACCATTCTGATCATTAACCATCCTGATCATTAACCATCCTGATCATGTGACCATTCTGATCATGTGACAATCCTGATCATGTGACCATTCTGATCCTGTCTCATCTACTCTGCTACACCAGCCACCTGCCACACTATCAAATGGCTCCTCTCACAGCGGGACGCTCGTGATGAGCTCATCAAACCATCGCCGTAACTACTGTTGCTTGAACTGTCTTCATCCTCCTCTCCATCACCTAGGGGACAGAAAACCAAAAGGTGATTGGTTACTTTTGAAAATGTACAAATGATTACTACAACTATCCTCCAATGATCAATACCACATAAGAAACCAATCATAAAACTTCAACAAATTATCTTTAAATTTGTATACTTATTAAAACAGAGAGACCCATATTGCTCAATTCAAAACTGATAATCTCAATTATTTTGTATTGAGAGTGCAAAATACATCAATTAAATAGCAGTGTTAGATCTCCTTTTTGCAAGGGCGCCCTCTTATTCCACCTCGTTTCGCAGGTTGGCCTGACTTTGTTTACTGCAAGTAAATTTGGCACTACATGTCTCACGTTGAAATTATTTGCTCTTAATAACCAGCCATGATTGCATAAATCACCATATGTATGCATTTTCTTCAAGAGCAGACATAGCTGGTGAGTTGTGGTTTGTAATTATTAATCGGCATTCATCCTGATACTTATGTTTATTTAGAGATTCATGATTTATTTTAGAATCTTGTTGTACGACAACCGCCATGTTGAATTCCTTCGCTTAATAATATTAAGGAAGCTTATTTCGATTCAATTTTCAATCTACTGGATGAGTTTGACACCAAATAGGCATAAATTTACGTTAATGTTCAGAATGTTGCATGGATCAGGGGAATAAGACTTTCAGGTTCTATTGATGTTTTCCAATGCATAGGTTCATGTATAGTAGCTGTGAGTTTGTAAATAACTTAGAATACATTAGTAATGCATGGGTCACGGTTGTTGACACACCGACATATGAATAATCATGAGCTACGTGGGTGTCATGCCATATACGGAGTCACTGAACTTTAGACATTTCCGATAAAGCTTGTGATGACTTTATTATGTTACTAGAAATGCTTTCTATGTATTTACCGAGTTATCATTTATTAGATTCCAACAATTTCATAGTCAGTTTACTATTGAATAGAAATAATCCTAGTTGTGTTTTATGTTACAGAGCTGAAGTGTTGCAGAATTAATGTCTGTAAAGAGAACATGTTGATAAGTTAGTGAGGCTAAGAGCAGTCATATTCATTGTTCCATGTTTATACAAATTCGTTGTGATGTACATGATACCATTATCATTGCATTTATGTATCGCTGTTTATCAATTTCCATGTGTAAACATTAATATGTGATGACGGGATGATTTACGTTTGCATTAAAGTTTGGTGGTGACGTAAATTTGGAGGTGGTTTTAAAGATGATTGAAACATTTTACATATTCACATATGGTGTTTGTTCTTCATAAGATTTCTGTTACAAACTGATGATTCCAGTTATTGTTCATTAATGGTAGTTATTGGATAGTAATATATGCAGAAGAAATGCTGGTAGGATGAGAAATGTTGGTTAAGATATTGCATAATTTATTCATTTTTGAAGTTAAAACACAGACAGCTGCATCTCCTTAATGTATTCATGCTGTTGTATAATGGTAATACATGATGTCATTTCTCAACTTACGACATAGTTTTAGATGTTTTGATTAGGCTTATATTTGTATTTCTTTTATGTTTGTAGTCACCGAGTGGAAAGGTAGTCATAAAGACACAGTTGGAACCAAATAGATAGAGAGAGTTTAACTGATAGTCATTTTGCTGCCTTCTTTGCGTTTGTAAGTTATGACTGTAGGACGCTCTGTAGGACGCCCTCTATTTTCTAAACTGGCTCTGAGCCCAAGGTCAGTTACAGGCAGGACAAGTAATACTAAGGCCCAATAAAAAACCAGAAAACCAAAGGTTTTGAGGTTCTGATGCGTATATGCATTTTAAGTTTGAATTATTGTATGATAACTGTTATAACACAATGAGTGCAACATTATATTGACAACCAAATATCTTACAGTCCTCACAAGAAAGGAATTTCACAATTAATTAAAATAAAGCATTATTATCCCATTAATCTGAATACACTGGCTAACAACATAATTATTTCAATTATGAAATAAAACAGACATATGGTTGTTAAAATATAAGTAGCTTAAAACTGTAACATTAAGCCCGCCTACTCATTTATATGCATGGCATCACCACCAAAAACAATAGGGAACATCTGCGGACCATGAGCTATCTGTGTACCATATATGATCTGAACTCCATCCATGTATAGTTCTTGAGATACCGTGTTAAAAGCTCTTTTCAACAAAATCATGTTAAGCCCTGCCCAATATGCATATTAATAAAATTCAACATTTGTGCCATGAACATGTAGACACTAGCTAACATTATAAGTACACCAAATATAAATTAAAACTGATATGCGGTTCTTAAAATATGAGCATTTAAAGATTTTAACACTAAGCCTCGCCTACTCATTAATTTGTACGACATCGCAAACAAATACAATAGAGCACATCTGCGGACCATGGGCTATTTTTGTACCACATATGAACTGAATCCCATGTATACTTCTTCAGATACTGTATTTAGAAGCTCTTTTCAACAAAATCATGTTAAGCCCCGCCCACTATGCATATAACTTAAATTAAAACATTTTTGTACCATGAACTTGTAGACACTAGCTAACAACATAATTACTCTTAATATGACACAAAACAGACATGTGGTTATCAAAATATGAACATTTACAGATTATAACATCAAGTCCCGCCTACTCATTAATATGCATGACATAGCCATCAAAAACAATGGGGCACATTTGCAGACCATGGGCTATTTGTGCACCACATGTGAACTGAATCCCATGTACAGTTCTTGAGATGTGTTCTTTTCAACAAAATCATGTTAAGCCCCGCCCACTATGCATATTAATGAAATTCAAAATTTTTGTACCACGAACATGTAGACACTAGCTAACAACATGATTATAATATATATGAAGAAAAAAAAACAGACATGTGGCCAGTTGAATATGAACATTTTCAGATTTTAACATTAAGCCTCGCCTACTTATTAATAAGCAAGACATCAATACCAAAAACAATAGGGCACATCTGTGGACCATGGGCTATCTGTATAACACATGACATGAATCCAGTGTATGGTTCTTGTAATATCGTGTTTACGAGCTAGTGTCACACACACACATGCACCTGTACAACCACCACACACGCCATCATGACCACAAAAGTTCCAGATGCTGATCTCATCGGAACAAAAAAATTATTAGTTTATCACCCTCGCAGGCACCAGGTTTGAGAGAATCCCATATTTTGTTTTGTAGGAAAAAGTACAGATCAGTCATTCAGTGTCCATACTTCTGTTTCTTTCCACTGAAATACGAACAATTGCTTCTGATAGGTTTCAATAGTTATGACACCTGATGTGGTTGACCTGATCTGGAACCTGCAAATCACCAAAATTAATTTGCTTGGGATAAATGATAAAAATGGCGTGCCCGCATCACTTTTCCAACTGGGTTGGGGTGATAAGATCATTTAAAAAAATCACGGAGGCTACGTCAAATCATTGTGGGAACTGAAACATGCGATGACACGATATACTTGCAGTATCATACAACTTCGGCTATACAACACTTTTCCATCTATTCCTAAATCCTAAGTGAGAATGTCCAATACCAAACAAATGAAAAATTGCCAGCCTCAATCTTCTCCATGCTGAAAGCAAAGTTTCATCATCAATGACAGCACATTTTTATAGACTAAGATAATAAATAATGTGCATAATAAAGAATAAACTACTTACCAGCCCGAAAATCAACGTAACCTTCCCCACCACTAAGAACCAACATATTACGAGTTGCCAAAATTTCTGGTGCTGTTAAATTATTTGATGCTCCTTTATCCTTTTCATTTGAACCTATTGACAAAAACAAAGGGAAGAAGTAATTCAATACAATGATGATAAAGTGCAATAAGAAACACTTACATAATAACTGGGCCTTAAAAATATTACAAAAGCAAATATCAGCATGTCATTCTAGATCAGAGAGTTTAGATATACTATAAGTGATTGTGCAAAAAGAGATTAAACTATAACAAAAAAAAACTAATAAATATTTAGCTCCCAACTTACAGGGCATGTCTACTACATACCTAACATAATACCTATCAGAGAATGAAAACCAACACAAGTTACTTCCACTACTTACCTGGAACAGCTACAAAGAACTTGACATTGTCCCTGTGGCCATGGAAAGAAAGCTGGGCTTGTGTGATACTGCAGTATGGAATAATGGTGCCAGCTCGTACACTGTCTGACTTGGCATCCGAGTAGACACGAATTACCCCGCCAGGTTTGCTTCCTCCTGTTGGTGTTGGTTTTGATGCTGATGGGTTAAATGCAAGAGTTTATTCATTATAACGCTAGAAGGCAGACAAGTCAATCTTACAATCTACATTGTATACTGGTTTGTGCTGATGGGTGGTTAAATGCAAGAGTTTATTCATTATAACGCTAGAAGGCAGACAAGTCAATCTTACAATCTATATTATACACTGATTTGTGCTGATGGGTGGTTAAAGGCAAGAGTTTATTCATTATAACGCTAGAAGGCAGACAAGTCAATCTTATAATCTATATTGTACACTGGTTTGTGCTGATGGGTGGTTAAATGCAAGAGTTTATTCATTATAACGCTAGAAGGCAGACAAGTCAATCTTACAATCTATATTATACACTGGTTTGTGCTGATGGGTGGTTAAATGCAAGAGTTTATTCATTATAATGCTAGAAAGCAGACAAGTCAATCTTACAATCTATATTGTACACTGGTTTGTGCTGATGGGTGGTTAAAGGCAAGAGTTTATTCATTATAACACTAAAAGGCAGACAAGTCAATCTTACAATCTATATTATACACTGGTTTGTGCTGATGGGTGGTTAAATGCAAGAGTTTATTCATTATAATGCTAGAAGGCAGACAAGTCAATCTTACAATCTATATTATACACTGGTTTGTGCTGATGGGTGGTTAAAGGCAAGAGTTTATTCATTATAATGCTAGAAGGCAGACAAGTCAATCTTACAATCTATATTATACACTGGTTTGTGCTGATGGGTGGTTAAAGACAAGCAAGAGTTTATTCATTATAATGCTAGAAGGCAGACAAGTCAATCTTACAATCTATATTATACACTGGTTTGTGCTGATGGGTGGTTAAAGGCAAGAGTTTATTCATTATAACACTAAAAGGCAGACAAGTCAATCTTATAATCTATATTATACACTGGTTTGTGCTGATGGGTGGTTAAAGGCAAGAGTTTATTCATTATAATGCTAGAAGGCAGACAAGTCAATCTTACAATCTATATTATACACTGGTTTGTGCTGATGGGTGGTTAAAGGCAAGAGTTTATTCATTATAATGCTAGAAGGCAGACAAGTCAATCTTACAATCTATATTATACACTGGTTTGTGCTGATGGGTGGTTAAATGCAAGAGTTTATTCATTATAACGCTAGAAGGCAGACAAGTCAATCTTACAATCTATATTATACACTGGTTTGTGCTGATGGGTTAAATGCAAGAGTTTATTCATTATAACGCTAAAAGGCAGACAAGTCAATCTTACAATCTATATTGTAAACTGGTTTGTGCTGATGGGTGGGTAAATGCAAGAGTTTATTCATTATAATGCTAAAAGGCAGACAAATCAATCTTACAATCTATATTATACACTGGTTTGTGCTGATGGGTGGTTAAATGCAAGTTTATTCATTATAACGCTAAAAGGCAGACAAGTCAATCTTACAATCTATATTGTACACTGGTTTGTGCTGATGGGTGGTTAAGTGCAAGAATTTATTTATTATAATGCTAGAAGGCAGACAAGTCAATCTTACAATCTATATTATACACTGGTTTGTGCTGATGGGTGGTTAAAGGCAAGAGTTTATTCATTATAACGCTAAAAGGCAGACAAGTCAATCTTACAATCTATATTGTACACTGGTTGATGCATGATATTACACAGATATGAGAGATCACAACTAAACTGAAACAAAAACTATTGCTGATTCACAACAGGAAACATTGGACAATTTTGTTTTGCATAACATATTTGAAAAGAAACACTGTGACATCACAAACTTGAATGTCTTATGAGGTATATTGTTCCACTGCTCTTGTCTTATCCAGGCCACCCTTAAAATATTGACTGTTTACTAAAACCCATCAAGGTATTCAAATCATTTTCAGGAGGGAGAAAAGGGGGGGGGGGGGTCTTATTGGCCAATGTTTTAGTGCATAAAAGGTAGGCATACAAGATATATTATTCTGCTACAAAATATTTGCCTACCTCAACCTGGCTATGTAAACAACTTTGTTAATACCACAAACGAACCTCCTTACTGATATCCCCCATGCTTGGCAACATTCCACACCCCTTCCCTCCCCCCCTCCCCCGACCCCTTATTGGAAACAATCTACCAATTAATGAAATCCGACGATCAATCAAACGCAACATTTTCAACAACAACAAAACTTTCTTGAGCAAGGTTGCCAAAAATAAAATCATGAAATGATGCTTATGACTTCTGTAGCACATGAATTTAATGAGAAATGCAGCAATATTAGAAAATGCAGCAAAATTAAAAAATATAGTAGCATTTTTCAACAATTTAAACAGTTTCTCAGCTGGCACAAAGAGAAGTTTGCATAGTTTTAGCAGAGAGCCCCCTTCCCCACAAAACTGCACATCACACGTATTTGCACCTAGCATGTGTTACATGCTCCAATGCAACCAAGACACATCTTGTGAGAGTGCAGTTCTGGAATATATGAAAATTATTGTAGCCAGACAGTCAAACTAACTCACCCCGCTTGGTTAGCAGGGGTATTTACGAGAATTATACTTACCTTTTTACTATAAATATATGCAATCTGGTCTCAGAGACCTGGTTCACCGCAATAGACAACCAAAACAAAAAGCTACCGCTACCCCCCTCCCTCCCTGGCTCACATATCGCAAAACGTATTTATCAAATCACCAATGAGGCTTCAACCACAGGGGAGGTGGGAGGGATGCATAGAAGGTAAGTATAATTCTCGTAAATACCACGCTCGCCAAGCGGGGTGAATTTACTTCAAATTATACCTTACACCTTCTATGCTATAAATATATGCAATCAGATTGCAACCGAACCAACGGGAGGAGGGAAGTTCAGGACTCGGTCGTTGCGACCGCTGAACCTTGTGAACCACTCCTGAAGGATACAAGACGTACTCAGTCAGACTCTTAACAGTCGCTTGAGTGATGGCGCAAAGTTTTGCGAGACCGAAGCGCTGAGAGAAAAAATCGGTACAACTTAAGATGCAAACTACGTTAATCTTAGGAGAAAAACAGAGGGAGAAATCCCACGTGGTTCCGATGCTAACTTTGGATTAGAAGCAATTTTTTTTCTTTATTGTATATCTTTACATGTTACATTTATTTATCATACTGGAACATGTAATTTGTGTATAATTTGTTTCTTCTTTAAGTGTTAAGGTTTTTGCCATAAGCTAAGCCACAATCACAACAATGAAAAATTGTATTCGGCTCCGCCTGATATGATGAATAACGATAAAGTCAACATTTCTACATTCTATGGGATCCTGTATCATCCTTGCTATTATCAGCATCATACTAAGTTTGATTTAAATCTGACATGGGGGTGTGAAAATATGAGCATAAACAGAATTTCACAGTTAGCCACGCCTTCTCATTAATATTTATGACTTTAGCACCAAAGACAATAGGATCATCTGCAGACCACAACACACCCATACACCAAGTATGACATAAAACCAATTATACTGTTCTTGAGATCGAGTTTACAAGCTTGTTAACAGAATTTAACATTTAGCCCTGCCTACTTATTAATATTCATGGCATCAGCACCATAATCAATAGGCATCATCATCTACAAACAAAACATCCATATGCAACGTATGACATGAATCCACCACAGTTCTTGAAATATCGTGTCTACAAGCTTGTTAACAGAATTTTACATTTAGCCCCACCTACTAATCAATATTCATGATATTAGCATTAAAAACATTAAGGCTCATCTACAGACCACAACACATCCATACACCAAGTATGACATATATCTACCACATGGTTCTTAAGATATCGTGTTTACAAGCTTGTCAACATAATTTTACATTTAGCTCCTCCTACTAATCAATATTCACGACATCAACACCAAAAACAGTAGGGATAACCTACAGACCACAACACATCCATATACCAAGTATGACATAAATTCACCACACAATTCTTGAGGCGCTTAGAAGCTTCTGTCAAAGACACACATACTGTACATACACATACCAGCATGATTAAAGGTTCCTTATGCTAACGCATCGGAACCAAAAACAGCATGATAGCTCACCTTAGTGGCTGATCTTGTTCCCTCTTGACAGAACTGTTCTTGCAACGTTCCCCTGATCCTCAGGTACGTTTTTCAAGTAGGATGACACAAAGATTGTTGGTGTCTTCCATACTATTGTGCTCATTATCTGATTAATGGATACCACACCCACTCCCCATCCCACCCCGCGAAGAAGGCCTTGGATGCGGCTAGTCCGTGCACTTGGTGTGCACACCCACGCCTTGGGTTGGGTTCCGAAGTTCGTCTTGCCGGCCACCCTGGCATGACAAGAGGCCCTGGAACTATCTCGCAAAGAAGTCCCGACCTCCCCGTATAAGCGGTACCTGAGGGTACCTTTACTGACCTGCGGGGTCAGTAAAGGTACCCTCAGATAAGCCCAACAGGGGGAGGACATTCTCCCTACATTCCTGTGTCACCCTTGCTGATACCCTCGCCATCTGATCTAGGATGGCGTCGAGCAGGTCTCAAGAGACTCTGTCGACAAGGGTGCAGCTTTCTGACGTAAATCAGGAGGGGGCAGTACCTAGGAAACTGTGTGGGCCCTCAGAGACTGCCAGTGCCCGGTACTTGTACCCCTCCCTGATAGCACAAACAGCACCACGCAGAGCCTCTCCCCTCTTCTGCGTGGCAGGGTTACGGAATTTAATTCCTTTCTCCCTGCCTGAGGGTAAAGGAGGAGGCGCCAGACCACCCCGGGGATGACCAGAACCTGAACTAGGTCAGAATAATCCGTCACAGACTCTCAACTTGTACAGATCCTTGAAGTAAGCAGTCTAGTCTTGGATGGGCTTTTGCCACCCAATGCCTCACCCACTGGGTGAGAGAGCAGTCCACTGGGAAGTGCTGGGTTGGGGGTAGGAGCTGAGGCTAGGGGGTCCAAGACTTGGGAAAGCCAAGACTGCATGGACCCCTGTAACTTGCATAAATGTGCCCCTTATCGAGGGGGAGTTGAACTCCACTTCTTGCTCCTTCTATCACTTCCCTAGAGGGAGTAGGAGGAGGCTGAAGACAACGAGCACCCACAGCGTCTGCATCTGGAGCTACTGTCCCGACTACAAAACACCCCCATGGAGAGGGGGCGTAGCTAGGGGATGGGCATAGCTGGGGGAGGGGTGTAGCTGGGGGATGGGTGTAGCTAGGGGAGGGGCGTAGCTGGGGAGGGGGCTTAGCTGGGGGAGAGGGCATAGCTGAACCATCCTGCCGGAGTGTCCTAACGGTCCCGTAGAACCGACCTAGGACTCTGCACAGGGCGACGCCAGCCTGGCATGAAGCCAGCGGGTGGCCTGCTGGAGGAGATGGAGGAGGTGGCGAGGAGGACTGCCATGTCTCCCTGCTGCAGCTGCAGGCTAAGGCCTTACTATCCTTTGTGAACTCGCGAAAAGCGGCCCACAACTCCTCAGACCAGGACTTGCACACCGTGCAAGGGGCCGTGGCGGCCACACCAAGTGAGAATAACAAATTTGAAAGTCCAGAAAGTGGAAAAAGTTTTGCCACAAAAAGTCAGAGAAAATGACTAAACAAAAAAAAAATCCCTCAAAACCATTGACATACCCTGAAAATTGCTCTTAACAAAAGTTCTAAAAAAAAGAAGAAAGATACAAAAAATGTGAACGTTGATCAGTGGGCGCATCATAGTAAACAATGGTGAATATAAACAAGCCCCTTAGGGTGGGTTGCCAACTGATACTATGGCCCGGAAAAACTCGAAAAGGCGTTTTGTTAAGCTGGTAGAATAATTACAGAGTAGGGTATCTCTTTAAGGCTCAGGAATTTCCCGGAAGAGCTGTTACAGGTCAAGCGAGGTCACCCTTCGAAGCACCCGGATGAGGAGCGGGATGACTTAATGAATAGGAGATACACAGTAAACATATTCTAATGAGGGAATGCGTAGGAAAAAATAACCTTAGGCTAAGGCCTTGTTTGTGAGAGAAATACTACAAGAGTAGGACTTGAAAAACTCACTGGGAGATGTCCCAAGAGGCACACCAGGGGATAAAAACTCTGTAATATGGTCGACTCGTAATAGAATATGCATAATGATGACAAAAATGAGTCTAAATCACCGTGGCTTGTCTATGTAAGCTACACACTGCAGCTTGCCCAACACCAACATGGGCCTCCAGAAAAATAGCTTTATTACCTGTATTTCCTTGGAAAGGGGTTCCCACAACACCTTAAACCCGTGGCTAAGTAGCGAGGAAGCAGGTAGACACTCCTTTGAAAAAGGAGATTTTTGCGGAAGAAGAACCAGGGATTTCAGCCGTGTAATCCAGAGACCTAATTGCAGTCTGCAGCTTGCCTAGTAGACGCAAAAAGGAAGTGAATACGTGCCGCGATACATGGGCCAGCCACAGAGGGGGCGCTATAGAAGTAGCTTTTTGTTTTGGTTGTATAGTGCAGTCAATCAGGTCTCTGAGACCAGATTATATCTATTTATAGCATAGAAGGTAAGGTATAAATTGAAGTAAATCTGATTATTTCATACTTGGATGTCAAATAAGTCTGAAAATGAAGATCTATTTTCAATGTTTGTACTATGGGCATGTAGAGGTATTATCTAAATCACTTTAAAAACCAATTATAAATTGTAATATCCATTAAAGATGGCTCATTTTACAGCTTTTTCAATTTATCAGGCAACATTATCCAAATTCTTCTGCTTACCAAGTCATGTTTTACAGGGTGACCATAAAATATCTTTTCTTAATTCATTGTCTATCATATGCCTTTCAAGAGGTGTAAGCAATATGAAAAAAAATGTTTTCCACACATTCAATCAAATTCAAGCAGGAACAGGCTTCTCATTTTTTCACTTTTATTAGGAAGAGCTAGCTAATTGTTGCAATATCATAAGAAAGCAGCATAATGAATTGATTGTGTACATGCAATGCTTTTTCCTTGATAATGAAATGCTTTTTTATTTTGTAAATGGTACTTTCATTTGAGATTCCTTTTAATTCAATTTTAATCTGTTTACTTAATTTGGCTCGTGAATTTTGTTCTATAACGTGCAGTGGTTGAGGAGTCAAGCTCATATGCCAAAGATACCAGATTTGATTCCTGCCGTGAGCGCTGCATTGTGTCCTTAAGCAATGCACTTTACTTGCTTTAGTCCACTCAGCTGTAGAATGATTACCGGCACTGCTGACCTGCGTTAGACTGGCATCCCGTCCGTGGGGAGTCATGTGCTTTCATCCGCTTGTGCAATAGAAACTGGTAATAGGCACCGGTCCTATGAGCCTGATGGCTCGGATGGATTTAGCTTTTGTTCTATGTTTTGTAGGACATGTCTGAAGCTAAATGTTTTATCAGAGACTTGCACTACATTAATAGTGAATAATAATAGGATGCGACACACTGTACCTCTTGATCTGCCCACGCAGAAGAGAGAAGAGGCTCTACGGGGTGCTGATAGTACAATCAGGGAGGGGTATAATTATCAGGCACTGGCAGTCTGGGTGACTGAGGGCCAAGACACTGCTCCCAATGTCCTAGGTACTGCTCTCATTGTTAATTAATTGTTAATTAATTAATTAATTAATTGTTAATTAAGTTAATCAAGTTAGGTGTTATGTTCTTGGCGCTTTTAGCAAAATTTCATGGATGTCTGTAAAAGCTATGGGTGGATTGAATGTAATGTTAATTGAGAAATAGCAGTGATATTGGTAAACAATGGAGCTCAATCCTGAGTAAAACAAATGAAGGCAAATAGAAAAACAAACCAAACCTACAGATATTAATCACAATGACATAATTGCAACAATGAGAAAGTGATGTCATTTTTTAACTGTTTCTGTCACCAGAACCTGTCACCAGAACAATAACCAATCATGATGCAATTTATTACAGGAGGAAAAAATGCTAATTAATCAAATAGCATGCGGGAAATGGAGGAGTGATAAGTTTTAAGAGGAAAACTACTGGTGGTTGATTGTAGTGGAATGTGGTATTGGTAGACAGTGAATTCCAGTCCTGAAACAAGCAATTGATTTCTGGTACAATGGAAGCCTTGCCTCAAAACAATAAAATCCTGGCCCAACAGAAATGCAAACAAAGCCTACAGTTATTAATCACAACATGGCAAAGGTGGACATTCTTACTCTTCTTCATTATATGCCTTTTGCTCAATAATTTATCCCATTTACATATTCAAAATGAGTATTTTTGATTTGTTTTGCCCCCAAACCTGTTACTATGCATTATTAAAAAGAGAACACAGAGGTGCTAATTATTTACATAGCATGTAGTTAACATAATATAAGTGTATCTAAAAACAAAATTAGAGGAAAAACATGCAAGCATAAACTAAAAGGAAACTAAAAAAAATGCAATAAATGGCTCTATTAAGAAAAATGTAATCAACAGAAAGGTGAATAATTCTTCGCATTTGAAGAATTCAAGATGAATTTCAACATAATTTGCAAACAGAAAGGTTTTGTGGTTCCGATACTTATTCATACTTTGATTGATTTGCAAAATTTGTATTAACTGTCATGTCAGTGTGTCATTAAATATTTGTTAAATGGCCCTCTATCAGGATCCAAAATGCTTCAAAGAAAATAATTTCCCACTACATGGGACAGCTTGACCCCCACCAATGGTCTCTAACCCCAACATGTGTCTCTTTCCAACAACATGGGATCCTTTCCCCTTAAAATTGTATTCCTACTCCACTGTACAACAACCTCACAACATGGAATCGAGAATTTGCGAAATAGGTATATGGGCACTGTTGCACTACAAATTAAAGATTGATCTGTAAAGTTTCATTCAAAATTACTATAATCAAGACAATTCATGTTAATTACGTCAATTTTAGTGACCCATTTACTTGTTCATATTCCTTACAAGTAAATAATCCCAGCTAAATTACACTGTTTTTTGCTTAATTTTTAACGGAGCAAAACTAACATTAGCTATGCCTACCGTTAAGCCTAACGAGTAACGTTAGTACTCGCGATTTTAGAAATTTGAAAAAATCATTTCACCTGGTTCTGATAATCTTTAGGCCTCTTCTGGGTTGGGTCCAGGTACTAAAAGATCTCCATCACTGGCAATAGCCTTCTGACATTTCCTAATCCTCAGTTTCACTTTCAAACAAGATTCAGGATACACATTCTTTTGTCGTCTCAACGTAAATGTCAAAAAAATCTACAAATAATTCGAGTGACGTAACTATAAAACGTTTTAGCAACGATCGAAGGGGTATGTCTTTTAGTGCAGCAATCCATGTAAAAGCATGTTGTTTTCGCTACAGAATGGTGTTTAAAACTCTTCATTATGATATAGGGGTGGATCACATGATTTTTTACCAAAAAGAGTCAAAAAATTACTAAAAATCACAAAATTTTACATATTTTTAATGACCAGGTTTGAGCAAAATGTGATTAGATTTGGACAATATGACTTGCCTACATATTATATATCAAAAGAAAATATCTAAATTTATTTTCTTAGCAATTTTGGTAAATTTTTCAAAAATATGCATTTTTCAGGACATTTTAAACAAAAATGTAAATTTCTGAATGTTTGGACAAAATTTGCCGAAAAGAAGTGAGTATAGACCCCCCCATAAATTACAATTTTATGAAAGATCTTCCTGAGATCTTTGCAATGAGACTATTTGCACCCCTATAGAATTTTGGTGGGGTCCTAATTTTATTTTTGGAAAAAGGTAGTTTCAAAATGGCGATATTATCGCCGCGTGGTAGAGTAAGGGTTAAGCCCTGCATATCTATTAATATGCATGATATCACCACAAAAAAAACAATAGGGCACATCTACAGATCATGGGCTGTATGTGTACCACATAATACATTAATCTAGTTTACTGTTCTTGAAATACCGCATTTACAAGCACTTTTCAGCTTTTATATCATGAACATTTTTATATCATGAACATGTACACACCAGCCAACATCATGAATATACCACATATGAAACAAAACAGACCTGTGGTTGTTAAAAAATAAACATTTCAAGGTCTTCACTTTAGGCCCACCCACTCATTAATATGCATGACATCATAATCAAAAAGTATAGGGCACATCTACGGATCATGGGCTATCTGAGTAATACCTAATATATTAATTCAGTTTACTATTCTTGAGATACCATGTATACAAGCTCTTTTCAGCAAAATTATATTAAGCCCCGCCCACTATGCATATCAATGAACTCAACGTTTTTACATCATGAACATGTACACACCAGCTAACATCATAATTATACCAAATATGAAACAAAACTGACAGGTGGTTGTTAAAGTATTAACATTTCAAGATTTTACGTTAAGCCCTACCTACTCATTAACTTGCAAAACATCGCCATGAAAAAACACTAGGGCACATCTGCAAACCATGGACTATACATGTACCACATATGACATGAATCCAGTGTATCATTCTTGAGATATCCCGTTTACAAGCTGGCCATCAAATACATACACACAAACACACATACACACAGAGATACACCCAATTTTTTTCAAAATTAATTAGGAGGATATCCTCGAATTAAGATTCACACAAAAATTCTCCTCAAATTGATGAGCGTGTAGATTCACATATCCTTGAATTGTACACACATACAAACACCCACACGCCATCATGACCGCATAGGTTCCTGATGCTATCGCATCGGAACCAAAAAACCACAACAAAAAATATGATATCATAAACTAAAATAACCACAATGATTTTTGCAAATTAATTTTTTCCAAAATCAAATAAAGTCACAATTTGTGAAGCTTTTTTAATGGCAGGCTTGAAAATGTTTTGTGAGTGCCGCAAATTTTCTGATAGCGAAGTGAAATACAATTTTCCAGATACCTTTCTGTCGATCTAGGTTTTTTAGAGCCAATCCTGTTCCACACTTACTTTCAGTCAGCGGAATAGAAATGATGACGCCATTGGAAGTACCAACCCATAAACGATTGCAAGCAACCATGAGGGCTGTAATGCGCACAAAAGAAAAACCCAGTTTGCCGGTTCCTGCAAAAGAAGAAAATTAATAATAATTTAATGATCATCACACTTTAACTATTCATTTGCTGAAACAGAATACTTTGCAGTAATACTTTTAACTTTATGATTATCAATAGGTCATCAATTCACATAAAATATTGAACAACTAGAACGGTAAATACCGTCATGGTTCGCATGCCCATGCAAATTGACACCCATATCATAAGACCCGGCCAATTATAAAAATGGCATCTCACACTAAGTCCCACATGGCATCTCACGTCCCACATGGCATCCTACATGACATTCGATCCAATCCCTTGTCCCACATGACATCCCACCATATTTCCCACATGGCATCCCATCCCTTGTCCCACGTGGCATTCCACCCCATGTCCAAAATGACATCCTATCCCATGCCTTGTCCCACATGGCATTCCACCATATCTTCCACATGGCATTCCACCATACAGTTGTCGCACATGGCATTCCACCATATGTCCAACATGGCATTTCACCCTACGACCCACCCTATGACCCACAGGGCATCCCACCCTGTCTCACATGGATTCCATCCTATACGTCCCACATTAATCCAACCATATGTACCACATGACATTCCTCCCTGTGTACCCCATGGTATCCCACCTTATGTCCCGCATTAGCGGCTTCCCACCTGATGTCCCATATGGCATCCCATCATATGTTTTACATGGTATCCCTCTCAATATCCCTATGACATCCTACCCTATATCCCACATAGCCTCCTACCCTATGTCACACATGGCATCCCAACCTATGTCACTCTTGTGTTACTCGTGGCATCCCACCCCATGTCCCACATGACATTCCACCCTGTTCCACATGGCATCCCACCCAATGTCCCACATGACATCCCATAGGCTCCATAAGAAGTCTCATCCTAGCTATCACAGTTCCTGATTGAGCATACTATGTATGAAAGTGTCAGTTCATATAATAACTTATATGCAAATGACTTGTGAAATAAGAAGAAAAAAAAGTAGTCAAATAATTTATGCCTGATATAGCCTTTGGTGTATACCACATGGTGTATATTATATATGTCCCGCATGGCCCCCATCCATGTCCCACATCGCATCCCCCCTATGTCCATATGCAGTCACATCCTGTCACACTCCCTGACTAAGCATACTAAAAAAAAAGTCTGGTCAGTTTATATACTGTAGCAACTTTATGCAAATGACCACAATAATAAAGGTAGAGTCTAATAATCATGCCTGATATAACCGTTGGTGCCCAAAAATTTTAAAGAATTTTAGGGATTTTAAATCTCAATTGCTAAGAGAGAGACGCATTAGGATCTCTGAAGAATATTAAAAAATTATATCATTTTACAGTTATCTTCTAAGAAAATATCAAATGTTTCATAGACTTTTTAAGGAAGCAAGTCAATATTTTGTCTTAAGTGTCTCTGAAAAACTTTAACATTTTGTAAGGAAATTTTAACCTTCCATAAGGATATCTGAAAAAACTTAAACTTTTTCTGAGGAACTCTGAAGAAACTTAAACATTTTCTAAAAAAAATTCTGAGGAAATCTCAGGAAAAACTGTGGACAGCCGGACGGCCGGCCGGACAGACAAATTCGCCATTACATAGGTTTGCATTATACTTTGCATGCCCACCAAAAACACTTATGATCAATTATAAAAGATAGACACTAAAGGATTTTATTTCTACTTAAGATCAATTATAAAACCAAGATACAATAAGGGTTTCATTTCTACTTTAGATTAATTATAAAACAAAGATACTAAAAGGGTTTTACTTCTACTTAAAATCAATTATAAAACAAAGATACCAAGAGGGCTTTACGTCTCTAAGCTATACCCAAACCCTCTTTACCACTCCTTTCTCCTTGATGCTCTGTTGCCCAAACAGTATTCAATCATTTCCCTCCTAAAACATCTCTTTTAAAAAAAGTGTCATTTTATGTGTAAAGCATTGCAAGAACAATTTGATGCTTAATAAGTTAGACGAATGTTACATTGTACCTAGCTGCAGCTCTCACCTCCTTTGACATAACCTATCACTCTCTAACAGTATCTAATGTAACAACTAACTATTACTTGATCTAAATGTAGCAATGAAATTTTATTTATGCCACTTCACAGGTAGGAGCACGGAATGATCAAATGGATTAAATGGAAGTTTACACAAAGAAAGTTGGACAACTTTGACTCTGAGAGGAGAGTGAAAGAGGACGCTCCTAACGAATCCTAATTTGGAATATAAGCAGTGAACTACAGATAAGCAAATTCATTAAAGCGTGTTAACATTATATATGATGAAAAACTTAGTTCAAACAATGTCATGACTGCTAAAACTAAATATTCTGCAAAACATCATTTTTAAGATGATTTGTTGCTGAATAAATGACCAACCACAAAAACTATATGACCAAACATATACATTTATGTAATTCACAATTCAATAGCATACTCAGCTATTTTACCTCTACCAACCTATTCCCCCCTGTTTAGAATATCTGCATTTCAGATGGATTAAATTCTTGATCCTTTACTGGCTTCAACAAAGCATTGCAACATATATTTTCACTCTTAGTTCTATTACTTAAAAGCCATGCACACTATGGCAACATGGACTATGAGTAGCAATAAAGATAACATGATACACAGGTGACTGCCACTGCAAACTGTTTTGGTGTAAATAAGCATAATATTAAGTAACCATACAGGAGGAATTCAATGTATACACAACAGATTGCCAAGTATCATTAAGAATTTTTGGCCCCTAGACCCCTTTAACCCGACACCCCCGATTTTCTCAAAATCAGGGGTAATATACACCATTCAACCCGAGAGACTCTTCACAATTCATAGACTAGCATCCACGTATTGTTACACCATACACAACACAGGGGTAATCTATACCTTCTTATCTGATAACATCTTCATAGTCTATTCACAGTTTACTTGTTAGCAACCAGCTACTCTTACACTGGTACACAATAGGTCATTCATCTTGGGCTCAAGCTACATTACTGCTGTTCAGTGATACAAATCAGATAAGTTCTTGGCAGAGCCTAAATAAAGATATACTTTATATGCTTAGGAGGACTTTGTGCAAAACTCATGAATGATTGATAGACCATTATTCCTAAGGATACTTATTTCATCATGTCACTGAATTTTGATATGTTGCTAAGTCGTGAGATACTGCTTTATACTGTAGTTTATATGCATATTAAATATAGGCAGAAATATGATGGAGGTGTCTGGTTTTGCATGTATTGCAAAGACACGGACTACTGATGACATACATCTTCTTTAAAGACAAAACCCGCCATCAGAAGCAAATCAGTAACACGAGAGGCGAGTGGAATCACTGGCTCAACAGAGATCCTAGCTTCATGAATGGGGATGACGGAGTGTGTATGTGCTTGCTCTGAATCAAGCAATTGACACAATCTCCATTTGAATAGAATACGTCATATAAGGATTAAAAGGAATCCCACTACTCTATCATTACGTATTGCGAGGTATGCATGGGTGGGAGACAAATTTCAGCACTTTTTTACCTTCCTAAAAATTTATTCAAGCAACTTTCTCATATGTGTCAGTAGTTTTTGTTGTGAGAAGTGGCACACATCAAATTGATATACTGCAATATAGTTGTGAGAGAAAAAATGATATGCTGCACATGTGAATTTATCAAATACTGCTATTTAGCCTAATATATATAATAAATATGAACAGATACTCAATGGTAAAACAGTTCAGCATATTGTTCCTCCACCAGGCAACAAATTAAGAAATCTACTTTGTGCTCAATTGTAAATTGAGCAGAAATTGTTAAGCTTTTTTAGTTGTCTTATGTTCCAAACTGAGCACATAGTCCACACAGCTATGATATTTATAACACCACTTTTAGTCAATGATGACATTGTTTATTTGCATACTTTTTTCTCAGAATGATATTGCTAATTATAACATATTTTTATTTGCCAGAGTAAGATTTTATTTTTCATTATTTTTTTTTGTTTGAAAAGCAAAAGCAATTACATTTCACCCATTAAATGTTCAAAGGTCCTAAAACATAGAGGAAAAAACTCTTTATGTTGTTTAAATATATTCAAAATGATAAAAAAAATAATCCTTTATTCCAACCAAAATTACTACATATATTTCACAGCTTTTTTATCATGACATATTTTGATTAAAATTTGCTATGTTTAATAGGAAGACTCTACATCCATGTAAAACCATCGCTTTGAATTTCCTATCACATTTACTCAATAGAAACACCTTATTTCATTGGAGTTTTGCTATCTTGACTACACTCCTCTTGACTACACCCCTAATCAACAAATTACTAAATAATACCTCAATTTTCAACGACTAGAATTAAGGATAGAAATCTGTAATGGAATTTGAAAAGATCTTCAGTTTTATGCATTATATCCTCTGTATCTATGCATTATATCTTCTGTATCTATGCATTGTTTTCTGTATCTATGCATTATATCTTCTGTATCTATGTATTATATCTTCTGTATCTATGCATTATATCTTCTGTATCTATGCATTATATCTTCTGTATCTATGCATTATATCTTCTGTATCTATGCATTATATCTTCTGTATCTATGCATTATATCTGCTGTATCTATGTATTATATCTTCTGTATCTATGCATTATATCTTCTGTATCTATGCATTATATCTTCTGTATCTATGTATTATATCTTCTGTATCTATGCATTATATCTTCTGTATCTATTATATCTTCTGTATCTATTATATCTTATGTATCTATGCATTATATCTTCTGTATCTATGTATTATATCTTCTGTATCTATGCATTCTATCTTCTGTATCTATGTATTATATCTTCTGTATCTATGTATTATATCTTCTGTATCTATGCATTACATCTTCTGTATCTATGCATTATATCTTCTGTATCTATGCATTATATCTTCTGTATCTATGCATTATATCCTCTGTATCTATGCATTATATCTTCTGTATCTATGCATTATATCTTCTGTATCTATGTATTATATCTTCTGTATCTATGCATTATATCTTCTGTATCTATGCATTATATCTTCTGTATCTATGCACTATATCTTCTGTATTTATATATTATGTCTTCTGTATCTATGCATTATATCTTCTGTATCTATGCATTATATCTTCTGTATCTATGCATTACATCTTCTGTATCTATGCATTATATCTTCTGTATCTATGCAGTATATTTTCTGTATCTATGCATTCTATCTTCTGTATCTATGTATCATATCTTCTGTATCTATGCATTATATCTTCTGTATCTATGCAGTATATCTTCTGTATCTATGCATTATATCTTCTGTATCTATGCAATATATTTTCTGTATCTATGCATTCTATCTTCTGTATCTATGTATTATATCTTCTGTATCTATGCATTATATCTTCTGTATCTATGCCAGGCTTCCCAGTGACTCTTTTTTTAAATAAATGTTTTTTTAAAGGTTGGAAAAGTTGAAATAAAGCTTTTTAAAGGTTTTGAATTTAAATAAAAAGGTTTATAAAGGTTAACTCATGGAATAAATTTTCATACAATGAGCATATTCTGGGGCAAGAGGCAGTTGGTGGCGCCAAAAGTCCATTACTTACTTGAAGTTGGAAATTTTATTTTGGTCCTGCTACTTTTTAAATATGTGTTGAGAACAGATATGCTTTTAAATGGATGTGTATACTTACCAGTGAAGCTAAAACCTTGGCACTCGAATCATTTACCTTCCTTAACTTTGAAAATAAAGGTTTTTAAAGGTTTTAAAGGTTATTTTGAAAGGAATAAAGGTTCAATTTGTCAATAAAGGTTTTTAAAGCTTTTAAAGGTTTTTAAAGGTTTACCGGGAGGACTGCTATGCATTATATCTTCTGTATCTATGCATTATATCTTCTGTATCTATGCATTATATCTTCTGTATCTATGCATTATATCTTCTGTATCTATCAAAAGATGATGAAACTTTGATATTTGCTGATCAAAGGTGGTAGGGCAAAGTCACAAAATGAGGTGGAAAAGTCATGAAACCACACTAAGATACAACACAATAACCATACAAAAGATATACATATGGAAACAAATGGAGGCAAATACCTGCCTTGAACCCCAAACACTTCTAAATCTAGTATAATAGAATGAAGAAAATTCACTTCAAGACTTAATTCAAATGTGCATGTGGAAGTGTCATCACGAACTAGAAGCAGGCAAATTTTTAAGCTTGACTTTGAAAATGACTGACGCTTAAAGAAAAAGTATCATCCCATAATTACATTCACAAGCGATCGCCGCCGGTCTGGTAACGTCACTTCCGCTTTTCAATTTCCCATATTGATCATGAGAATTCTGTGATGTTATCGATCACACATCTGTAGGACTGACCATAGGGACCTAGACCTACATTTGTTAATGATAAAATCACAGATTTCCGCAATCAATAAGTAAAATTAAAAATCAGATGACGTTAGGAACTTAGGCCTACATTCGTTAATGATAACATCACAAATTTCTCACAATCAATAAGGAAAATTGAAAATCAGAAATAACGTTACTAGCACGGCAGTGTTTACTTCTAGATTCATTTAGGGATGATACCTTTCCTTTAATGCAGAAGATAGCATGCCGGCACAACCTCACCTTCTTAAGAAATGCTATTGTATTGCATTGAAAGGTTAACTAATACCCTGGATTGACTACAAACACCCATTGTATAGAAATATGAAGAAGAGGAAGATTGTTCATTTAACACCAGACAAAGATCGGTAAAACACCTACAAAATCACATCTAGCAGAAGTGACAGAAAAGCAGACTCGCATACTCTGAAAATGTTAGTCTCTGAATCTTAAAATAAGTCCAAACATCTTTTAAAGTTTTATTTAAAGCAATAAACTAAGGACCGCTGAAGTTAGTACAATAAATTCTAAACAAAAACAAGTTGTGTCAACTTTCATGAGCAGATTAGAGCAACACCTCCAAATTAAAAAAAACCCAAGATAAATCTAAAAAGAAAAAAACATTAAAAAATAACTGGAAGCAACAAAAGAGTGAAGACAACCACAGCACCTGCATGAGAATGGTTAGTATCACTCCGCATGTCCCCTAAATAAACTACTGAACCTCTAAATCCCACACACCAACCCCGTCAACCCACAAATACAGAAGAAATCTCTCAAGTACAGGTAAAACCTAGGAAACAGAGCATAGACACCAACATCATCAACAAGCTATGTCATTAACAAGCCAAGTGGGATATCATCACAAGTTAACTCAATAGCAGCATATAAATGTGTGATACCTCCCCCTAATTTCTTACATAAATCCTGTGTTTTTAACAATGTACAACAATTGGTTGAAGGAAAGTACATGATGCTGACAAGAAGTTTTTAAAAGGACATTTTCATTATTATCGAAGACTGAAATTATTCAAACATATATAAAGAACCGGAGCTGGAAAATGTCTACGGTACCGGCAGTTACAATCGCGGAAAAATTGGGAATTCGCAGGAAGAAAAATAAATTCATTTAATTTGTTTCTTTTTTATTGAAGATTTCTGAATAAACAACAGTATATGTGGTAAACATGTGCTCTAAAAACGTCCCCCATGTAATTAAGCAATGAACAGTACATTAAATTGCAAAAGAGAGAAGTATATAGAGATGTACTCGCTATATTAATATTATTTCTGTTGCAATTTTTCGTGGGAAGATTTTTGACACCTTTATTCAGGACCATGGGAAAGTTTTGATTTAATTCCAACTCTGTAAAGAACTATAAAGACTGGTCTTATCTGTTTGTAATTATTTGTTCAATTCGATGGGATATAAAAGAGTAAGTGTCTGTAGCTGTGCTTATAACAGTATGCATTGTCAATAAAATTACCTTCAAATGTTTCCACTGCACTAACCAGCAACTACTTTATGACTCACTAGCAATACACTACACGTAAGGTTGTCAAATCCTTTACATCGCTAACAATCCTTATCTTTTATCAAATTACTACAAGCTGTCTTCTAAATGCATTGAGTACTACAGGTGAGTGAAATTCTGACATGTGGTCCTTGAAAATGATGACAAAGGTCATGTATACAATTCTACCACAAGACAAGAAATCAAACTGAACTTATTTGTGAATAGGAGAGTATCATAGACTGAATACTAATCTACCTAATTAATCTACCTGGCTCCTTATCTTTGTAAGATTAAGTTTTAAAATACTAAATGATGAAAAAAATGAGGGTTAGTCAAATGTTCTTATGTTGTGATAGCTGAGCTTGTCTGTCTCTATTGTACCTTTTAATTTCTGCATAGGTTCACAATCCATTCCATGTATACCTGAATAAAAAATATTCATAATCACAAAAAATGTTGGTAACATCCCATGCAGACTATAGTAAGCTTCATGCAGTGATAGTGTCAGTTTAATGGTAGCAAGCATTTTGAACAATCTGAAAACTACAGACAAAGCTGTGACTTTAATATCACACTTCATATGAATTTTTGAAGAGCTATGCACAGAAAGATTCTGCACAGGAAGATTCTGCACAGAAAGATTCTGCACATGTTTAACACAGAATGATAAAAGCCAGAATATCTTTTTTGGTATAGATGGTGCACAAATCGTCCCTCTTTCCGCATACTGACAATGTCTTATTCAGGTGAAACGAAAATTGGCGCAAAATACTGAATTATTATTTCCGCATACTGACAATGTCTTTCAAGCTTCATGAAATAAGATTTTTCTTACAATATCTTTATTGTAAAGTACAATTGTCAAAAGATTAGAATTTTCCCTTTTTAATGATATATAGAGCTATAAAATACGTTTATCAACTTTTATTTCATCAAGCTTTAAAAATTTCTGAATATTCGTCAGTATGCGAAATTAATTATTTCAATTTTGACATTCGTCACAACACAAATGACATTCGTCACCACGCAAAAAGAGGTACGAAATGATCGTTGACATTTAGTCTCTTTTGGTCTTCCTTAAAACTTAAACTTTCAATCAATCATTATTTGCTTTACAATAATTCAACAAATTTCAGAACTGACAACAATTGTTATGCATCATCACACGTATGCCAAATTTGGATAAAGTAGAACAGTTAAAAGCTTTTTTTTTACTCAGTCTGTTTATTAATTTCTCAAATAGATGAAACATTAAACATATTTTGATATTAAACAAATCTTATTTTAGGTAAAGAAAAACCACTGAAATTCAAATAACAAAAAAACTATGAGCCTGATTTAGATCAACAAATTGTCCTTAATACATCATCAAAAGTGCCACTAGGCAAGAATGCAGCAAATATCCAAAGTGCCACAAGGAAATAATGCAGCAAATATCCAAAGTGCCACAAGGAAAGAATGCAGCAAATATCCAAAGTGCCACAAGAAAAGAATGCAGCAAATATCCAAAGTGCCACAAGAAAAGAATGCAGCAAATGTCCTAAGTGCCACAAGGAAAGAATGCAGCAAATATCCAAAGTGCCACAAGGAAAGAATGCAGCAAATATCCAAAGCGTCACAAGGAAAGAATGCAGGAAATATCCAAAGTGCCACAAGGAAAGAATGCAGCAAATATCCAAAGTGCCACAAGGAAAGAATGCAGCAAATATCCAAAGTGCCACAAGGAAAGAATGCAGCAAATATCCAAAGTGCCACAAGGAAAGAATGCAGCAAATATCCAAAGCGTCACAAGGAAAGAATGCAGGAAATATCCAAAGTGCCACAAGGAAAGAATGCAGCAAATGTCCTAAGTGCCACAAGGAAAGAATGCAGCAAATATCCAAAGTGCCACAAGGAAAGAATGCAGCAAATATCCAAAGTGCCACAAGGAAAGAATGCAGCAAATATCCAAAGTGCCACAAGGAAAGAATGCAGCAAATATCCAAAGTGCCACAAGGAAAGAATGCAGCAAATATCCAAAGTGCCACAAGGAAAGAATGCAGCAAATATCCAAAGTGCCACAAGGAAAGAATGCAGCAAATGTCTTCAGTGCCACAGGGAAAGAATGCAGCAAATATCCAAAGTGCCACAAGGAAAGAATGCAGCAAATATCCAACAGCATAATACAATCTCCCAAAGAAAGAAATAATCTTTGAAAGACTTTCTGTTATTGCACTCACAGAAAACCAACTGAATCGAAGATTGAAAGGAAAGTTACATTACAACACAGCATAGCATTCCAAGCATGATCTTTAGGTTCCCTATCACTCATTGTTGTAACACCATACCAATAATGAGTCACATGCTTTACCTTTTGAAATCAATTTTAATATATATTCTGTATATATATGTGTGGGTGTGGTGAAGGGGGAAGGTGAGGGGTGATACTTTTAAAAGCATTGTGGTAAAAATGTTACTAACAGATGAGCGCAACATTTGAAAAACTCTTCAACTTACCAAGCATTTTGCTGACATATGGCTCAATATCCACGTCTTGTAGATGCTGACATGTGTGAGCATGATACAGCCGGAGGGTGCTGTCTAGTCGAATAGACACCCATACACCGTCCCCTTGCCACGCCAGCAGTCTCACTTGGCTCTCTTTCCTTGGGTGGGCATCAAAAGATTTCTATGTTAAGATAGCAAATACAACAGCACTTGATAATCGTGTTTAATGAAGAACCAAATGGTAGCCATCTGATTTAGTGGATGATGTAAATTCGCAACAATATATTTAAGTTTCTTCCATTTATCCATGAATGCACAGGTGATATGCATATATGGGTCATTCTTTGGCTGGTCACACACATAATTCTACAGCCAATAGCCCCAATAGACCCTGGGGTCTCCCAGGAATCCACTGGGGCCATTTTCTTGCTGGACACACATGTAACATAACAGAGAATGGCTCCATGTATCCCTGAGATCCACTGGGGCCATTCTCTGGCTGATCACACATGTAACATAGCAGAGAATGACCCCATGTATGCCTGGGGTCTCCCAGGGATCCCTGGGGCCATTCTCTGCTGGACACACATGTACCATAGCAGAGAATGGCCCCGTGTATCCCTGAGATCCACTGGGGCCATTCTCTGGCTGATCACACATGTAACATAGCAGAGAATGACCCCATGTATGCCTGGGGTCTCCCAGGGATCCACTGGGGCCATTCTCTTGCTGGACACACATGTAACATAACAAAGAATGGCCCCATGTATCCCTGAGATCCACTGGGGCCATTCTCTGAACAGAGAATGGCCCCGTGTATGCCTGAGATCCACTGGGGCCATTCTCTGGCTGATCACACATGTAACATAGCAGAGAATGACCTCATGTATGCCTAGGGTCTCCCAGGGATCCACTGGGCCATTCTCTGGCTGATCACACATGTAATATAACAGAGAATGGCCCCGTGTATCCCTGAGATCCACTGGGGCCATTCTCTGGCTGATCACACATGTAACATAGCAGAGAATGACCTCATGTATGCCTGGGGTCTCCCAGGGATCCACTGGGGCCGTTCTCTTGCTGGACACACATGTAACATAACAGAGAATGGCCCCGTGTATCCCTGAGATCCACTGGGGCCATTCTCTGGCTGATCACACATGTAACATAGCAGAGAATGACCCCATGTATGCCTGGGGTCTCCCAGGGATCCACTGGGGCCGTTCTCTTGCTGGACACACATGTAACATAACAGAGAATGGCCCCGTGTATCCCTGAGATCCACTGGGGCCATTCTCTGGCTGATCACACATGTAACATAACAGAGAATGGCCCCGTGTATCCCTGAGATCCACTGGGGCCATTCTCTGGCTGATCACACATGTAACATAGCAGAGAATGGCCCCGTGTATCCCTGAGATCCACTGGGGCCATTCTCTGGCTGATCACACATGTAACATAGCAGAGAATGACCCCGTGTATCCCTGAGATCCACTGGGGCCATTCTCTGGCTGATCACACATGTAACATAGCAGAGAATGGCCCCGTGTATCCCTGAGATCCACTGGGGCCATTCTCTGGCTGATCACACATGTAACATAGCAGAGAATGGCCCGTGTATCCCCCAGAGATCCACTGGGGCCATTTTTGGCTGATCACACATGTAACATAGCAGAGAATGACCCCGTGTATCCCTGAGATCCACTGGGGCCATTCTCTGGCTGATCACACACATAACATAGCAGAGAATGGCCCAATGGTTTATCCCTGAGATCCACTGGGGCCATTCTCTTGCTGATCACACATGTAACATAGCAGAGAATGGCCCGTGTATCCCTGAGATCCACTGGGGCCATTCTCTGGCTGATCACACACATAATTCACAGCCAGAGAATGGCCCGTGTATCCCTGAGATCCACTGGTGCCATTCTCTGGCTGATCACACATGTAACATAGCAGAGAATGACCCAAATACATGTTGGTGTTATGGACAGATGGAATCTTATTCTGCTCTTTCAAATTAAATGTGAATTAGTTTTAGGTCCAAGTAAATATTCATCCAAAACATTTTGTAAATGAATTTGGCAAATTCTCATACTGACCAATGACCAAGTTCACACCTACACTTCAGAGAAAAAAAAAAAGTGGGAAAATATGAGAAACGACAGATGGGAGACAGGTGGCTCAGTTGGTAAGTATGTCATTTCTGACAGGTGGCGCAGTTGGTAAGTATGTCGTCTCTATGACAGGTGGCGCAGTTGGTAAGTATGGCGTCTCCGACAGGTGGCGCAGTTGGTAAGTATGTCGCCTCTGACAGGTGGCACATTTGGTAAGTATGTCATCTCTGACAGGTGGCGCAGTTGGTAAGTAGGTCGTCTCCGACAGGTGGCGCAGTTGGTAAGTATGTCCTCTCTGACAGGTGGCCCAGTTGGTAAGTATGTCGTCTCCGACAGGTGGCGCAGTTGGTAAGTATGTCGTCTCCGACAGGTGGCACAGTTGGTAAGTATGTCCTCTCTGACAGGTGGCGCAGATGGTAAGTATGTCGTCTCCGACAGGTGGCGCAGTTGGTAAGTATGTCGTCTCCGACAGGTGGCGCAGTTGGTAAGTATGTCCTCTCTGACAGGTGGCGCAGTTGGTAAGTATGTCGTCTCCGACAGGTGGCACAGTTGGTAATTATGTCGTCTCCGACAGGTAAGGCAGTTAATAAGTATGTCGTCTTTGACAGGTGGAGCAGTTGGTAAGTATATCATCTCCATCAGGTGGCTCAGTTGGTAAGTATGTCGCCTCCGACAGGTGGCGCAGTTGGTAAGTATGTCGTCTCCGACAGGTGGCACAGTTGGTAAGTATGTCGTCTCCGACAGGTGGCGCAATTGGTAAGTATGTCCTCTCCGACAGGTGGCACAGTTGGTAAGTATGTCGTCTCCGACAGGTGGCCCAGTTGGTAAGTATGTCGTCTCCGACAGGTAAGGCAGTTAGTAAGTATGTCGTCTTTGACAGGTGGAGCAGTTGGTAAGTATATCGTCTCCATCAGGTGGCTCAGTTGGTAAGTATGTCGCCTCCGACAGGTGGCGCAGTTGGTAAGTATGTCGTCCCCGACAGGTGGCGCAGTTGGTAGGTATGTCGTCTCCGACAGGTAAGGCAGTTAGTAAGTATGTCGCCTCTGACAGGTGGCGCAGTTGGTAAGTATGTCGTCTCCATCAGGTGGCTCAGTTGGTGAGTATGTCGTCTCCGACAGGTGGCACAGTTGGTAAGTATGTTGTCTCCGTCATCTGCTCCTCATCCAGCCTTTGAGAGAAATGGACATTGGTTGGATACAGTCCATCAAATGCGAAAATTAAATGGCGGCCCCGACAACAGGACAGCCAAGTCTGCCTGGCTCTCTGAACACTATTTGAGAAGAGAAGCATGAAAATGCGGTATTCACTCACTTCCCATACCCTTCATGGCGCTAATCTCAAGCGCTATATACGAATGCGTTATCATTTATTAAAAGCTTGAAAAAGTAACTTATACTAGAGTTGCAGGTTTTGAATGGATGGTGGTTACGACCTTACCTCAACTTTTAAGGTTTGTGGATGAATGATGTGAATTTTGTTTCTTAGTCCACACCAGATTTTATCACCGACAACAGTCATACATCTCAATGAGTGTTGAGGGCGCCCTAAATCCAGGAGGTGGTAGTTGCTGACATCCCATTGGCCATCTGAAACAATGTAAAATTGCATATTAGGAAAATGGTCTTGAAGGTATATGTAACTTTGAAGGTGCTCATTAAGTTGTAAAATGAATAAAAAGTGAGATACAGTCTGCCATCAAATACATTGATGTACAATACATATGCAAAAATACATCACATTAAAACTGAATATTCAACTTTGGTTGCACAGATTATCATGCACACACAATTCGGTGGACAAATCAACAAAGTGACAAAGTTGACTATTTTGGCTTATGGGAAGTATGGAAGATAAAACCACAAAGGATATTGATTGGCGGATGAGCCGTATCTTCATACATAACCAACGTCAAGTCTACCACATAAAAAACACTTTCATACCAAATACCTTTTTTAAGATAAAAAAACCTTAAAATTCCCACCTGGACTATATTTAGGCAGTAAATGTGAACAGTTGGCTAACTGGGACTTTGATGAACTAGGATCATTAGAGGTCATATGTTTCATTCAAAGTTATGGAAGAGGTTTCAATGCAGTAAGTCATGTATAATTGAAAGATACAATTGTTCTGGAATAAATGGATCAACTTTTGAAATGCATGCACGTTATGAAGTGTCAAGAAAATTGGATCTTTGTCAGAGGTTGGGAAAAAGTGCCTTTATAACATCAACAACAAAGTTACAGAAGACATGAACAAAATTTGTAATTCAACCAATCTCTTATTTCAGGAATAATTCTAATGATTGTTAAAAAAACAATGATTTGGATGGAATACAAAAGTATAAGCCTTCAAAGCTCTGTTAAAATCAATAACAAATTCCTGGTGCAGATCTAAAATAAACTTGTGACGGTTATCCGTTTAACCGTTTACCAGCCCGTTTGTTCTATTATCCGTGTAGAAAATCATGTTTCGTGTAAACGAATATTATTTCAATTTTATGTTGTTTTTTTAAGTTTGAATAAATTCACGTTACAATCTAACCAACCTTTTCCTTCTTGTGTCAAACTTTATCCACTAAGTTTTGCCTTCACATTTCACCTGGGTCCATATGCATAACACTAAACAATTCCAAGGTGTTTGACATCAGATGGAACGCAGCTAGCTTGCACTCATAAGGCCCAGGCTAGCACTCATTAACAAAACCCATTAATTACACACAAAAAAGAATTCCGCCCATATCCATTCACTATCGAATCACAATACATATCTCCCAACCACTGACCGGCCCAAGTGCTAATCATGGCTTACGCCATGCTGCAACTCCTAATAAGGTCATGGGGATACCGTACTAACTTTTTTTACATTCCACGTGGAAGAATCATTGAGTGGGCCATGCAATATTCCTGGGGAATCCCACGTTAAATCTGAACTGCGCATGTCTTAGGCACCCCTGGATATCTCAAGTGCGAGGTATAGTGGACTTGCTGTGTAAACATGTGCAGTATATTTTATGGCGGTTTAGGCCTACTTAACTGCTTAACTTTGTTGACAACGCTTGGATTATTAAAAATTATTGAAAAATAAAGTTTTAAATCATTTTGCAGGATTGCTTATAGTATGTTCCTTATATATTTTATTCAAGGAAAAACTAGGTTTGTCAGTGTGCAGTATTGTGAATTTTGTGGTTGTTCTCATCCTCTTGGAGACATTCATCATGTGTAATGAAAATGATTGAAGCCCGGTGGGGTGCATTCCCTTTCCATTAGTACCATTTATTTTCCATGAACTTTCGTCTTGCAATTATCAGTTAGGATATAAATTTACCACTCTCGTTTCCACTCATTTATAGCATTTACTCCAACATGGAAATGCAATCCATCCCCAAAACGGCAAAAGGTTTTGCAAGTTTGCATGAGGGAATAACTGATGCATGATGTGAGTGATTACGCACATAAACACTATAGAGTATTACATCACTGGATAATTACATCATCACTTATGGTTAAAAGGTTAAACAGTTAACCAAACGTAATAATAATGGCTGTATGTTTATGAAAAGATGCTAACCATCACAACCTTAATCAAAATGTTTCGCAATGATTTTGGATCTAAACTGGAATTCTGAAAATATAGAATGATACAATTTCTGTTGTTCAGCAACTATACACATATTCATTCACTGATCACAAATGAGTAGAAATGCTCAATACTCAGAATTGTTTTGATAGTTTTTATCTACAAATAAAATACACATGAACATATTGAGTCACAAGTAAGGTTAACTGTACCTTGTGAACGATGAAATACTGCAACAGACCCATCGGCTAATGCTGCCAGGACTCTACCTTTGATGTGACTGTAAAGACACAAAAACAAGATCAACTGTGGATTGGTACTTTCAGAGGGCATAAAATGAAAAGGATATTCACCAAACACGATGGCTTGATAGTCAAACTTATATATAAGTACTTGGTTTGAATCCAAGCAGAAGCTGTGCATGAATGTTGTTGAACAATTTACAATCACTTACTTCAATTCACTCAGCTGTGAACGAGTGCCACGGTTGCTGGCGAGTTATCCTGAGATGGACTGGTATCCTGTCTATGAGTACCAGTGTTGCTGGGGAGTTATTCTGAAATGGACTGGTATCCTGTCTATGAGTACCAGTGTTGCTGGGGAGTTATCCTGAGATGGACTCGTATCCTGTCTATGAGTTCTAGTGTTGCTAGGGAGTTCCATAATGAGTACCAGTGTTGCTAGGGAGTTATTCTGAAATGGACTGGTATCCTGTCTATGAGTACCAGTGTTGCTGGGGAGTTATCCTGAGATGGACTTGTATCCTGTCTATGAGTTCTAGTGTTGCTGGGGAGTTCCATATTGAGTACCAGTGTTGCTGGGGAGTTTCATAATGAGTACCAGTGTTGCTGGGGAGTTCCATAATGAGTACCAGTGTTGCTAAGGATTCATCCTGAGATGAACTGGTATCCTGTCTATGAGTTCTAGTGTTGCTAGGGAGTTCCATAATGAGTACCAGTGTTGCTGGGGAGTTCCATAATAAGTACCAGTGTTGCTGGGGAGTTCCATAATGAGTACCAGTGTTGCTGGGGAGTTACATAATGAGTACCAGTGTTGCTGGAGAGTTATCCTGAGATGGACTGAAATCCTGTTTATAATGAGAGTACCAGTGCTGCTGGGGAGTTAAGTATGGAGTACCAATTTTGCTGGGGGTTATCCTGAGATGGACCGGTATCCTGTCTATAATGGGTACTTGTGTTGCTGGGGAGTTATCCTAAGAAGGACTGGTACCCTGTCTAGGAAGTCATTGCCTCTTATTCAGTTGCAATCACCAGCATTATGGGCTTTAATTGCTTGGAAGAGATTTTTCACTATTTTTTAATATTCACCAGAAAATCTTAATGGTATTAAAACATGATTCTTTGTGAAGAACATTAGATCATAACATAAAATGAGTTTAGATGATGTACTTACAGGATTTGTAGAATTGAATCTTTCAGTTTAATAGCATGTATGCACCTCTTCCACTGTGAAACAGCTGAATGAATATATAAGCTGGAAGAACAATCAGTAAACAATCAATATTCATTCATTCATCCATGAATTACATCTAAACAAATTAAACTTAAATCATCAAGTTCTTTCTGCCAAAATAAAACCAAAGGTCAAAGGAAAGGATATTGTATTCTATAATTACTTTAAAATATGTGCTAATTGCTGTTAGATCTGTGTGATAACTACTCTTAAATCTGTGTAATAATTGCTAAAAGATCTGTGATAAGTGCTCTTAGATCCGTGTGATAACTGCTGTTCAATTTGTGTAGAAACTAATATAAAATCTGTGATAACTGCTCTTCAATCTGTACAATAACTGCTATAAAATATGTGATAACTGCTGTTGGATCTGTGTGATAACTGCTCTTTAATCTGTGTAATAACTGCTATAAGATCTGTGATAATTTGTGTTAGATTTGTGTGATAACTGCTCTTAATTCTGAGTAATAAGTGCTATAAGATCTGTGTAATAACTGCTCTTAAATCTAAGTAATAACTGCTTTAAGATCTGTGATAACTGTTGTTAGATCTGTGTGATAACTTCTATAAGATTTGTGATAACTGCAATTAGATCTGTGTGATAACTGCTCTTCAATCTGTGTAGTAATTGATATAACATCTGTGATAATTGTTGTTAGATCTGTGTGATAACGGCTCTTCAACCTATGCAATAACTGTTGTAAAATATGTGATAACTGCTTTTAGATCTGTGTGATAACTGCTCTTCAATCTGTGTAATAACTGCTATAAGATCTGTGTGATAACTGCTCTTAAATCTGAGCAATAACTGCTACAAGATCTGTATGATAATTGCTCTTAAATCTGTGTAATAACTGCTATAAGATCTGTGATAACTGATGTTAGATCAGTGTGATATACTGATCTTCAATCTAAGTAATAAGTGCTATACGATCTTGTGTGATAACTGCTGCTAGATCTGTGTAATAATTGCTCTTAAATCTGTGCAATAACTGCTATAAGATTTGTGATAACTGCTCTTACTTTTATGTGATAATTGCTCTTAAATCTTGTGTAATAACTGCTATAAGATCTGTGATAATTGCTGTTAGATCTGTGTGATAACTGATCTTTAATCTGAGTGATAACTGCTATAAGATCTGTGTAATAACTGCTGTTAGATCTGTGTGATAACTGCTCCTAAATCTGTGTTAACTGCTATAAGATGTGATAACTGCTCTTAAATCTGTGTAATAACTGCTATAAGATCTGTAATAACTGCTGTTATATCTGAGTAATAAGTGCTATAAGATCTGTGATAAATGCAGTTAGATCTGTGTGATAACTGCTCTTAAAGTAATATTCTCGCAGGTTTTTATTTTCAAATATATAATAGAGGACTATTAAAGAAACAATTTGGTGTTTTGGAGTTATTGCTTTTCAAAGATTGCGTGAGTGTGTTAAACATGAAGTGATCTCATAGTGTATTGCATGATATCATACAGGCAATTCCAAGACAATTATTGTGTATTTCTCTGAAAACTAAATGCCTCTTCCTAAATTACTGGAAGCAATTTTTGTTTAGTTATTAGGATGGGGAATAACATGCACTTTATAAAAAATATGCTTTGCTCATCTGCTCATAAACCTGACTCTTAAGTAAAAGAAAAACATTTTCTTTTTGTTTTTTATATATATATATACCAATTGTCTTGGATTTGCCTTTATGACATCACATTTTACAATGTGAGGCCACCGTGATGTAATGTTTTAAATGTAATAACTCCATAATGGAATAAGATAACAACTTGGTTTAACATCAATTTCTGTCTGTAATAGTCCTTGTAAAAATTCACGGATATTCCTTTTAATCTGTGTAACAATTGCTATAAGATCAATGAAACTACAGCTCCTAGAAATGTGGGACAACCCTAGTAGAGGTGGCTATTTTATACTCCACTTTTGCTAATTCTCTAAGCTAGTATCTTTCTTGAAGGGCTACCCCACTCCACCTCTACTTCTTTTACTAATAATAATTTCAAACAGCTAATATATCTTATCTCTTTAATGTTTTATATATGAGTCAAACGGCTCTAAAAGAACACAAGATTTTTTTTTTGATTCTCTGCCAGAAAGATTCCCGACACCCTACCTCTAAATCTTGAGTAGAATGCTGCCATTCATACCTTCACAATATTTCTTGACTTGAGATTTACAACACACCACCAATTCTGAACAATAGCACTTACTTTCCATTCTGAGCACCCAGCCACATGGTGGGCTTGACTGTGCTCATCTTGTCCGCCTCTTCATGCATCAGTTCTGCCTCTTCAGGCGTAGATGACAACCCATCCTTGAGAAGGTCACTTGAACCATCTACTGTGGCTGGTCGCTTACTGGACACGATGGTCTCTGTAGGTATAGGGTCACTGGTTGCTCCTAGTGGATCCCCTGTCGACTCTGGAAACAAAACACAATAGGTATCATTAGAGGTACCGTACACTAATGATTGAAGTTCAACATCAAATGCATCATTCCTTTATGAATCACTCCAATTTTTATGAGTAAAACTTTGAGTCTTACAAACATTTCACCAATTCAAAGATGAAAATCACATCAAGGTTTGAGACTAACCTGCATCACTGCTTGCCCCTGAATCCGACTTACTAAGGGTACTTCCCTTAACAATACCCTCCATGCCAACAGTGTCATGGAATGGAGCAGCTCTGACCGCAGACCTCAAGACTTCTTCAGCTTCTTTGACGGTGGAGATGTCCATCTTGACATCAGTGTCGCTGACTTCAGCCTTGAATTCTCCAGAAATTTCTTCTGTGAGATTAGAAACACAACATTTCTTCTGTGAGATTAGAAACACAACAAAGTAGCTTACAAAGTCATGCCTTCCCGAAACTGTACATCTTTATAATTACAGTATATGCTGTTTTCCTTCTTATGACTATATTATTTCACCTTCAAGTAAAATTTATGAATTATGCAAGTGGACCAATTATCAAAAAGATTACAAGGAGGGTTAAATTAAACATCTAAACATTCTGAATATCATAACGGACGTGGTGGATCTTGCAGGATTTCTCAAAACATTTGTTTAAAATATTCAGATTTAGTTTCATGCAAGCAAATTGCTTTTAAATTTGTGCAGTTACACCCTAAAATTCCCCAAATGCACATAATAGGTTTTTGTGTTCCTCATATATATATATATATATATATATATATATATATATATATATATATATATATATATATATATATATATATATATATATATATATATATATATATATATATATATATATATATATATATATATATATATATATATATATAAATATATATAAATATATATATATATATATATATATATATATATATATATATATATATATATATATACATATATATATATATATAATATATATATATATATATATATATATATATATATATATATATATATATATATATATATATATACATATATATATATATATATCTATATATATATATATATCTATAAATATATATCTATATATATCTATATATATCTCTCTCTCTATATATATATATATACATATACATATCTATATATATCTATATATATCTATATATATCTAAATATCTATATATATATATATCTATATATATATCTATATATGTATATATATATATATATATATATATATATATATATATATATATATATATATATATATATACATACATATATATATATATATATATATATATATATATATATATATATATATATATATATATAAATAAACAGAAATAAACTGGCCTTTATAATCTCTGACATATGACTTGTTTTTTTTTAACTCCCCAATTTTCAGATCTCATCATATTAACGAATCTGATTAAACACTATGCAATTACTGGTAAGAAAGCAACACCCATATTATCCACAACTCAAATACAAGCAGAATGAGCTTAAAATTCACTAGTAACCCTTGGAGCACAAGGATCATAAAGGAAAACAGCCTGTCCCTAAATTTCAGTCCTACAAGGTTTAATAGTAGCTCTTGTCAGACAGGACCAGAAAAGGGACAAACTGTTTCAAACCACTTAAGCCTGACAAGTGTTAATGTTAACCCTTGTAGGACAGGACCAGAAAGGGACCAACTGCTTCAAACAACTTAAGCCTGACAAGTGTTAATGTTAAGCCTTGTTGATGTTAAGCCTTGTCAGACAGGACCAGAAAGGGGACCAACCACTTCAAACAATTTAAGCCTGACAAGTGTTAATGTTAACCCTTGTAAGACAGGACCAGAAAGGGGACAAACTGCTTAAAACAACTCAAGCCTGACAAGTGTTTATGTTAACCTTTGTAAGACAGGAACCAGCAAGGGTAGTTGCCCACAATTTCAGTCAGACAAGGGTTACTTATAACCCCTGTGGGACATGACCCCTTATAAGGGTTATGGGACAATTCTCAAAATGCAAGAGACCCACTAAAATGTTACATCTGTGCCTCCCATGACTTCTCCTTTAATTGAACCTTACCTTTATCAGAGGTGGGTGTTTGGCTCCTTGGTGTGACGGGAACACTGGCTGAGACCAGAGTGACATTACCAAAGGAGCTATCATTGCTGGATATAGAGGTGGTATCGTCACCCGTTTCCTGGGTGGCTGGAATTGTCTCTGTAGAAAAGTAATCACTTTCCATTGCACCTGAAAAGATACAGGACAGGTCATAATAGTGTCAGAGATGCATTATTCAGGTTAAGATTAATATTAAGTTGTATGCCAAGGCAAAGGGTCAGAAAGGGAGGCTTCATTAAAATCAAACACAACTTCTGGTAAAAATAGAGTGTTGATGTATTGGGGGAACTAAGAAGAAACAGTTTGTGAAGTGTGTGAGATGGGATGAGAGAGAAGACCAGAGAAAGACACTCTACACACTGGTAGTTCATATTTGTATCGAATTAAGCTCTCCAAGTTAGTTCAGCTCTTTCAACCAATCACCGACGAATTTGCCTAGCAACAAAATCTGTGTAACTATGTGAGGAAAAACTCATAGGCGGTACTAGTACAGTACAACAGCTAGCTAGCTACAGCGTGTGCTCATGCAGTTAATGCAATATACTGCACAAAACAAATTTCTGCACACACAGACAGAGTGACGACAAAATGGTGAACAAAAATTGCACCTACAGGCCCGCTACAGGCTTTGTAAATCTGATTCCCGTTACCCAGAACAGGATAGCAAACAGAATTTTGTTTTTCCTTTTGCTAAAAACTCAAAGATCCAAAGAAGTGCCATAAATGGGTCAAAGCTTGTGGCAGGACACATGAACATCTAAATGTTAATGCATTGGTCCTGCATGATTGCAGATTTGAGGTTTGTTTGGCCCGCCTAGTTACTGTGTTGCTATGGTGGGTGTGGCCTATTTCTATACTTGGAGAGGTTAACTGACAAAACGATAGTCATATGTGCCTTTAAAAAGTCACACAAAACATGTTTTCTTTTATCATTATTGTTATTATCATTATTATCATTATTATTATTATTATTATCATCATTATCATCATTATCATTATTATTGCTGTTTGTTTTAAATGAAATGAAAACTTGAAGTAAGTCACCTTGGACACAAATTGATATCATAACTTAATCATATGCAAACTAATGACCAATTATCAGAGATGTAAGGCACAAAATGGCAAAACTGAATGAATTGTGAGAACTTGAGATTATTACATGTGTTTGAGGTGTTGTATCCATTATATAGAGGAGTCAAGAAGCTGATACAGTCAAAGGGCAAAGCATGTAAATCAATCACTTTCAGGTTTACGCTCCGTTACTGAGCAAATGTTTACATACAAAATCAAAATGCAGTTACAATGGTATTGACATATCCCAACAATACTTGCTCAGCCTAAACATTCCCAAACTATGCAAGCAAGTCTACAAATCAATGTCACAATCTAAAAATTCAAAAACATAGATAAGAAATTCAACACTTGTTACACAATAAAAGGAAATGATGATAAGCCACTACATTATGCAGTGGGTTATGGTAATTTCCTTACTATCTTGATGTTCTAGTGTTTGTTATAGTTTAGTTACCTGGTACACTAGAGATGCTGATGATATTGGCATTGCTGACAAAGAAAATGTTGAGTATATTCTGTGGTTGGTTGGCATCAATCACCGTCACTTTACTGGTGTTTTGGTTACTGGTACAAATCCATACTATGGATGACAGTGGATTCTTCCGATATTTGCCATAGGATCTTTGTTGCTTCTGGAATACAAAAGAGGTGTAATTTTGTGGTACACTCAATCAAATTTTACAACTAATTTGCATATGCATTCATGTATAATAATACCAACAACACAAGTAATGTGACTATATCAAAATATTGTATAGAACAAATAATTTAGGACTTTATGTTAATAACATAATAAGCCAAGAAAATTGTTTTTTTTAATATTGTATGTTTTTAAGTTATATTTTAAAGATTTTAAAGAGCCTCCAAAAGAACTGACCATTAATATAAATTTACACAAATGAATATTTCTTAATCTTAAAAGACTAAACATTGACTCACAGATATTTCATCATCCAGCTTGTCCAGCTCACTGTCAGACCTCTCTTTCCTGTCCTCTGTACCGTCTCCCTCTGCACAGCTGACGGAATAAAAAACGCTGGCCCCTACAATAGCGCCCCCATCTCTGGTCCTTCCTCCACTTAGGTTTACACCTGCTGCACACCAAATCTACGAAGATATTTGTTATTTTATTTTAAACAAGTTTAAGCATTTAGAGCAAACAAATATTTGTGTATGTGTTGAAACAATGCACTGCTTATGACTATACTAACAAATGTGCTGCTTTTGTTTGGCACAATCAGCGGTGAGATTGGTACAGTAATTAACTCACTAGTTTGCTACATCAGTGACTGTAAGTTGATTCTGTGACAATAAAAATTGGCCAAGAGTATAATACTATACCAGAGCTGGGGTTTTTATGGTCAGGTTTTAAAGCAAGTTAACGTTAAGTCCATCCTAGCCATTAGGCTCACAGGGCAGGTACGTATCCCCGGTTTCCATGGCGCAAGCAGATGAGAGTACATGACTCCCCCTAAACGGGGTGCCAGTCCATCTCAGGTTAACTCCCCAGCAGCACTGCCACTCAGTTTACAGCTAAGTGGACTGAAGCAGGAAAAGTGCCTTTGCTCAAGGACACAATGCAATGCTCGCATCAGGAATCAAACCCGGTACCTTTCGAATACGAGCATGACTCCCTCAGCACTGATTGAACCTCTTAAAAGCTCTTTAAAGCAAGCAGTAGCGTAATGAGATTTGAAAAGAAATTAAAAAAATCCTTGAGAGATATATATTCAAGTGAATGAGTAATATTACTTCTAATTTTAGACAAAATAGCAAAGATGGTACTTATGCAAGTATATGAAAATAAAAAAATTATAAAAGCTAAAGGCCTCCAAAAACTGTTACTTATTATTATATTACACACTACAATTTTCTTATGTGATCACAGCAAATCAGTAATAATAATATACTATCAAGAAATGTGAATAACGGAAAATTCTACCATCAAAAATGCCCTAATTAGACCTGAATAAAAGAGCTAATAAATTCATATTGAAGAGTTGACAATACTAAAAAAAAATAATAATAAAATACTTTTAAATAGCTCATTATACCAGGGGTCTCAAAGCGCTTATAATAATAAAATACTTTTAAATAGCACATTATACCAGCGGTCTCAATGCGCTTATAATAATAAGATACTTTTAAATAGCACATTATACCAGCGGTCTCAATGCGCTTATAATAATAAGATACTTTTAAGTAGCACATTATACCAGCGGTCTCAAGCGCTTTATAATAATAAGATCTTTAAAATAGCACATTCTGTCTCAATGCTTTATAATAATAAAATACTTTTTAAGTAGATCAATGCGCTTATAATAATACAAAACTTTTAAGTAGCACATTATACCAGCGGTCTCAATGCGCTTTATAATAATAAGATATTTTTAAATAAAATACTTATTAATAAAATACTTTTAAATAGCACATTGTACCAGGGGTCTCAATACGCTTATAATAATAAGATACTTTTAAGTAGCACATTATACCAGCGGTCTCAATGCGCTTATAATAATAAGATACTTTAAAATAGCACATTCTACCAGCGGTCTCAATGCGCTTATAATAATAAAATACTTTTAAGTAGCACATTACACCAGCGGTCTCAATGCGCTTATAATAATACAAAACTTTTAAGTAGCACATTATACCAGCGGTCTCAATGCGCTTATAATAATAAGATACTTTTAAATAGCACATTGTACCAGCGGTCTCAATGCGCTTATAATAATAAAATACTTTTAAATAGCACATTGTACCAGGGGTCTCAATACGCTTATAATAATAAGATACTTTTAAATAGCGCATTATACCAGCGGTCTCAATGCGCTTATAATAATAAGATACTTTTAAATAGCACATTACACCAGCGGTCTCAATGCGCTTATAATAATAAAATACTTTTAAATAGCACATTATACCAGCAGTCTCAATGCGCTTATAATAATAAAATACTTTTAAATAGCACATTATACCAGCGGTCTCAATACGCTTATAATAATAAAATACTTTTAAATAGCACATTATACCAGCGGTCTCAATACGCTTATAATAATAAAATACTTTTAAATAGCACATTATACCAGCGGTCTCAATGCGCTTATATTAATAAAATACTTTTAAATAGCACATTGTACCAGCGGTCTCAATGCGCTTATAATAATAAAATACTTTTAAATAGCGCATTATACCAGCGGTCTCAATACGCTTATAATAATAAAATACTTTTAAATAGCACATTGTACCAGCGGTCTCAAAGCGCTTATAATAATAAAATACTTTTAAATAGCACATTATACCAGCAATCTCAATGCGCTTATAATAATAAGATACTTTTAAATAGCACATTATACCAGCGGTCTCAATGCGCTTATAATAATAAAATACTTTAAAATAGCACATTGTACCAGCGGTCTCAATGCGCTTATAATAATAAAATACTTTAAAATAGCACATTGTACCAGCGGTCTCAATGCGCTTATAATAATAAAATACTTTTAAATAGCACATTATACCAGCGGTCTCAATGCGCTTATAATAATAAAATATTTTTAAATAGCACATTATACCAGCGGTCTCAATGCGCTTATAATAATAAAATACTTCAAAATAGCACATTGTACCAGCGGTCTTAATGCGCTTATAATAATAAAATACTTTTAAATAGCACATTATACCAGCGGTCTCAATGCGCTTATAATAATAAGATACTTTTAAATAGCACATTATACCAGCGGTCTCAATACGCTTATAATAATAAAATACTTTTAAATAGCACATTATACCAGCGGTCTCAATGCGCTTGTAATAATAAGATACTTTTAAATAGCACATTGTACCAGCGGTCTCAATGCGCTTATAATAATAAGATACTTTTAAATAGCACATTATACCAGCGGTCTCAATGCGCTTATAATAATAAGATACTTTTAAATAGCACATTATACCAGCGGTCTCAATGCGCTTATAATAATAAAATACTTTAAAATAGCACACTATACCGGCGGTCTCAATGCGCCTATAATAATAAAATACTTTTAAATAGCGCATTATACCAGCGGTTTCAATGCGCTTTACAAATTAAATTACAATAATTACAAAGAATACAAAAATAAAGCAAAATAGCAGTAGTCCTACAATAGTTGTAATAACAGCCAACAAATTTTCTTCAATGCTAGCAAATGCTTAGCAGTGTTATAAAGTGTTTATGAAGCACACAAAGAATATCAAAACTATCAAACTTTCATAAACATCTGTTTGGTACCTTGGTGCCTGGCTCTTTTTCAAACAGCGGCCTGCAATAAATTGGAACTGGCACACCCATCAGCTGACTGCGGCTGGCCTCTGCTAGCTGATTGGCATTCTTAGATGGCGAAGGAGGATGACGAGCAGGTAAGCTCCACCCATATGCTTGAACACGCCCATCATCTTTCCTGACGTGGGCTTTAACGTTACGGTACTGGTCTTGTCTGTTTCTCCATTTCTTTCCATCCCTGTGAGAGGAAATGGTGTTTCAACATATGTTAAAGTTCAATCAACATGTAGCAATTTCTACAAATTAATGATTCGCATGCCTCCCTTGTTATACGCAAGCTCGTGCCCCCACTTGTTATACGCAAGCTCGTGCACTCACTTGTTATACGCAAGCTCGTGCCCCCACTTGTTGTGCGCAAGCTCGTATCATATTGGTTTCTTATAATCCATTTTTTGTAATGCCAAAAATCCCAATTCTTCATTGTCTCATTGCGCACGAGTCAAATCTTTCAGGCTGCAGCCAGAGGCGGCGCCTTAAACCTGACTGCACCGGGATGGGAAGTGAATGAACACCGCGTTGTCACGCTTCCCTTTTTGAATAGCGTTCAGAGAACCAGGTAGAATCTTATTGTCCTACCATAGGGACCCGACAGCTTAACGTTCCCTCCAAAGGACGGTGTGCACCATTCAACCATTGCCACTTCTCTCAACAGATGAATGAGGAGGAGCTGCAGATGAAATGCTTCCGCACTGATGTTTCGACGTATCTGTCTGCATAGCTGTGGAAAATAGAGTTATGACCTGACCGAGCCTTCAACCAAAGACTTCCAGCATATCAGTCGCGTGCTCTGCCAGCTGAGCTACCTGTTCTCATAAGCGGGGGGTTATACTATAACCCTTAGCATGTGAAAAATACTCTCATACCCCCATTCATTATTTTCACGCTAAGGGTTAAAAGAGGCTAGAATGTGATTACTTACAAGTTTTTGAATTTGAAAATAGCACTTTCAGTTTCTGATTATTACTGACCACTTTGATCAATTTTAATTTATTCTAAATTTGTGATGAATGAATGGGCAAACAACTCACAATTTGTATGTAATTATTCCAAATTTCAGTCCCTGTTAAACACGGGAATGTCTATTCCTGCTAAAATTTGACTGAAAGGTATAAAAAAAACGCAGTTACATAAAAAAATATCAAGGGTGTCCTGTAACACATAACAGACTTGCATCTTGATGCCTCAAATTGGCGGTAAAATGGTCAATTTGTAACAGATTTTGATGAAACGTTTAATGCTACTACTTTCATGATTTTTCATAGATTAAATTTTTTTTTAGCTAATATTGCATCTGCATGTTGTCCATATACCTTTAAATAATACAAAAACAGTATATATGAGTATCAATATTTGTAAATGTATATAATATAAGAATCTGTCTTACCGATCATCTATGAAATCAAAAACCTTGGTCTTTCCATCTAGTGATGCAACCACTTGTGACCTTTGCTTGCCATGAGGGGTGACCATTCCTTTGGGTCCACTGTATCGTATATTTCCTGAGGGAGGTGGCCTTCTTGGGGGTGCGGAGGATGAAGAACTGAATAAATTGCTGAATCTGTTGAAGGAAGAAAATTGAGAATTTTACATTTCAAGGAATTTTTCTTTGTCCTTTTAACTTTCACTTCCATTTCAAAAGGCTTTAATATTTCTTTAGTCAAAAATTTTTGAATTTTGTGAGAGTGAAGACTCTCGATTTTGTGACAGTTCCTCTAAATGTTCACCTTACTGGGAGTAGAAATCCGACATCAAAACTGCATAAACATATATGAAGGACACTGGACGTAATCATCCAGTGTGTATTTTGCACAGCAATCAATGCAGAACTAGCTGTTCTAAGGTTCGTTTGTTCCTGCACAATCTAAATACCTTAGACAATTCTTTGGAAGTAGTCACATATTCATGTAGCATGATAAAGATTAAATACAGCTTGTTTGGCTATTCAGACTCACGCTTTGAACACTCTTTATGTGAGGTTGTTGTGTAGACTCAAACGTTAGGTCTACCTAACAGTCTGTAATACACTGTAATCAGTTTCACACCACACTGACAGGAAAATCATATTTGATGTACCATATATTAACTTTTTTGCAAATTTATACCTTCATGCATAACATTAGTAAAGGCACTGCTTAAAAATCTGGCCTTCAATTTTGAAGCAACAAATTAACCACATTATTTCACAAGATTAACTTTGCATCATAACATTGAGGTATAAATAAGTCTAAGCTCAGTAGTTCATTTCACCTTTACCCAGCAGCAAAGACAAACAATGCCAGCATTGATTACGGTATACTTATATTACAAAGGATTGTCATTATATTCAGATGTGTGTCACTAAAAATGCCACTAACACCAGTGGGAGTAGTTGTTATCTTGAAGGAGCCTTGGAGAGGTGAAACTGTATACAGTTTTGTGGTTTGGGAAACAAAGAAATATATCACTTTTACTCCGACCCGCCCTGCTCCATTTGAGGGCCAATTGAGCTGTTCCTGGTTTTAAGCGGAGCCATTTCTAATGGTTTCACAAAAAGAATATAATTTGTAAATATTTTATCACAGTTTAAATAAAGGAGTTGAAATGCTATTAAAACTTGAAGAACTTACAGCTTCCAAATTGAGGATCTGCTTTTCTTCCCTTCAAAGGAAGGATGCTCCCGTGAAGCTCTGCAAAGAGGTAAACAAATCATGAAATATTGAAAAAATCATGAGTTATGATAATCATCTGCTGTCATGCTATTAAGAAGCTAATCCAAAAACAATGAATCCATGCTATGTCAGGGAATGAACACCAACCACCAAGATGTTGCAGGTATTCTTGAAATTTTATTTGAAATTTGAATAAATATAAATGTAGCAATATTAAATCTCCTTTTTAGCTAAACAATCAAAGAATAAAAATATGTAAATATAAAGTAAACCCTCAAGGGCAAACATACCTTATCATTTCAGTCCACCGTACTGCTTCCTGCAGTTCCATTAATCTCTCTTTGTACTGATTGCGTTCCATGAGCACACGGGCCATCTCTACACGAGTGAATCGCTTGCGTTGGGCCATCGGCACCCCATCTTCCTCCTCAAGTTCCTTCATCTTTTCTGATTCCTCTTTGCTCCTAGAAGCACAATAAGTAAGTTTGACAAACATCACCACTCTAATCTTAAAGATCAATGCACAGTTATTGGCAATTATCTGAGTGGCTTTAAAATCCCGTAAAAACAGTGAAAATAACCAAAATTACCATCAACATTGTTTATAATTAACCATAATACAGCTGTTTTAAATCTAAACCAAAATACAACATAAATTACATATTCAACATTATTGACCTATTCTGCCAGTTTGTAAGCTCCAAAATATAAGAGCTCCTGTGTATATGACCACATCCATCCTGCTCCTTTACTCTTTAAGCAGATTATTACCATGAAGTGAACAATATTTCTGTCGTAACCCTAAGGTCATCACAACCAAAAAATCAATGGGAATTTTCCAGGTACATCATGCTTTTTGGGTTGATCTTCCAGGTATGTAATTCGCTGATGGAGCTGTTTTAATATATTCTTCAAACTAATACCATGAAAGTGATCTATATTTCTGTAATAACTGGGAAGGTACAAACTTCTTAAGTTCATCTTCCAGCTCGGTAATTCTTTGATGAAGCTGTGTCCTCATGTTCTGGTTACTTGTCATTTCTTGCTTCAGTAATTCAGTCTCCGCTGTCAAGGCATCCACCTGAACAATCAGGTCATCTTTGACCACGCTCAGGGCATTCCTGTAAACATGACCAAAATAATGGACATTCATTTCACCCAAACTATTATGTGTCATAATATTTTCTTTGAACATTTGTATTTTCATGACCAGTGCATTAAATCCTAATAATAAAGCACTAACTTGATTATTTGCTTTATCCCATTTTTACAACAGGTGAGTTTTTTAATCAAGTGAAAAAACTCATTCAAACTTTTCTTGTTTTTCATTCTTTGTAGTTGCTTTTGTACATTTTAAACAATCTAACACAGAAATTTGTATTAAAAAAATTATGTTTTGAAATCGTGTTTATATATGCATTCAATGCCGCTCTGTTCAAAGGACTTTGCACTTGCGAATGACCCTTCGAAGGTGGAGCCATTCCACTTGAGCCAAAGTTCTTTGCCCGGTGCATTTAATGCATATATAAACACTCTGCCTCACCGCCAATCTTTAATTAAACATAAAGGCTCTTTACAATACCCATGAAACACAAACCATACTACAAACAGTAAGATCTGAGGCTATTACTTTTGTAATGTAATCAATTAAGATTCCTTCAGGTAGGTAAGGTGGGTATTTTACATCCCTTTCTCAACAGCTACATGTAGGTTTATATAGAGACGTCCATGGACGTTAAAACCAGTTGTGATGCACTGGTGAATGAAGACCCACAGGCAATTGAACCCGGCACCACTATTATGTCAGGCAGATGTTGTGACCACAGAGGTCTCTTTTCAACTATTAAAATGATTCTTCCCACTCAAATTGGATGCTATCTTAACTAATGGATTTGACTTCAAACTAAAATCATGATCAAACTTTGCAAGAGAAGGGAAAAGGAGCTGCATTCCAACGTTCTTCACAAAAAGACTTACTTTGTAGCTCTCAGCTCCGAGTTTTCCATGAGAATGTTTTCAACTTCTTTGCCCATTCCTGAGGAGAGTGAAACGAGAAGTAAATATAGGTAACGTTGGCATAAAATCAAGACACCGAAATCCCAAACAGCAGACACAAAGCAGTCAAGTAAGTATTGAAAACTGATCGCTTACTTCCATGCTAAAAACAATTGTATAAAGCCAGACTAATTTACTACAAAGGACATTTGTAAAGTTTCCAAGCTTGTTCTACTCAAGCAATTTGCTAATACCACTATATAACTTCCAGGGCATGCTTTATGAAAATCAATTGTACAACCATAACTGAAGGCAATGATATAAAGCCTTTATTCTCTCAATGATATTTTGCATCTTTGAATAAAATAATTCATTAATACCCTAATGAAACAATTCACAAAATGCATTTAGCTAAAAGGTAAAATGAGAGATTTTGCTGCATCCTACAAATGACAAACAATTCAACTTGAATATATTTTAGTAGTGTTAGCTTTTCATACAAAACACCACAGTATACATATCAAGAAATGTGATTGAAAGTTGTAACTTCTGCATAAGCATTGCATAAACCAGTTTTGTGATTATTGAGCATCTGGAGGTGGGGTTAAGCACATTTTGTTTTGTAAGTCATAGCTTAGAAGATTTATGAAGCTCTTGGCAAAACCTTTAGCTGTTGCTTGTAAAATTAAAAGATCTACATATGAACCCATCAAGCAAACATACCTTTGCATATAGTGAAGAAAAATGACCAAAACAGTAAATGAAAACATTCAGAAGATTGAGCGTCAATAACAAGGACTTATCTTTAAACTGTTTTCCCTCAACTCGGGGAAAAATTGAGACTATGACTGCATGCTACACTACTAGGCTATTAAGCTTCACAATATCATGAATAAATAAAAGATTTACAAAAATGAGTGAAAATATGTATAAGTTACAATGGATGTTTGTTACACATGCCCTGATTGGATAGTTTTGTAGTCAGGAAAAACAAAGAGATGCAGAATGGAAAGGAAAGAACTCGCAAGTATTTTCTTCATGACACACCAAAATTTGAAACTAACAAATATATCTGAAATTTCATCGCAAGCTAAATTTCGTCTTTCTTACAAAATTTTATCAAAACACAGTATACTTTATTCATTTCCACTGACATCATATTTTCTGATCTTTCAAGAAGAACTCAAAATTACATTAAATAGTGATTCTGATTATTCTTCTGAACAAATTCAATTATTTAAAACCAAACAATTTTCATTAGTATCTCAACAGATTTAAGTTGAAGTAGACCCATATGTGAGAATGTATTTTTAAAATATTCATTAACCTATTTTGCCTAGTAAGGATACATTTTTTCGTTTTATTGTTTATGAAAATTAGGTAACTGCTAGGCATAATCATTTATGTTAGAAAAGTTTTGGTGCCTTACACTCAAAACACTTTGTTAGATATGTTAGTCTCTACAAAATTGTCCTCTCACTTTTCGGTCTAGTACCCCTTTAACATTACTTTTTGGTCTAGTACGCCTTTAACATTACTTTTCAGTCTAGTACACCTTTAACATTACTTTTTGGTCTAGAACCCCTTTAAAAAAAAATTGAGAAATTAGTCTTTGATTTCACTTCCAAGTAGAATTTTGAGGAGTCTCAGAAAGTTTTTGAGAAGAAAAAAATTGTTTCTGTGTTTGTTTTTTCTGTGGTTATCCTTCCATGAGTGGGATCCTCCCATGAGTGGGATCCTCCCATGAGTGGGATCCTCCATGAGTGGGATCCTCCCATGAGTGGGATCCTCCCATGAGTGGGATCCTCCCATGAGTGGGATCCTCCCAAGAGTGGGATCCTCCCATGAGTGGGATCCTCCCATGAGTGGGATCCTCCCATGAGTGGGATCCTCCCATGAGTGGGATCCTTCCATGAGTGGGATCCTCCCATGAGTATGATCCTCCCATGAGTGGGATCCTCCCATAAGTGGGATCCTCCCATGAGTGGGATCCTCCCATTAATGGAATCCTCCATGAGTGGGATTCTCCCATGAGTGGGATCCTCACAAGAGTGGGATCCTCCATGAGTGGGATCTTCCCATGAGTGGGATCTTCCCATGAGTAGGATCCTTCCAAGAGTGGGATCCTCCCATGAGTAAGATCCTCCCAAGAGGGGATCCTCCCATGAGTGGGATCCTCCCATGAGTGGGATCCTCCCATGAGTGGGATCCTCCCATGAGTGGGATCCTCCCATGAGTGGGATCCTCCCATGAGTGGGATCCTCCTAAGAATGGGATCCTCCCATGAGTGGGATCCTCCCAAGAGAGGATCCTCCCATGAGTGGGATCCTCCCAAGAGGGGATCCTCCCATGAGTGGGATCCTCCCAAGAGGGGATCCTCCCATGAGTGGGATCCTCCCAAAAATGGGATCCTCCCATGAGTGGGAACTTCCTTTCTGAATTATGGATTAGACTGGAATACCTGTTTCTTGGGATGAGATTCTGAATATTTGCTTTACCATTCTCCCATCCTGTTCTGTCATTTGAATTGGAAATACCTGACCATTATACAAATCGTTTTAATTGTGACGTTAGTCAATATGATACCTATATTTGTATAATTATTGTATGACATAACTGACAGTTATACAAATTGTTCTAAGTGTGATGTTAGTCAATATGATAACTATATTTTTATCATTATTGTATAATATAAGTTACATCATATAATTTGATGATGTTAATTCAGTGAATGGTGGTGATATACTAACATAAATATGTATAAATCAGTTTATATATTCATGTGCTAAACATGTTCAAAGCGATGAAACTAATAAAATACAATTTAAAATTGATATGAGTGAGGATATAAAAATTCAACGTTAGGATGAATTCTGAAGAAATGTTGAAAGATATTGGCCAATTGGTCACTTTTACGGTTACCTCATGGCCCCTTCCTCAAATATAACCCTTTATCTGATCCAATATCAACACTTTTCCTTGAAATGATAACAAACCACATCTTACACCATCCACATTGTAATAAATGACAAAAAATTAAAACATATACAATAGAAATGACAATATAGCTCATACTACTTATAATATCATGCACCACATAACTTGAGTACTTCATCGATCATTGAATGTTTATATGATACAACCTGAGTTGTTGTACAAATGCCACCTTCTTGTCCACAAGCAGGAGCAAACAGAATTATGAAGAGAACTTATCTCTCAAGATGGGATTTACGTCAAGTTTGGCTCACTCTATCAAATTCAATTAATTAAAATAATTTTAGAAATTTTAAGTTTATACAAATTACATCAACAATAATTTCACACAATGAATCATGCAATAGCGCAGGCATATCTCTTTACACAGAACAGATAGAAAACAGAGCTGAGAGGAATTTTCATAAAGACAATATCAAAGAAACTACAAAAGAACAAATAATTCATAATGGTCACATGAAGAGCAGAGATTAACATAATCTACATTTAATTTTCATTGTAAGGGCTCATGCAAAATGCAAAAAAAATAGAACCAAGATTGAATCCCAATAACTATATTCTGTAGGCGTACATAGATATGAATTTATGTTCTCATTCTTGCTAAAATTACACGGTAAAATTATGCACAATGCACTGATCTATTCTTATAACCTACTGTGTTGAGACACTTTTTGTTGGAATGATAAGTTACATGAATTAGTAGGTAAAGCTAGATTGTCAAACAGATTCTCAGCATTAATTAAGAGCAATGCAAGGGCCACCCTCCGCAAGAGACTCCTGGCAGATCCCAAATGAATAAGGAGGACCCCATCTATGACCTCCAGCTGTCTCCTGAACAATAAGCAACTGGTTTCTCTTAAATACTTCAAAGCCTTTATTCCTTCTTCTACAGTAGCTAAACCCCTTTTTATTCAAACTTTTAATGTAACTAAAGAAACAATCATGTCTTGAAACTTCTTTATACCATGATCACTAAAACAACCTTATCCGACGAACAGCCCAAACTATTTTTTGTGCCAATTTCACTCAAAACCTAAAATCTTAATTTTACCTGGATTGGGCCAAAAAATATCAATTTCAATATGCAAATTGTCCAAATGAAATCATATCTAATTCTTAACTATCATTTCAGCAGTTTGAAATAGAAAAGCGAAATACATATGCTGCAAAATGTTGAAGAGAGGAAATCCATGGGGATAAGAGAATACTGGGTCACATTGAACTGAAGAAGGATACTACAGTCAGTGGTGACGCCAGGATGCTAGTGGGGTAAGATAGGGGCAGCTTTGTCTTGTAGGGGCAATGGCCTATATAAAGTAATATAGTATGAAATATGTGACCTTACCAAATTTTCTGGAGGGGGAAAATTGGGGGTGGGGCAAAGCAACTTCATGGGGGGTATGCCCCCATAGTGCCGCCACTGACTACAGAACACAGGAAATACTACAGTTCAGAATATGAAAGCATAAGACTGATTGATATCAACATCATGCCACAAATGCAATTTCATTGAAAATGGTTTGGCTTAAATAATTGAATGTTTACAGAAGAATAATCAGAATCACTTTTAATGAAATTTTGATTTATTCTTGAAAGATATGAAAATATGATGTAAATGCAAATTCAAGGAAACGAGTCACAAAAACCTGAAGTGCCAAGTCACAAATGGCCAAAATTCATGGAGTAAGAATACCCCAGGCCAAAAAATAGTACAACTAATGTGACTTAGGCAAACACCAAGCGCCATAGTAGCCACAGTATACATAAATTCATCAATTTCAAATTTTACTCAAAGAGGAAAAGTTTAAAAAAATATGTGAATAACCTACAAAGGGGGACTTTGTGACTGAAATATATGATATACGTTGTACAGTACGTACACTAACATATCCAAATACAAAGCAATCAACTAATTTGGCAGAAATATACCTCAAATTGGCACAAAATATCTTTTGAAATGCATATTAAATTCCACACTTTATTATTTTATTTGACAGAAATTACATCACAGGAAGAAGAGAGCTCTCTACATGATGCGTTTAGGGTGCTGTATGAAATAGATACTGTAGGGAGTGTTTGGCACCACGGCCCCTCTAGGTTACAGCATCTATTGTACACTAGGTAAACTGATGTGCACATGTACACAAAACATCGATTGTTCTTACCATAAAAGTTATCAGAAGTCATGTCTGAGATGTCCAAAAAAGGAGAGATGATGAAAAATAAAAATGATTAAAATAATGGAAGATAACGAAATGTCAACATTAGGAACCTTGCATATTTAATTCACCCCTACAGTGGGAGAAAGAAAGACCATTTTAACTCTTGTTGCCCATCAATTTTTAATAAAATATTGTGGAGCAAAGTGGTACGATTTGCAGCTAATTTCCTCCCAAAGCCACTTAAAGTTTATTCTGTCTCTTTTTCTATTTATACCAGTCCACAAATGAAAAAAGAAAACCATCAAATTACCTATATTGCTTAATAGTTTTAACAAGCTTTAAATAAATTTCAATATTTTAAATGAAGGAAAACTAAAATTTTAAATAACAAATTTCCAATTGTAAAATAGCCAATTTCCAATTGTAAAATAGCCAAATTCCAATTGCAAAATAGCCAATTTCCAATTGTTAAATAGCCAATTTCCAATTTTAAAATAGCCAATTTCCAATTGTAAAATAGCCATTTTCCAATTGTAAAATAGCCAATATTGTAAAATAGCCAATTTCCAATTGTAAAATAGCCAATTTCCAATTGTAAAATAACCAATTTCCAATTCCAATAAGAATTTCACATGCATTTTCTACTCATTTATACAAAAATTATGAAATTTATATTTTGCACAACTGCAATGCAAACTGCACAGAACCCCAGGATTTTGGTCCGCTCTCATTCAATAATTTTCTGTTAATTAAATTAAAGGATGTAGAACAAAGTGAAAATGTTTCATGTTATACAACATATTACACTTAAGTTCCTGTACCAATGTGGCCTGATGATGGTCAACACACTTCTAGCTTATTCCGATATTAACAGATGATTGTGTGTTCTAGAGGCTAAGAAGTGTATAATAACCCTGACAATCTAGTTGTTTGAAAAGACCGACGTGGTCATCATGTCTGAGGAAGGAAACATTGCAAGACTAAGACTCCGAATCAGTATGCACAATAAGCATTACAGTATGCACAATAAGCATTCTGTATGCACAATAAGCATTCTGCACTGAAAAGAAAAGAATAAGCCCTGACTATTTTCCATGGAAACGAAATACATTGACCCGTACATATGACAACAAAAAAGTTCAAATTGGCAAAAGGAACAGAAAGTCCAATGTTCAGCTAACAAAATCTGTACCATTCCCACATAAGTCAAAAGACAATGGATCCAATCTATCCTGTCTCTATATAGTAAGTGCTGTGTGCAATACATCATCATTATAATATACCTCCTCTTTTCTGCTACTATTCATTCATGCAGCCCCATTTCACCCACAAAAGTCTCAGCACAAATCTTCAAGCTGAATTACAATTATTATAGGTTTGAACAAAAATACTGACTCTTGAATGAGTATGAGAGATCATTGTTCTGTGTATGGCATATAAAACCAAACATCAAAAAAAAAGGATTATGCATATAGAGGCAACACTTCTTTAAAGTTTAAAAATAATTTTCAATCCCAATATTTGATTCCAACAGACTGTTTGCTGAACAATTTTCTTTTTACATTTCATTCATTTCTATTGTAAATATAAATTTATTCAATTGATGTAAACTGCTAACCCCCCCCCCCTCCCCCTCCCCCTCTAAAGTACATTACATGCATCCCTTTCTGAATGAATTAATATGCCAACTAACATTCCTGACATGATTATTGTGAATTAAGAGGAAAACACTGCACAAACACTGTCCAAATAAAAATGAATAAAAAGAACTAAAAAGATTAATGCTTTTCACCAGGTATTTCAAACTAATAAAAAAAAAAAAAAAATATTTAGTAATCAAAAATAAGAATGAAGTGATTAGTAAGAAAATTACCAACATCAGCAAAAACTAGAGAATGTCTGTCAAATGAGTAAAGTTATAGCTCAGTAGGAGGGATTACAAAGTGGAATGAAATCATTAATAGGGAAAAAACAAATAAATCAAAGTTTACCATTTTCAACAGGGTCATAATCATCATCATAGATATCACTGTCATCTTGGGGTGAAAATGGGAGCACAAAATATATACAAAGACCACATCAATCAATCGGGTAAAGTGCACTAAATATTCAAGCAACATTCATGCTGATAACACATTAAACACAGAAAGCTGGCATTTTTTTAAATATGACATTAAGCAAAATCTCGAGTGAACTATGATGCTTTTAGTTATTGAGGGCAACTGATGAAAACAACTCTTAATATGCACTATCACCTATTATGAATATATTTTTTTCCATAACTTTTGGAAGGGGTACAGGATATGAGTACTCATAAAGCAGCCAAACTGTTTGTTAATCTTAATAACACCTGAGTAGCAGACCTTCTATTTGAATCATTTTTCATCAAACTTTCTTTAAATTATAATTACCCTCACTAGATTCTGCTTCACTATTTCCTGACAAATCCAATGGTTTTTAAGCCACAAAATCGCACTACAAAATATGATAAAACACATAAAGACATTGATGAATCTGAGGCTGTGACAACACAGCTAGTCTGATTTCAGTCGTTCCTACATAAATGATACCAAACTTTAAACTTAAATATAAGATTTCTGAATGCTTTCTTCCCCATTGTGTTTCGTTTTAAGTACTCTTTCCTATAAGATGGACTTGCTTGACCCTGAACTAATCCTTTAATCATCTGCTTAACACTTTAGAAAACAAGCCACATTTTACCAAAATATATTTCAAAGACAGCAATGCAGGAGAACACAATTTCTACATAAAAAAGTGACCTTTTATCATAAGTCTTAATGCACCGATAACTTTGCCCGTTATAAATGACCTATAGAAAATGTCTTGAGCAAAAATATATAACAATTTGTAAAGTACAACAGTTGTACACATTCAGAAGAAAAAACTAAAATCTTGGAATACTGAAGAGTTGAAATACACAAAAATAGAAGGAAAAAGACAGGCTTAAAATTTTAGTGTGATTCTTATATCTCTTCCTTACGATTCTGATTCAGTCATTAGAAATAATGAAAAAGCTCTCTTTATTTTCAGATTGATCTCAAATTTAAAATCTATGTCCGAATCAGCTGTTTCAATCAATATATTGTAGCATTTGATCAAAAAAATAGAAGATCGGCAAAAATCTATAATTGTTAATTAGTATTCCTATCATGACATTGTAAATTTGTGTATTCCCTTATTAGATATGGAAATTTAAAAGCAGCAAAAAGATTTAGATTTAAAAGCAGCTAAAGAACCAATCAGATTTTGATGGAATTTAAATGATCTACAGACCTTTTGTGATAGCTGATTATTGACACGACCTTTATCTATAGCAAACAATCTTACATATTAGACTACAAATAGATTTTAAACACATAAAGATGAGGATTCTAGGGTATATTCCATTTTGATATTCAGATGAGAAAAAGAAGCCTTGAACAAACATACAAAAATGGGTAAAGCACAAATAGACCACGAAAAGAATGCGAGGAGAAATGCTTTGAACAACATCGGCATAAAAAGGAACAAATACTAGATGAAGAAAACCCTATTTGCATTGAAATGTACAAAATAATATTTCCTCCCTTTGAAGATTAAACGTAAATAAATGCTTTGAAAACTTTCTGAATTCACTGTAAACACAAATACAATATTTCAATAAATTTATTTGATGTCTTCAAATAATAGTTGTTTGTCAGCTATACTACTTCAGGGTATAAGCGTGTGCCCAAGACAAATTTGAAATGAAAAAGATTTATTTAGAAACCTAAAAAGCATTTTAGAATAAAACCGAGCATCTTGTGTGACCCAAATAATAATCAGAGCAACATAAACAGAAGAATAAAAGATCTGCACATCGCACACAGTACTATCCCTGTACAACCATCCAAGCAGCTTACAAGAATGAACATACGTACAATGGTGCTCTAACACAAAGCCAAATTTTGGGAAGTTCCTAACATACAAAAAAAGGCCTATGCTGCCACATCTAAACAAAATTCCTGAATTGAAGAGAATCTGGAAGACTGACTTTCATGACTTTGAATATCAAAGAAAAATGAGGCATTTGTATTTGCTCTCATGTGGCATTCATACTGTTAGACATGCATATAGCAACAGAATTAGCTCTATGTTTCTCTCTGTACATCATGTGAAACAATTTTCCTCACAATTCAACCCCTTGCTCTCCCCTCTTTTACCTCTCCCCTCTTTTACCTCTCCCCTCTTTTACCTCTCCCCTCTTTTACCTCTCCCCTCTTTTACCTCTCCCCTCTTTTACCTCTCCCCTCTTTTACCTCTCCCCCTTTTACCTCTTTACCCCTCCCCTTTTACCTCTCCCCTCTTTTACCTCTCCCCTCTTTTTTACCTCCCCTCTTTTACCTCTCCCTCTTTTACCTCTCCCCTCTTTTACCTCTCCCCTCTTTTACCTCTCCCCTCTTTTACCTCTCCCCTCTTTTACCTCTCCCCTCTTTTACCTCTCCCCTCTTTTACCTCTCCCCTCTTTTACCTCTCCCCTCTTTTACCTCTCCCTCTTTTACCTCTCCCCTCTTTTACCTCTCCCCTCTTTTACCCTCTTTTACCTCCCTCTTTTACCTCTCCCCCTTTTACCTCTCCCCTCTTTTACCTCTCCCCTCTTTTACCTCTCCCCTCTTTTACCTCTCCCCCTCTTTTACCTCTCCCCTCTTTTACCTCTCCCCTCTTTTACCTCTCCCCTTTTACCTCTCCCCTCTTTTACCTCTCCCCTCTTTTACCTCTCCCCTCTTTTACCTCTCCCTCTTTACCTCTCCCCTCTTTTACCTCTCCCCTCTTTTACCTCTCCCCTCTTTTACCTCTCCCCTCTTTTACCTCTCCCTCTTTTACCTCTCCCTCTTTTACCTCTCCCCTCTTTTACCTCTCCCCTCTTTTACCTCTCCCCTCTTTTACCTCTCCCCTCTTTTACCTCTCCCTCTTTTACCTCTCCCCTCTTTACCTCTCCCTCTTTTACCTCTCCCCTCTTTTACCTCTCCCCTCTTTACCCTCCCCTTTTACCCTCTTTTACCTCTCCCTCTTTTACCTCTCCCTCTTTTACCTCTCCCCTCTTTTACCTCTCCCCTCTTTTACCTCTCCCCTCTTTTACCTCTCCCCTCTTTTTACCCTCCTCTCCCTCTTTTACCTCTCCCTCTTTTACCTCTCCCCTCTTTTACCTCCCCTCTTTCCCTCTTTTACCTCTTCCCTCTTTTACCTCTTCCCTCTTTTACCTCTCCCCTCTTTTACCTCTCCCCTACCTCCCTTTTACCTCTCCCTCTTTTACCTCTCCCCTTTTACCTCTCCCCTCTTTTACCTCTCCTTTTCTCTTTTACCTCTCCCCTCTTTTACCTCTCCCCTCTTTTACCTCTCCCCCTTTTACCTCTCCCTCTTTTACCTCCCTCTTTTACCTCTCCCCTCTTTTACCTCTCCCCTCTTTTACCTCTCCCCTCTTTTACCCTCCCCTCTTTTACCTCTCCCCTCTTTTACCTCTCCCCTCTTTTACCTCTCCCCTCTTTACCTCTCCCCTCTTTTACCTCTCCCTCTTTTACCTCTCCCCTCTTTTACCTCCCCTCTTTTACCTCTCCCCTTCTTTCCCTCTTTTTTACCTCTCCCTCTTTTACCTCTCCCCTCTTTTACCTTTCCCCTCTTTTACCTCTCCCCTTTTACCTCTCCCCTTTTACTTCTCCCCTTTTACCTCTCCCCTCTTTTACCTCTCCCTCTTTTACCTTTCCCCTCTTTTACCTCTCCCCTCTTTCACCTCTCCCCTTTCACCTCTCCCCTCTTTCACCTCTCACCGTATTTCACCTCTCCCCCTTTTACCTCTCCCCTCTTTTACCTCTCCCCTCTTTTACCTCTCCCCCTCTTTCACCTCTCCCCTCTTTCACCTCTCCCTCTCCCCTCTTTCACCTCTCCCCTCTTTCACCCTCCCCTCTTTCACCTCTTCCCCTCTTTAACCTCTTCCCCTCTTTTACCTCTCCCCTTTTTTACCTCTCCCCTCTTTCACCTTTCCCCTCCCCCCTCTTTAACCTCTCCCCCCTCTTTTACCTCTCCCCTCTTTTACCTCTCCCTCTTTTACCTCTCCCCTCTTTTACTTCTCCTCTCTTACCTCTCCCCTCTTTTACCTCTCCCTCTTTTACCTCTCCCTCTTTTACCTCTTCCCTTTTACCTCTTCCTCTTTTACCTCTCCCCTCTTTTACCTCTCCCCTCTTTTACCTCTCCCCTTTTACCTCTCCCCTCTTTTACCTCTCCCTCTTTTTACCTCTCCCCTCTTTACCTCTCCCCTCTTTCACCCTCCCCTCTCCCTTTTAACCTCTCCCCTCTTTTACCTCTCCCTCTTTTACCTCTCCCCTCTTTTACCTCTCCCCTCTTTTACCTCTCCCCTCTTTTACCTCTCCCCTCTTTTACCTCTCCCCTCTTTTACCTCTCCCCTCTTTTACCTCTACCCCCCTCTTTTACCTCTCCCCTCTTTTACCTCTCCCCTCTTTTACCTCTCCCCTCTTTTACCTCTCCCCTTTTACCTCTCCCCTCTTTTACTTCTCCCCTTCTTCCTCCTCTTTTACCTCTCCCCTCTTTTACCTCTTCCCTCTTTTACCTCTCCCTTTTACCTCTCCCCTCTTTTACCTCTCCCTCTTTACCTCTCCCCTCTTTTACCTCTCCCCTCTTTTACCTCTCCCTCTTTCACCTCTCCTCTCTTTCACCTCTCCCCTCCTTCACCTCTCCCCTCTTTAACCTCTCCCCCCTCTTTTACCTCTCCCCTCTTTTGCCTCCCCCTTCTTCTACCTCTCCTCTCTTACCTCTCCCCTCTTTTACCTCTCCCCTCTTTTACCTCTCCCCTCTTTTACCTCTCCCTCTTTTACCTCTCCCTCTTTTACCTCTTTTACCCCTCCCTTTTACCTCTCCCCTCTTTTACCTCTCCCTCTTTTACCTCTCCCCTCTTTTACCTCACCCCTCTTTTACCTCTCCCCTCTTTTACCTCTCCCCTCTTTTACCTCTCCCCTCTTTTACCTCTCCCTCTTTTACCTCTCCCCTCTTTTACCTCTCCCCTCTTTTACCTCTCCCCTCTTTTACCTCTCCCCTCTTTTACCTCTCCCCTCTTTTACCTCTCCCTCTTTTACCTCTCCCCTCTTTTACCTCTCCCCTCTTTTACCTCTCCCCTCTTTTACCTCTCCCCTCTTTTACCTCTCCCCTCTTTTACCTCTCCCCTCTTTTACCTCTCCCCTCTTTTACCTCACCCCTCTTTTACCTCATCCCTCTTTTACCTCACCTTTTTTTTCTCCTCTCTTTTACCTTACCCTTCTTTTACCTCACCCCTCTGGCAAATTGTGTTTACTTATATAAAAACTTGTTGATCATTACTGAAAATTTCCAGTGGTTTACAAAGAAGTGTAAAATATTTGTCAAACTGACAGCAAAGCAAGTACAATATGCATCAATGGGGATAACAAAAGATAAGAACTAGAGAGACTTATCTTATCTCAGCTGTCTGCATAGATTCAACAACATTAAGAACTAGAGAGACTTCTATTATCTTATCTCAGCTGTCTGCATAGATTCAGCAACATTAAGAACTAGAGAGACTTCTATTATCTTATCTCAGCTGTCTGCACAGATTCAGCAACATTAAGAACTAAAGAGACTTCTATTATCTTATCTCAGCTGTCTGCATAGATTCAACAACATTAAGAACTAGAGAGACTTCTATTATCTTATCTCAGCTGTCTGCATAGATTCAACAACATTAGGGACTAGAAAGACTTATCTTATCTCAGCTGTCTGCATAGATTCAACAACATTAGGGACTAGAGAGACTTATCTTATCTCAGCTGTCTGCATAAATTCAACAACATTAAGGACTAGAGAGACTTCTATTATTCTATCTCAGCTGTCTGCATTGATTCAACAACATTAAGAACTAGAGAAACTTCTATTATCTTATCTCAGCTGTCTGCATAGATTCAACAACATTAAGGACTAGAGAGACTGATCTTTTTTCAGCTGTCTGCATAGATTCAACAACATTAAGGACTAGAGAGACTTCTATTATTTTATCTCATCTGTCTGCATAGATTCAACAACATTAAGAACTAGAGAGACTTCTATTATCTTATCTCAGCTGTCTGCATAGATTCAACAACATTAAGGACTAGAGAGACTTATCTTATCTTATCTCAGCTGTCTGCATAGATTCAACAACATTAAGGACTAGAGAGACTTCTATTATTTCATCTCAGCTGTCTGCATAGATTCAACAACATTAAGAACTAGAGACTTCTATTATCTTATCTCAGCTGTCTGCATAGATTCAACAACATTAAGGACTAGAGAGACTTCTATTATCTTATCTCAGCTGTCTGCATAGATTCAACAACATTAAGGACTAGAGAGACTTCTATTATCTTATCTCAACTGTCTGCATAGATTCAACAACATTAACAACTAGAGAGACTTCTATTATCTTATCTCAGCTGTCTGCATAGATTCAACAACATTAAGGACTAGAGATACTTCTATTATCTTATCTCAGCTGTCTGCATAGATTCAACAACATTAAGAACTAGAGAGACTTCTATTATCTTATCTCAGCTGTCTGCATAGATTCAACAACATTACGAACTAGAGAGACTTCTATTATCTTATCTCAGCTGTCTGATTAGATTCAACAACATTAAGGACTAGAGAGACTTATCTTATCTTATCTCAGCTGTCTGCATTGATTCAACAATAATAAATACAAACATGTGTTCAAAGTATTTCAGTACAAAGTTCAATTATCAAGAATTTTGATGCGTGTTTACTTTCTTGCTTCTAAAATGTAATTTAGCTGGTTTGATATTGTTCCCCATACAGTACAAACTAGAACAACGATTTCTTGCAATCTGGAAGTTTTATGGTCCAAAATGTAAAATTAATATTTATTAAAACTATGGCCCAATATCACATGAATGTTTTTGAAACTACAAAGGACTTTTTTTAAATATGATTTTATTTTGATCTAACCAATGGTTGATGACTGATAAAAGTGTTATGCTTTCAAAGATAAATAACAAATTAATTGATTAATCAATATATAACTGACAATTAATTGCTATTGATCAAAAGAAATGTTGTTTGATAATTGATGACAGTTTGATGATATATAATCCACTCATTGACTGATTAATAAATAGCCAGCCAGCAATTAGAACTTTCCTTTTCGAGAAAAGGTTGAAAAAAGCCACAGAACATGATTGAGTCAACCACCAATTTACTCAATGAAGAAACTGGCATGTGTCATAAGAACCTGAAACACCTAACTGGCATGTGTCTTAAGAACCTCAAACACCTCACTGGCATGTGTCATAAGAACCTGAAACACCTACATGTAACTGGCATGTGTCATAAGAACCTCAAAAACCTAACTGGCATGTGTCATAAGAACCTTAAACACCTAACTGGCATGTGTCATAAGAACCTCAAACACCTCACTGGCATGTGTCATAAGAACCTCAAACACCTCACTGGCATGTGTCATAAGAACCTCAAACACCTCACTGGCATGTGTCATAAGAACCTCAAACACCTAACTGGCATATGTCATAAGAACCTTAAACACCTAACTGGCATGTGTCATAAGAACCTTAAACACCTAACTGGCATGTGTCATAAGGACCTCAAACACCTAACTGGCATGTGTGTCAAACACCTAACTAAGAACCTCAAACACCTAACTGGCATGTGTCATAAGAACCTCAAACACCTAACTGGCTGGCATGTGTCATAAGAACCTCAAACACCTAACTGGCATGTGTGTAAGAACCATCAAACAGAACCTCAAACACCTAACTGGCATGTGTCATAAGAACCTCAAACACCTAACTGGCATGTGTCATAAGAACCTCAAACACCTAACTGGCATGTGTCATAAGAACCTCAAACACCTAACTGGCATGTGTCATAAGAACCTCAAACACCTAACTGGCATGTGTCATAAGAACCTCAAACACCTAACTGGCATGTGTCATAAGAACCTCAAACACCTAACTGGCATGTGTCATAAGAACCTCAAACACCTAACTGGCATGTGTCATAAGAACCTCAAACACCTAACTGGCATGTGTCATAAGAACCTCAAACACCTCACTGGCATGTGTCATAAGAACCTCAAACACCTAACTGGCATGTGTCATAAGAACCTCAAACACCTCACTGGCATGTGTCATAAGAACCTCAATCACCTAAACTGGCATGTGTCATAAGAACCTCAAACACCTAACTGGCATGTGTCATAAGAACCTCAATCACCTAACTGGCATGTGTCATAAGAACCTCAAACACCTAACTGGCATGTGTCATAAGAACCTCAAACACCTAACTGGCATGTGTCATAAGAACCTCAAACACCTAACTGGCATGTGTCATAAGAACCTCAAACACCTAACTGGCATGTGTCATAAGAACCTCAAACACCTAACTGGCATGTGTCATAAGAACCTCAAACACCTAACTGGCATGTGTCATAAGAACCTCAAACACCTAACTGGCATGTGTCATAAGAACCTCAAACACTTAACTGGCATGTGTCATAAGAACCTCAAACACCTAACTGGCATGTGTCATAAGAACCTCAAACACCTCACTGGCATGTGTCATAAGAACCTCAAACACCTAACTGGCATGTGTCATAAGAACCTCAAACACCTCACTGGCATGTGTCATAAGAACCTCAATCACCTAAACTGGCATGTGTCATAAGAACCTCAAACACCTAACTGGCATGTGTCATAAGAACCTCAATCACCTAACTGGCATGTGTCATAAGAACCTCAAACACCTAACTGGCATGTGTCATAAGAACCTCAAACACCTAACTGGCATGTGTCATAAGAACCTCAAACACCTAACTGGCATGTGTCATAAGAACCTCAAACACCTCACTGGCATGTGTCATAAGAACCTCAAACACCTAACTGGCATGTGTCATAAGAACCTCAAACACCTCACTGGCATGTGTCATAAGAACCTCAATCACCTAAACTGGCATGTGTCATAAGAACCTCAAACACCTAACTGGCATGTGTCATAAGAACCTCAATCACCTAACTGGCATGTGTCATAAGAACCTCAAACACCTAACTGGCATGTGTCATAAGAACCTCAAACACCTAACTGCCGAATACATCCAATACCATTTAAAGATGCTTTCTATATCTGGAGCATCAATTAGCAAATTTATATGCAAAGGAATTCATGTCGCATCATCGATTCTATTTGTATTTTCACAGAGGGAAGCAAATCCATGAGAAACAGGGAAAAGAGGATAATAATCAGTGACACACAGCTTGCAAAAAAAGGGGAAACAAGTAATGACAATTTTTGAGTTAAGAGGACAAAAGTAACATAAAACTATCTGAGAGACATTTACTAGTCTTTAAAGTACACAAACAAATTTTAACTCCACAACTACATGCTAGGGGCATCGCTTTTTGAGAAAATAGTTAAAAAAATAACAAACCGGAGAATTCAGCTGGATCCACTGAAGCCAAAAGTGAGAAAAAACAGAAACTCAATTTTCTGATACACTTTGCAGCAGGAGACCTTTCACTTGCTTTTAATAATCAATAGAGGCAAGGAATTAAAGGATTATCCAATTCCTAAGCAATACTGTTATAGACACTTTTCAAACCAAGCTCAGCTGAACATCATTTCTTCAATACTCCCACCAACTGCTGGGGGGATTTCCTCTTTGTTACCCAACCAGTCAGGAGCAGTTTGAGGAAAAAGTTTTAAACAACATTGCACACGTGTATAACCTTTCATACGCTTGGTCCAATACTGTGCATCAATTGTGGAGACAGCCAAGGTTTTCCCTGCATTTGATTGGACGGTACAATTCCCCCCGTGCAAGATTGGTCCATAAGGGACACATACATTTTGGCCATGTGGCATTATTTTAATCACTTTTCCAGCAATTGTGGAGTCATAATTGAAAAGCTTTATATGAAAATAAACAGAAATAACCTAAATTTATATAAAGGGAAATGACACAATCTTTTCATCAGTGACAATTGAAGCTATAATTTAAAAGCAATTCTGTTGTAGTTTTCAGCATTTATTTATGATTCCTTTGGATTTCTTCACACCAGCTTCATTTTAAAATGAGTGGGTTGCATTTGGCAGCATCATGATTTTGTCTACAAGTCTATGTACTTCACACCTAAGCACAGGTGAACCCAAATTTGGTATCAAATTTTCCTTTAATACGGACAACATCTGTTTCCTTGACCCCAGTATGTGCAACCTTTTATCCATTGAAGTGTATGAATATGATTAAATTCCTTCCTTTTTCTGAACTTTGCCACAGAATACATACATACACTTCTAATTCTCAATTTTATTCTGCTTCAGGCATTTAAAAAAAAAAAAAGAATCAATCAATGTCTTTTGTAAAGCTGATTTATTAAACATTCAAATGTAAATAAAAGATATTCATGCATAGAAAGCATACATTTTGTTCAATTATCCTCAAAATAAAATTTATTGAATTTTACAATGCTGTTTATAGTTATCAATGACGGTTAAAGGTATATATGTACTTGAGAGCCACTTGAAATAATAACATGTATATACAATATTTAAACAGTGATTATATAGTCTGGTTGATATGAACCTAGTTGACATCAACCTTTTGCACTCTGAGAAAAGTCTATCACAATTACTTTTTGAAGGAACAAACGAGAGATCTAAATTCAATCTTAATTCTTCCTTTTGTTTTCCACATCTGAAACAAAACTTTTTTGGACACAAAATATAATTTCTCATGGCATTCAGCTATATTACCATATTCATTACCTCCTTAATGTTGACTTGTACGGTGGAACGGGTCAAAGATACTTTTAAGGCATGAAAAACAAACAATGGAAAACAAAGCAAAAGTAGATCAATAAAGAAAAAGCCATCTTACAGCTTTTTTCCATTTGTAGGTCTTTGCATGCCTTTTTGTAATGTATGAAGTTGGCAAACACTTCCATTTTTTATAGGCATTTAACAAAAGTGACAAAAAATTTCACAAATAAATTAATATTAATACTTTGATTTGCCATATTCCATAATTTCTAAGGCTTTGTACAGAAAATAAGGACTGGCTAGACTTCAAGACTATTACTGAAAGCAAACTAAAATTGAAAAATTAGGCTTCACGTCCAGTAAAGGATTAGTTCAGGGATCAAGCAAGTCTATCTTATATGAAAGAGGACTTCAAAAGAAAGAAAATGGAGAAGAAAGCTTTAAACCCGAATTTGTTGTTGTTTATTAAGTTCTTCTTCATATCAGATGGACATGCTTGACCACTGAACTAATCCTTTAAGGAGGGCTACATGTTTTCAACCCAAATCAGATTCTAAATAAAACACAGAGTTACAAAATGTGCTCCCCGTTTACCCTTTTCGTTGAATTGCAAAAGTGACATAAAGATTAACATAAGAGGACATTCTTCATATCATAATCAAATCATCCATTACATACGAGCATCTTACCAATAACAGCTTCGTGATTAGGAGTATAAGAATATTCCTACCTGTGATATTAATGCTGTCATCCAACTCTGCAATTATCGAAGGGTCTAGCTCATCAAACAGTGCTTGTGCTCTGACACTGCAAAGAAAAAATACCAAGCCGGGGTCACAAAAATACTGAGCCAAGTTCACAAATATACCAAGCAGAAGTCACACAAATATTGAGCAGAGCTCATAATCTGCAAAGTATGTGATTCTGTAAACGTATTTCTCTCGTTTTCAATTATGATGTCAAAAGCTTTTCAAAGAAACTTAAGAAAGCTATAAAAACCATTGCAATTTCTTTTTCTGCATTTTAATCCTCTTACTGTCTTCTGGCATACCTTTAGATACCATCTGATCTACATCTGAACAAAATCTTTGCTACAATCATTCCTTACCTGTGTAAATTTGGTAGATCCCCAGGTCGATCAGGTTTCTGTAAACCTCCTGTTAATTCTGGTGTACTGGCAAGGATTTCAGCTAATTCAGGATTCATGCCATGGTGAGAATCAGGGGTCATCACTGGAAACAACAAAAATTACATTTTTTGGGCAGTCCAATATGTATTATGTTTTCAATTGAAATATGAATGATCAGCAAGATATAGTACTATGCAAAAACAAAACTTTTAACATATACATCACCACTTTCTTTAGACAGTCATATTTTTGCGGAAAAAGTTGGACATAAATTTGCCGAAATATACATTATCTATGGACAGCAGAAAAAAAGGAACTGTAAAATTGCAAGTCAAACAGGAGTTGAAATGATCTTTAAATCTTTACAATATAAATGAACAAAGTTCAAATTTAAATGTAGTGAGATCTAGGAATTGTTCCAAGACACCAGTTCAAAGTCGCTGCTCATATAACCATCTGTTTCTACAAAGTCATACGGCGTTCCTTCATTTCAGTCATCATCTGCATTTCTTTGAAACAGTCACCAACTCCACATTAAGAATATTCACACTGTGACTCATTTTCAAACATTCTTAAAAACTCACCGTTTTTTTTTCCATAATTTTATTACCTAAGTTTTTGTTCTCAGTGCAATGAGACTTTATATGTATATTTGCACTATATAAAAACTGTGTATGGTATTATTCCGCTCACCTGTGCTAGCATGAGATGTGTCCACAGTAGCTTGAGCCCCAGAGCTCACACCCCTATTCCTGTTCTTTTGATCAGGAGATGTTACTATTTCTGTTTGTAGATTGGCATTGTTCACTCCTGTAATAGAGTCGGAAAATCCCCTCTGGGGTGTGTTTGGTGATGGTAAATCATGAAGTGAACCTGCATCTTTGGTAAAGTTTGCCGAGTCGTGATCGAGCCCATCAGGCGAGGTTGGACGAGGAATGATGAATCTAATATACAGAGGAACATGAAGATGATCTTAACTATGTATGAATCACCAAACTCATTCATCTCATATGTTCTATATTACCACGGGCATTAGTTTCAGTTTGGGAGGAATGTGTCTGATTGGAAGAAGAAAAAAAATTCTTCGTTTTTCATACAAATATGATAATAAATGAGTTATCCACAAGTATTGCTTTTGGCCAACTGAACTCCCCCGATCCCAGGTTCTAAGCACTGTTGACAAAGATGACATACTCTATTATGAGGGACCCTGGTTTTACGTAGTTGTGTAACTTGGAAATTCTTCTCACACTGTCCACTAATCTAATGGGTTGATCTGTCATACTACTACGTATTTAAATCTTTTAAGCATATAATAGCATGTGCATGTCCTTTGTGTGATTGAATTAAATGATGGATTTGAGCATGAATTGATGTTATGCCTTTGTTCATATTATACATCATAAACAAGGAGGTGGTTAGTATAATGACAACATGTTTTTTCTCATTTCATTTTAGATCACATATTTTTTGTCATTTTTGCAGCTGCCCAAAATTTTATTTAATAAAGCGTTTGTAGGCAAAAAACATCGTAGGTCAGCCTGGTGACTGAAATTTCACTTCAAGCTTCTTTACTTGGCCTAATAAAAATCAGTAGTAATCAGTAATTCACAGAGCATGCGTAAGACAACATGCAGAGTTTAGTAAAGGTTAACACGACTTCATGCTGTGCAATTCAGGTATTAAAACATAATTCCTTCCATGATATCAATCTCTGGATAAATTTTCTTTGTAATTGCTGCCAAGAATGCCTACTATTGCGCACACAGTCTACATTTATACTATTCTAGTTATCTTGTGGCAAAATTAATGAAATAAAAATAGCATATATTTCTTCAATTTTGGTCTGGAAGATTTTTAAATGACTTTTATTTCAGTAACTTTATGCATGGGGTTTTTATTACTAAAGATTATGTATGAAGTAATTATTTCAATAATATGCATAAATGTTTTTCATGTAGGTACATTAAAGTAATAAGTTCCTATCACATTTTAATCCAGCCTAAAGTTAAACTCCAAACTGAATGCCACCACAATATTTCTTCCTCCTAGGGTTTTGTGATCTAAATTACCTGCAACCAAACATCTTGCACATTTCATTAAAATGAATCATCCATTATTTAAAGAAAAAGTCCTTCTATTTAACTCTGTATTAATATTATTTGCAGACAAAAACATGCTTTCAACATAAAATCCTGATCATTATACCATGTAAAGTAATGTTAATAATCTATGATGATAATTGTGGACAGACTAAGAGAAGGAAAGTGGACTATACCACGAGAGGGAGAGGCAGCACAACAAGAAGGAGAGAAGAATGTGGATAAGAGGAAGAAAAAGAAGATGTGTATAAGAGGAAGAAAAAGAAGATCAGGATAAGTCAAAGGCAAGACCTTCATGATTATTTTCATTGAGCCTTTACTTTATATGAGAGGCAGCAAGGACAAGCAATGCATACAAAGAGATCAAACAAGACATTAACTCAGAGGAAGGATAGAGAGAGAGAGAGGATGGGGAGCAGATGAAGACTCAAGCAGAGAGTCTGAATGATGTACCACATAACATGAAAAATAATGGGAAGAGCTGAGGGAAGAACACAAAGCAAGTGGAGAGGAAGTAAAAAGAAGACAAGAAAAGAGGCAGTGTGAGCAGATAGGATGACCACGGACAGGGAAAGTAAGAGAAGATGAGGGTGGTGAAAGCTTGCTCTAATAGAATAGAGTTGTTGGTGTCTACGCGTAATATGTGCATGAATGCCACTACATGCTGAGATTAATGCAATTAATGGTTGGGATATATGCACATGAGTTCTACAAGACTACAGAGAAAGAAAGCAGAGTACCCCATGTCAAACCTTCAGCAACACTTGAGATCTTAAAAGCTATATTTCTGTCCAGCAAAACAGGTGTTATGGAGCAGTTTTCTGAAGTGATCATATTTTTCAGAAGTGATCACAGATTTCAGAAGTGATCACAGTTTTCAGAAGAAATCAGTTTTCAGAAGTGATTAGTTTTCAGAAGTGATCAGTTTTCAGAAGTGATAACAGTTTTCAGAAGTGATCAGCTTTCAGAATTTTCTAGAAGAGATCAAACTTCTTGAAGTCAACACAATACCAATAAACTAAAATTTCGGAAAAATGGAATTACTAACTCCAGGCTCCACCCTAAATTGTTAATCAAGATGTACCTTAAGGTGTGACATGTGGCATGCAAAGCACAATACATGATTCATTTCCTGAGGTAATAAATCAAATGTTCACAGACAAATCCATCCTTCATAGATGGTAATGTATGAGTCCAACAGATCTTACAAGGTCTGTGAACGATAATTGTATTATTGAGAGTAGGAGGATCAATGTTTGAAGATTTTTAATACATGCAAAATTTGTGATAAATGAAGACATACTCATTATATTTAGAACAGCCAGTTTCATGCTGGTTTGGTGTAGGCTTAGGTTTAACAAAGGGGCGTGTCAATGATTGTGGCACCGTACACGCATTAAACAACATTGAATTGATATAAGAAAATAGGAAGATATTCATATCTTCACACCACACATTTGCATGAATAACAAAGCCTGATTATTATTCCGGTATTTAATAGATTTTTCTGGGATCTTATATGCTCCTTCAAAAACTTCAATCTGATTCAAAGCCTGCTTTACATATATGAATCTGTAATCCTTTAAATATTGAAACTCTGAAAAATACTAAGTCAAAACTTAGTCATTTCTTTTCAATTCCAAGGTAGGAAAATGTAAGCTTATTAAAGACTTTTTTTTTTTTTTCTTAATGAATAGGAGAATCAGGCATGTGCTTAGAGATGGGTTAGTAAATGTAGGTTCTACAGTGTTAACTTAGCCTGGTGAAATGGTCTACGCTAGATGACATGCGGAAGTGAATAGAAGAGGGAACGGCAGTACACCACCAAACAAAAGAAATATATCTGCAAAAGACAAAAGGAATAATAAGAATGTGTATAAATAGCGAGCAATCATAATATACATGGTTTTTGCACTGTGATGCAATATAATTTTATAATACCTTTGTTTTAAAACTTATTACCAAACAAAATCTCAAATCTTTATCTCATACATGCATACCACTCTTTGAATCTGAAAGTAAGGCATCAATATTATCAAAGCTACACTAGATCAAACGATACAGTACCAATGAAAACTGTCCTTCTTGTATGATAGCAAGTGAAATCAGAGTAATATGTACCAAACTATACTGTGTGTATCAACCAACACATGTGGATCTAATCAACTACACTGTGTGTATCAACCAACACATGTGGATCTAATCAACTACACTAAGATACGCAAGAAATGATCATATCTAGCAAGCTGCACTTTTAGATACCTTTTGTAAACCTTGCTTAATTATTCTTTATTCTAATTACATTTTGTAATCACTTTCACATTGGAAAATTAGAATAGAACAGTAATTAAAAACATTGCAAATATCTGCATGGCCATTATAGAGTAAGTGAGGAACTGAAATGAAAGTGATCTTTTGGCAGGTTGTATCAAAATGATAAAATGATCAGTATGCTTGAATGCAAACTCTGATACATTTTGGCCATACTGTGATTTGGATTTCAATGTTGTAAAATGCTGGCAAAAATACACAAGTGGATTTACTATTGATCATGAACGACTGAGAGCAGAAACTCCAGCTAATGGCAGTTTTTCCCCTGACATTATTAATAATCGCAACATGGTACAAAAATATACCAATGGACAGAAGATATACTAAAAAAAAGACACATCGATTAATGTGTAAAAAGTGACAAAAAGACTGTTACTTAGGCCTTCCAGGCTAATGGACTTATACAGAAATAAACAGACTTGTCAGATTATTATATCATATCATCACTACATAATTTGCTTTATTTTTATTTGGTTCTTCACAACATATTTACATATAACAATATACAACATATACAGATATACAATTGAGTTTACAAATATTTGAATTGTTGAAATACAGTTATCAACATATAGAAATGTGGATAGGTGTAGGATATAATAATATACAATATGTATGTGAAAGGAAGTCTTTAAAAAAACTCTGGAGAGCTTAACTAAGTACAACACTCCCTGGTTACAAAGTAAGTTAATTTTAGCATAAACTACCCACCCCACCCCTTGAAGTTACTACACTCCCCAAAAAAATTTACCAGCCCCTACCAAAAATACAGACCCTATTCCCCACCCATCCCCTACCCCTAAGGTTACGGATATAATATAACAAGTAGTAATAGAGTATTTAGTAATTTTTTACACAATTTTGTCTAATGATTTTCCAAAGCTGGCAAGAGAATTACAAGTTTGTATGTCACAAGGAATGGAATTCCAAAAATCAATGGCTCGATTACAAGTATTAAATCTAATCAGATTAGTGCGACATGGAGGACAATGAATGTTATTTGATTGACGGGTATTATATGAATGAAAGTCATTGTTTGTCTTAAATAGATTAACTAAAGGAAATGGGAGGTCATTATGTGTTGCACGATAAACAATAGTTGCAAGATTGATTTGGATGATGTCAGGCAATTTCAGAAGATTAAGCGACAGAAAAAGCTTGCTGGTACTTTCACGATAATGAGCATTGGTAATATGTCGAATAGCCTGTTTTTGTAAGACAATTAATTTATTTAAAGTGGTTTTAGTTGCACTTGACCAAACACTGCAACAATAAGACAAATGAGGCAAAATAAGAGTTTGATACAAGCACCTTAGAATATTTCTTGGAATATAATATTTTAATTTAGAAAGGATACCAACAGATCTAGAAATTTTGTTACAAATTGAATAAATATGGTCTGACCAGGAAAGATTGAGTCGATGGTCACTAAAAATTTGGTTGAGGTTACCTTATGGACTATTATACCATTCAAATTGATAGTGACATTCCAATTTTTTACTAAGAGTACCAAAAAACAATATAATTAGTTTTAGCTGCATTTAAAGAGAGCTTATTAGCACAGAACCAGTCATGATAACATAATAAATCAGAGCAGATAATGTCTTGTAACTCATAAGCGTTACTACCTTGATAAAAATATTTGTGTCATCTGCAAATAAAATTAAAGATGATTTTGAAGACACATTACTTATATCGTTAGTATATAAAATAAATAGAAGTGGTCCTAATATAGAGCCTTGAGGACTCCACACTTAACATGAGAAAGATCAGAACTGCAATTATTATAATACACATACTGATGCCTATTAGAAAGGTAGCTATAAAACCAATCAAGAGCTTTACCTCTTATGCCATAAAATGATAACTTTTTAATAAAATATGATGATCAATGGTATCAAAGGCCTTAGACAGGTCAAGGAAGATTCCAACTGCTGAATCTTTTTGTTCAAGAGCTTTATATAATTTATTCATTGCAGAGATAAGTGCCGATTCCGTAGAATGACCTGGTCTAAATCCATACTGATCATCAAATAAAATGTTGTGTTTGTCAAGGAAAGCTAGGATACGATTAAACATCAACCTTTCAATAATTTTAGATATACATGGTAAGATAGATATAGGGCGGTAGTTTTCATAAACATGAGGATCATCTTTCTTATAGATGGGGACAACTTTAGCAATTTTTAGTCTGTTAGGAAAAATACCTGTGATGAATGATAAGTTGGAAATGTGAGTTAAAGGTTGAAGAATGTGATGAATTACTAACCTGATTATACCAGGTTTGAGGTTGTCAGAACCAGCAGACTTATTAGATTTAAGACACGAATAAGCTACTTTAAAACGTTAATTGTTACAGGATTAAGGAACAAAGAACTTAAAATGCTCTTGTTTGGCTCTAAGTACTCATCAAAGGATTTGTTACCATTTATATTGTTAGCAAGAGTAGGGCCTATATTGACAAAAAGTCATTAAAATTATTGGCAATTGTTTTGGGGTCAGTGACTGGATTGTCTCCATCACTGAATGAGGATACCTCAATTACTTGACCTTTTATTTAAAAGTTCATTTATTATACTCCAAGTACTTTTGGCATTATTTTTACAATTGTTAAATTTTCATTAAAGTAGTTCTTTTTGAAAAGCTTAATAACATGATTTAATTTATTTCTATATTTCTTGTAGTTGGTTTTGTTTTCACTAGATGGATTTCTTAGAAACCTTCTATATAAGAAAACAATTATCATGTAAACAAACAATTATAATGTAAACAAAAACAAACAAACAAATGACACACACACAGATTGATATACTGGTAAATAAATGGGCCTATAGGTGAAAATCTAAAACAGAAGTATCTTGAATATATCCAGGTGTAACTTTAACACTGGAATACCTTTGGTGCAGGAGCACCTTTAAGACAGAAGCATTTAGAGTTTCAACATCAATAATCATGTTCAAAAACTTTTGACTAATGAGCTACTAACACAGTGTCAATTGATGCTGGTGTAGACTAGATGATGGTTAAGACTAGATGATAGTAGCCCAGATTTAGAGTGTTGAAATTTACCGGGTATCTTTAGGTTGAATTTCACACACTGTTGGAATAATCATCATCACAGCAAAGCCAATATTGGTACATGAGATCAGGCAAGACAGAAGTTGCTTAACATGTAACGTACCAACATCGTAGCTGTTGCAGCTAAATCTGCACCTTTGATACATTAAATGTAACTACAATGTAGGATACTACACGAGCAATGTAGAGACTGATATCACAGGAGTTTGGAAAACTGTGCATCACAAGTGCAGTGTACTTTACTACACATACATAAGGGCTGTAACAGCCATACAGGACCGTTACAGACACCGGGACATTATACTGCTGAGCAGAACAAACAATCCATTCACTACTCTCTTTACAATGTCAAACCTGCTTGTTGCTTCATCCATCTATTCCATCCACATCCCTCCTTCTATCAGTCCATCTATCCTTCCATTCATCCTGCCACTCCTTTTGTCTACCCTGCATTCATATATCCTTTGATATGAAATAAATATTCACTCTCATCCAATGGCTTTCTATCTAACCAATGTTAAACTACAGCCACTGATTGCTCAATCATCTATTCCTCCAGCCATCAATCATGCCCTTCCCTTTTGACAGTATCAAGTGAAAAATCACTCAGCAATCAATGTTATCCATCTACCAACCATTTCAACCATCACCCCTACATTATCCTGATCCTGCCATCACTTCCACCCTCCATGATCTCATCCACTTTTCCTTATCCCGATTCTTCCATCATTCCCACCCTCCTTGACCTCATCACCGTTTCCTTATCCTGATCCTTCCATCACTCCCACCCTCCATGATCTCATCCACTTTTCCTTATCCTGATCCTTCCATCACTCCCACCCTCCATAATCTCATCCCAGTTTCCTTATCCTGATCCTTCCATCACTTCCATCCTCCATGATCTCATCCACTTTTCCTTATCCTGATTCTTTCATCGCTCCCACCCTCCATGATCTCATCCACTTTTCCTTATCCTTCCATCACTCCCACCCTCCATGATCTCATCTCTTTTCCTTATCCCGATTCTTCCATCACTCCCACCCTCCATGATCTCATCCACTTTTCCTTATCCTGATCCTTCCATCACTCCCACCCTCCATGATCTCATCTCTTTTCCTTATCCGATTCTTCCATCACTCCCACCCTCCATGATCTTATCCACTTTTCCTTATCCTGATTCTTCCATCACTCCCACCCTTCATGATCTCATCCACTTTTCCTTAACGTGATTCTTCCATCACTCCCACCCTCCATGATCTCATCCACTTTTTCTTATCGTGATTCTTCCATCACTCCCACCCTCCATGATCTCATCCACTTTTCCTTATCCTGATTCTTCCATCACTCCCACCCTCCATGATCTCATCTCTTTTCCTTATCCCAATTCTTCCATCACTCCCACCCTCCATGATCTCATCCACTTTTCCTTATCCTGATCCTTCCATCACTTCCACCCTCCATGATTTCATCCACTTTTCCTTATCCTGATCCTTCCATCACTCCCATCCTCCATGATCTCATCCACTTTTCCTTATCCCGATTCTTTCATCGCTCCCACCCTCCATGATCTCATCCACTTTTCCTTATCCTGATCCTTCCATCACTCCCACCCTCCATGATCTCATCCACTTTTCATTATCCTGATTCTTCCATCACTCCCACCCTCCATGATCTTATCTCTTTTCCTTATCCCGATTCTTTCATCACTCCCACCCTCCATGATCTCATCCACTTTTCCTTAACGTGATTCTTCCATCACTCCCACCCTCCATGATCTCATCCACTTTTCATTATCCTGATTCTTCTATCACTCCCACCCTCCATGATCTCATCCACTTTTCCTTAACGTGATTCTTCCATCACTCCCACCCTCCATGATCTCATCCACTTTTCATTATCCTGATTCTTCTATCACTCCCACCCTCCATGATCTCATCCACTTTTCCTTATCCTGATCCTTCCATCACTCCCACCCTCCATGATCTTATCTCTTTTCCTTATCCCGATTCTTTCATCACTCCCACCCTCCATGATCTCATCAACTTTTCCTTATCCTGATCCTTCCATCACTTCCACCCTCCATGATCTCATCCACTTTTTCATATCCTGATCCTTCCATCACTTCCACCCTCCATGATCTCATCCACTTTTCCTTATCCTGATCCTTCCATCACTCCCACCCTCCATGATCTCATCCACTTTTTCATATCCTGATTCTTCCATCACTCCCACCCTCCATATCTCATCCACATTTCCTTATCCTGATCCTTCCATCACTCCCACCCTCCATGATCTCATCCACTTTTTCATATCCTGATTCTTCCATCACTCCCACCCTCCATGATCTCATCCACTTTTCCTTATCCTGATTCTTCCATCACTCCCACCCTCCATGATCTCATCCACTTTTCCTTATCCTGATCCTTCCATCACTCCCACCCTCCATGATCTCATCCACTTTTTTTATCCTGATTCTTCCATCACTCCCACCCTCCATGATCTCATCCACTTTTCCTTATCCTGATCTTTCCATCACTCCCACCCTCCATGATCTCATCCACTTTTCCTTATCCTCATCCTTCCATCACTCCCACCCTCCATGATCTTATCCACTTTTCCTTATCCTGATCCTTCCATCAATCCCACCCTCCACGATCTCATCCACTTTTCCTGCTCACCAGCAATGACCTTATCATTTCATTTACACAATCACCCAACTAACAACAGCGTTCTGTGTACCAATAATGTGTGTAAACAAGTTTCAAATAAATTTCAGAATGCAAACAAATAAACAAAATATAAACCATTGTTGCTTTGCATCAAAATAAACAAAAACAACAATTTTATATTTATTTTCCCATTTCAGAGGCATTGCATGAGGCAGTATAGCTTACAATAACTACATGCTCATTTGTATTGTACCAGCATATTGTATTAACAGACTATTATAAACTGTTATTTGCAAAAAAAAATGAACGCCTTGTTTTTTCACAATCATAATATAAAGGGATTTTTCTAATTTAGATATGGCAACAAAAATACTACACTACTAATTATTAGTATTCTACCTTATTTTTGTAATTCTGGCATAATTTTGTTAGATAAGCCATTTAGATATATAAAGTATATATTACAGGCAGCTCCATGCAAAAGCAGCTACCCATGCACTTAAAAACTTCAAAGAAAATTACCTTTTAAATCTGAAAGACAAACAAATTCAATAAGATTGATTCACTATACACAAATAGTACCTAACTTAATTTACACATTTTTTTAATTACTAGGACTGCTACTCATTATTCAAAAGTCTGGACCCAAGTTTCTTTGGCACTCTACAATATAAAGGAAGCTCTAAAAGGTGTACTGCTTCATGAGGTGCATTTCCAAACCAATCGAAATGGTAAAATCCTACACCTCTTTTTCTGAGGTTATGCACTGGTTTTGGTATGGATCATGTTACAGGTCCTTGGAATGCTATGTGAGTGCATTTCTTTTTAATTTAATCATCAAAATTCAAAACTGTATCAAAATTGATGCAAATCATATATCTATGAGTACTCCTTCAGCATGTGGATCATATATAGTGATTGCCACAGTTAGGTCACAATCATACTTCAGAAAGGTTCACAAGCTACTTCACAAAGGCTCACAAGCTACAGTAACGTAAAATCAGAAAGGATGAATTACAGGGTGTGTGGAGCTGGAAAAATCCACGGTTTTAGCGGTTATAACCGCAGGAAATTCAGGAATTAATGGGAAGACAAGAAAACAATTCATCAAACATTTTTTTTTTTTTTAGATTGAGTAAATACAATACAATGTATGTGTGATAAATATGTGCTCTAAAAACATCCCCATGTAATTGTGTGATAAAAAGTAAAGTACATTAATTGCGAAAGCTGGAAGTATATAGATGTATTCGTATTCACTGCATTAATATTATTTCTGTCGCAATTTGTGGGAAGATTTTCGACACCTTTATTAAGAACCCTGGGAAATTTTATAATTGATTACAACTCCGAGGGTGGGTGTAAGTGTTATTATGCAGATCATCTCTTCATTTGCATCAGCAGTGTAGCTATACACTTCACCATAAAATTAGTAATACAAGAATTCAATCAGTTTCTTGGGTTATCTACTGAAATTTTTCCGTAACAAAGTGTAGGCACTGTACTGTATTGCAAATTACACCCACAATGCACTTCCTGCATTTGTGTGCTTAAATGCTCAAGGGTAATTCCCAAAAATAAAAGGACAAAATTTAATCATATTTCAAATTACCAAAGTCCAGCTTCATGTAGGAAGCACCTCAATATCATTGACTTGGCACAGTCTTAGAATTTTCAAACACAAATCTCAACTCAAATTTCCTGAAAGTTTAACAAAAATTATCTCAGAAAATTATGAGATTATCAATGAAAACCTCGAGTTCATATATTTCCATGGGAATACCACATACTGCAAATGGAATTCTCACATTCTATCACCTCAAGATCTTCAAACCTTATCTGCTAATAATATTCAAACACTTAAATAATGTGTGAATACACTGACTATACTAATAACTATATGCTTAACAATAAAATATACACTCATAAAATACACTCATTTCTAAATAATTTTTTGAAAGATAATGTAGATCAATGAGTGTGAAACTATACAAGTGAAAGTAGAACTTTGGCTAAACAAGGCTTTCAGTCAATCAATGGGATGACCAATTTGACAAGTGTAAAGTTATAGCAAAATGGACAGCTTCCATGTAAATATTACAGAGATCAAATCCTTGGCAAATATGATTGAAAAGTTACACAATATATTACACACTGTAAACGTAGCCAAAACTGGAAAATACATTTTTAATTTCTGGCCCCAAAAAACATGCAGAAAATGAACTAAACACACTAAAGAAGTGTCATGATACAGGGAGTTGATTTTCATGAAAATAAGTTGATATGGTTACAAATTATTTCTGAAATCTAACACCATCTCGTAGAATTTAGGTCAAAAGAAACTCATAATGATAAATATAGGCTGATGGGGAGAACTGCAATAATGAGTTTAGATGATTCCACCACATCCATCTATGGGCTTGCCATTGAATAGAGCTGAGTCAGCGGGACATGGAAAGGCAACATTAGTTTAATTGTTTAAAAATCTATTACAAATTATTTAAATAGCACAAAGTTCTAGGAAAATTAATAAACAATTTTCTTTAATGTCAGTTCTTGATACAAATTTTTTTATGAAAATGTGTGATGTACGAACAGCTAAATCTCTTCATTTTCTAATTATAATTCTGATTCTACCAAAATTCAAGGAAGCCACTTATAATAGCAAGCTTTTCAACTTAAACCACACCCCTCATAAACATCACATGGTAAAAGACATTGTCACCATTTTAAATTTAATACACATTTATGGATAAATGTCTTTCCATTCATATACCTAAAGCTTTTTATACATGTACTCATGATCAAATAGGTGCAATATCCAAACTTTGAAGACTATTTTACTCCAAATTAGCTGGTTTGTTATCAAAATATATCAAAAATATTACAAGCAAAATTTAACACCTTTTGCACAATATCTTATTTCCTTTGTAAATTTATATTTTTACGTGTTTCATAAGCATTTTGTTGTGACGAAACAAATACATAAATTTAAACAATCAATGAATCTAAAGTCACTTAAAGCACAAAACAGATAATCCTCACCAAACAACCCTAATGAAGCCATGACTCAGCTCTACTTGGATGAAGCCATGACTCAGCTCTACTTGGATGAAGTCATGACTCAGCTCTACTTAGCTGGGAACTGCCAACATAGGAATTAATTTGACCATACCACCAACCTAAATCAAGTGTACTGCGGCTTGTGGTCATGAAAAGCAATATAGGTTGCAGACTTACTTTAACCTTGGAGTGCCCTGATTATCATGTTGTCCCAGCGACTTCAACCTGTCAACGTGTTCCATGTATTTATGAAGTACCTACAAACCAAATGAACGTTGGAGATAAACCTGAGGTAAATATAACCAAAAGTAGAAGATCACACACTGGGAAAGATTACATCTCAAAGAACTGAGGTCATCTGGAAAGATCACTTCTCAAATATCTGATGACACTCAAGACTTGAAAAGATCACATCTCAAAGATCTGATGACACTCAGACTTGGAAAGATTACATCTCAAAGATCTGATGACACTCAGACTTGAGAAGATCACATCTTAAAGATCTGATGACACTCAGACTTAAAAAGATCACATCTCAAAGATCTGATGACACTCAGACTTAAAAAGATTACATCTCAAAGATCTGATGACACTCAGACTTAAGAAGATCACATCTTAAAGATCTGATGACACTCAGACTTGAAAAGATCACATCTCAAATATCTGATGACACTCAAGACTTGGAAAGATCACATCTCAAAGATCTGATGACACTCAGACTTGGAAAGATCACATCTCAAAGATCTGATGACACTCAGACTTGGAAAGATCACATCTCAAAGATCTGATGACACTCAGACTTGGAAAGATCACATCTCAAAGATCTGATGACACTCAGACTTGAACAGATCACATCTCAAAGATCTGATAACACTCAGACTTGGAAAGATCACATCTCAAAGATCTGATGACACTCAGACTTGGAAAGATCACATCTCAAAGATCTGATGACACTCAGACTTGAAAAGATCACTTCTCAAAGATCTGATGACACTCAGACTTGGAAAGATCACATCTCAAAGATCTGATGACACTCAGACTTGGAAAGATCACATCTCAAAGATCTGATGACACTCAGACTTGAAAAGATCACATCTCAAAGATCTGATGACACTCAGACTTGGAAAGATCACATCTCAAAGATCTGATGACACTCAGACTTGGAAAGATCACATCTCAAAGATCTGATGACACTCAGACTTGGAAAGATCACATCTCAAAGATCTGATGACACTCAGACTTGGAAAGATCACTTCTCAAAGATCTGATGACACTCAGACTTGGAAAGATCACTTCTCAAAGAACTGATGACACTCAGACTTGGAAAGAACGCATCTTAAAGATCTGATGACGCTCAGACTTGGAAAGATCACTTCTCAAAGATTTGATGACACTCAGACTTGGAAAGATCACATCTCAAAGATCTGATGACACTCAGACTTGGAAAGATCACATCTTAAAGATCTGATGACACTCAGACTTGAAAAGATCACATCTCAAAGATCTGATGACACTCAGACTTGGAAAGATCACATCTCAAAGATCTGATAACACTCAGACTTGGAAAGATCACATCTCAAAGATCTGATGACACTCAGACTTGGAAAGATCACACCTCAAAGATCTGATAACACTCAGACTTGGAAAGATCACTTCTCAAAGATCTGATGACGCTCAGACTTGGAAAGATCACTTCTCAAAGATCTGATGACACTCAGACTTGGAAAGATCACATCTCAAAGATCTGATGACACTCAGGCAGAAGCATTCAAAAATGACATCAGACTTGGAAAGATCACATCTCAAAGATCTGATGACACTCAAGACTTGGAAAGATCACATCTCAAAGATCTGATGACACTCAGACTTGGAAAGATTACATCTCAAAGATCTGATGACACTCAGACTTGAGAAGATCACATCTTAAAGATCTGATGACACTCAGACTTGAAAAGATCACATCTCAAAGATCTAATGACACTCAGACTTGGAAAGATCACATCTCAAAGATCTGATGACACTCAAGACTTGGAAAGATCACATCTCAAAGATCTGATGACACTCAGACTTGGAAAGATTACATCTCAAAGATCTGATGACACTCAGACTTGAGAAGATCACATCTTAAAGATCTGATGACACTCAGACTTGGAAAGATCACATCTCAAAGATCTGATGACACTCAAGACTTGGAAAGATCACATCTCAAAGATCTGATGACACTCAGACTTGGAAAGATTACATCTCAAAGATCTGATGACACTCAGACTTGAGAAGATCACATCTTAAAGATCTGATGACACTCAGACTTGAAAAGATCACATCTCAAAGATCTGATGACACTAAGACTTGGAAAGATCACTTCTCAAAGATCTGATGACGCTCAGACTTGGAAAGATCACTTTTCAAAGATCTGATGACACTCAGACTTGGAAAGATCACATCTCAAAGATCTGATGACACTCAGACTTGGAAAGATCACATCTTAAAGATCTGATGACACTCAGACTTGAAAAGATCACATCTCAAAGATCTGATGACACTCAGACTTGGAAAGATCACATCTCAAAGATCTTCAGTATTTCTTCTCTGCTATATATCATATCAGTAAAGATAGTTTTTAATATATCTTAATAAGTATTAACTATTAAGTAATAGTAACATAACTAATATTCATAACATTGCTTTGAATTACATTTCATAGATAAAGGGGTGGAGTTTGATAGCCTTCCAATGTGGATGTGGCTTACATATACAGAAGGTGGAGCGTAATTTTAATTCCATAATTTTTTCAAATTAAATCTAGACCTATAACAATGTACAACAAGAGCAAAGATAAAATAAATTCTTGGGAATGAACATGATATTGTTACATGTATTTCACATACAGAAGACCATTTCAAATGAAAACATATATTTTTGTACAATTTTATAGTCAAGTAGGATACTTATGTTACTATGTATTCTATTGATTGTTCCATCCAGGTAAAAAGGGCTTAGACCTACTATGGTCCATTGTTGTCATTTCTATGACTTCTGTGTGGAATCTCCATCAAGAGATTTCAAAAGCATATTATTTGGGTTCAGTGGCTGTCACTTTCCCCTTGCACTGTCTCCTTACATTAAAAAGACAGCGTTGCAAATAAGTATAGGTGTATATCAATGTATGAACTCACCTCATTGTGTCTGCGTTGAAGGACCTGATACTCTTTTTTCATTTCAAGCTCACGATATTCATGTCTTGCAACTGAAATTTAATTTAAGTAGAATTGGGATTAGATAAGTTATGTCCATGTCATTAGATACAAGATTTAGCCCTTACTCAACAAGCACCTTTTTGAAAACGCGCTTGGGAGGCAGAATCAAAGATGGGGCTTCCAAAACGGTGATAATTTCGCCACGTGGTAGAGTAAGGGTTAAGCACAGGCTGATCATCGAAGGGTCCTCTGTCTTCCGAGCAGCATAGTCGGGCTCGTTCCGCTTCAGTGACCCAGCGGGCCGCCCACCAGGATCATGCTGCATATATTTTTGAGTTGGCACACATGCCGCTGGTTGATTAACCCTTACTCTACCAGCACTTTTTTGAAAACACGCTTGGGAGACAGAGTCAAAGATGGGGCACCCAAAACGGTGATAATATCATCGCGTGGTAGATTAAGGGTTAAAGGCAATATATCTCAGCCAACTAAGGAGATTATAGATCTTATGAAGCTGCCTTCATGTGAATGGTGTAACAAATCCACCAACTGGACAATCCTAATAAACATTTCTATGTGTTCAATTAAAAAACTTCTTTTCAACCCAGGTAATCCAATTTTTTGATTTCTATTTTTTAAACTTCTATAATATTTTGGACAAATAATTTGAAAGAAAAAACTTTGCAATTTTACCAGGAAATGAAGCAAAATAATGACATTCTCATCTAAGAATGTAATTCTTGTTAACAAATGATGCTTATTTTAACTTTCATACATTGTTCCTTCCAAGGAAAGAAAACTTATGAATTAGCCTACTTGTGTATAGTATTTGTATATTTTCTACAAAGTACACAGCATATTTGGCACTCCAGAACCCTAAACACAGAAAACAATCAAAAGAAAAAAACTTCAAACTTATGCAAAACTTTTCAGCAACATTTCCAGAACTAGGAACTTATCTCATAAAATATGCACTTGTTAATACATGCAACATAACTATCAATGAAAGTGAAACATTTGGTAATTTCCCACGAATTATTATCAATAACATACATGTAACAATGAAAGAATTGCACAAAAAAGTACTTGAGAATAGGCACACTAACTTACTTTGATCGGTGTAATTCTTGAGCTTTAGACTCATCTGTTTCTGGTTCATCTCCCCTGATTCCAGCCTTGTCTGCAGAGTCAGCTTCTCTTGATCATTCACATCCTCATACTCTAAATATTTCTGAAAGCAAAGTCAAATTATGTTTTTCCTCAAACCTTGCAACTAATTTAGGTTTGCTCTCACATATTGGAAAACCTATGGCAAAAAAATAAATCTTAAAAAATATCACTTGCTTATACTAAACAGCTTTGTTTTCTAAACTTTGATAATAAGTTACCCACATGTAAACTACTTCCATACAAAGCTCAAGTCAGTAACAACAGCCAAACCAAAATAAAAGTTATCAAAATACCAGATTCTCTGGTACTACAAAGCAATTTCATTCATGATGATTGGAATTCTTTAACAAGAAAAATAACTACAATCTCTTATATGATGATTGAATCCAATCTACAATCAATCTTCAGTTAAAAATGGTCCATTTTAAAGAAAGTTACCTGCAGTACATTAGGATTGCTTTAAACTAGTTTAAAGGTATATGATTATGTAGCTGTAGCAGTATCATTATCTACAATGCTATACAATATATCTAAGCCATCAACAAAAACTTCATCATAATCAGTTTTAAGTAGATCTTATTATGGTCACTAAGGAATATAAACCCTTTGTATTTTAATCATCTTGACAATTCCTTAAAAAGTTCAGTAAATTTACCTCATTAGTTTTTTGAGTCTTGACAATACCCTGTTGAAATAATTGTTGTCTGCCTACTAATGCATCACAAATTTTGAATACTGAAAATTCTGAAAATTCTCAAAAATCGAGGAGACGTTTCCCAAATTTCATGACTTTGCTAGGAAAATTGAAAGCTTTTTTTAAATACAGTAGGATAATCATCTTTTGATGTTCATAGACCTACCAAATGCATTTAACACTAGTAGGTCTGAAATTAAGTGAATGTAGTGGCCTTTCCGGGAGTCGTCCAACAAGGGGTACTTGTCACAAAGAAATTTAGTGAAATGCAGGTCCTATTTCAAGGTGTGGTTTGAAAAAGGTTGTTATTAAATTGCAATTAACACGTACATTAAGTTTATACTTATTTAACCCACTTCCACTTTTGCCAGACCCCTAGCTTTGCTGTTTTATAGCCCCTCCCCTCCTAGGTCCGCCATGCCCCACTGGAGTCCGCCCTCCCATCCGTGGGTCAGCCCTGCCCCACTGGGGGTCCACCCTTCCCCTAGGGTCTGCCCTGCCTCCTGGGGATCTGCCTTTACCCCATAAGGAATTCACCCGCCTGGGGGTCTGCCCTACCCTCTGGGGTCTGCCCTTCCCCTGGGATCCACCCTTCCCCTGGGGTCCACCCTTCCTCCTGGGGGGTCCAACCTGCCCCCTGGGGTCTGCCCTTCCCCTGGGATCTGCCCTGCCCCTGGGGTCCACCTGCCCCCTGGGGTCCGCCCTACCCTCTGGGGGTCTACCTTCCCCCCTGGGGATCCGCCCTGCCCCTCATGATTTTTTTTATAACTTAATATTCTTAATTAACCTTATAAATGAAAACAGAACACAGAATGATAGCACAGTAAGCAATTGTCCAGTTTGTAAAGGGGCCCTTTTATGATGAAAAGGTGCAGCGCTTAGCGCGCACATTAATGTGCCCCTCAACAGGTCTAGCACCCTGCCCTAGATTTAAATCAAGTTTGCAATAAAAGAAACCAGAGCATACTCACGGTCTCTGCCTGTCTTCTCAACTGTTTTTCTCTCTCATACTGTGTTATAAGTTGTTCATTGTCATCCTTCAGCAATTCAAGCTCCACTTTGCATTCCTGATTATCTGTGACTTCCTGGTCTAAACTTTCCAGGACACTAACAACTAGTGGAGTCAGTTCTCTGACCACATCTTCATCATACACCTGCATCATGTGCTCAAATTCCCGATAAATGGCAGCTGCCAAATTTTGCACACGCTCTGACATCACTCCTGGGCCTGCCTCCTCCCCAGTTCCATAAACTGTTTCATCATCCATTTTGGATCCAACACCAGATGATCTGATTATACTGTTAGTAACAGAAGAAAAACTTGTTATTCTTTTTTTTCTTTGAAATGGCAACAATAGTTTTAGGTTACATAGGAAAAAACAAAATTTGGTTGAATTTTGATTCTCATTTAAAAACTAACATCCCTAGTCATGAAACTCTTAAAAATGTCAAGATAAATTCATTAAAAATCCATTCCCTGCAAAACGTGTTGAAAACCTTTCCTCCTTAGGTGGATGGGGAGGGGGAGAGGGAAGGGGGAGAACTAAAACAGCCATTTGTTTGCAGCCTCTATCAAATTCATTGACATAACAAATTAACAAATGACTAAAATACCAGTCAACATATTTTGGAAGGGTATTTTATCCCAAATTTCAGATTTGTTTATGATCAAATATAAATAGTTTGATTTAAGTTGAATTTGGTTTGGTTTGTTGATATTCAACGGCACCGCAACAGTCAGGAGTCAAATGTGCCAAGAGGGTGTTGATAACTAAGGTGCTTGAGTTTGGACAGAGAGGAGAGGAGGGATAAAGGGAAGGGAGGAGAGAAGGTAAATAAGGGAAAGAATTTAAAATAATAAAAGGTAGATGAGGAAAGTAAGGCAGAGAAGAGAAGAAAAGGGAGGTTGAGATCAGGTGGAATAAATTGCTGTTGCGAGAAAGATGATGAAGTTGGAGGTAAAATTGTTCTTGAAAAGATCGGAAATGGAAATGGAGGGGAGAGGTGTGATCTGGCATTCATGTATATAAGACAAGAGGATAAGCTTGATCAAGAGATCGGTGTTGCATATAGAGCAAAGAGTAGGTGAGAGTGAGTGAAAAGGTGTGGCCGAGGTGGATGTGGGTGATAATAACATCCTCCCTGTGGTTGCGACTGTGCAGGGGGACGTTGGTCATGACTTTGGTTTTGATGGTGTGAAGTTTGCCTAGTCTCAAGATTTCCAGGAGTCTTGCCAGGTCTTACTGAGTAGCTGGAAGTGGAGAAACAGAGGTCTGAAATTGAATTTGCTATTACAACCAGAACCAAAAGGTTTTGTGGTTCCGATGCTTTTTTTCATATGCTGATTGATTTGAAAGTTTTGAATTAACTGTCATGTTATTGCATATCATGAAATATTTGTTCCAGGATATTTATTCATAAACCACGACCACCATACATGATGCAGATCAATAAAATAGACATACCTATTGACAACACTAGCATGTGCATAATTAACAACATTATCATAGCAAGTATGCAAAACAGACATACGGTTGCTCATGTATCATATTTGAAAAAATTAGGTTAAGCCCCGCCTACTCATAAATATGCATGACATGACATCACCACCAAAAACATTAGGGCACATCTACGGACCATGGGCAATCTGTGTATGACATATGACTTTAATCCACTTTATCATTCTTTTCAGCAAAATCATAGTATGCCCCGCCCACTATGCATATTAATGAAATTCAAAGTTTTTATACAAAGAACATGTACACAGTAGCAAAAATCATAAGTGTACCAAATATGACACAAAATATATATATATACGGTTGTTAAAATATAGGCATTTCAAGATTTGTACATTAAGCACCGCCTACTAATTACTGTAATATGCATGACATCGCCACCAAAATCAATAAGGCACATCTACGCACTATGAGCTATATGTGTACCATATATGACTTCAATCAAGTTTATTGTTCTTTTGTTATCATGTTTACAAGCTCTTTTCAGCAAAATCATATTAAACCCCACCCACTATGCATATTAATGAAATTCAACGTTCTCATACTATAAACATGTACACACTAGCTAACATCATAACTGTACAAAATATGAAACAAAACAGATAAGCGGTTGTTAAAACAAGTGCATTTGAAAAAAATTATATTAAGCCCCGCCTACTCATTATATGCATGACATCACCACCAAAACAATAGGGCTTACTACGGACCATGGGCTGTATGTATGTATACCACATATGACATGAATCCACTGTACCATCCTTGAGATATCGTGTTTACGAACTGGCCATCACATACACACATGCCATCATGACCGGATAGGTTTCTGATGCAATCGCATTGGACCGAAGAAATGAGTGAAATTTTATTTCTAAGGAACAAAGTGTCTCAAATTTTGCCTGATTTTGCAACTAAGAAAGAAAGTTTTTAAATATTTTTTGCAGGGTGTGGATTGTTAACAAATCTTGCCCGTTGTAAGAGTTTCACAGCCAGAGATGCAAAACTTTTTAAATAAGAGTAAAAAATCCACAAAATTTGAGGTTTTTTCTATGCAGCCTAACACTAATGACCCTTTGTTTGCCATTTCAAGTGTTGCCTATACTACCTACGACTCCGCCTTTGAGATCATAGAAATGTTATACCCTCGCAAGTGCATTGGATGCTGCAGTAACTCTTGAATTGTGAATAATGAAAGGTTTTACAGAAGCTGTATTAACAAGTCTTTATCAAACTAGGGAACCGTCAAAATTACAACCATAGGAGCACTTAACGTTAGGCTCAATAGGACCGTCGCAAAAATTTCTTTCTTGCAAAAATACCCAAATCCCAGTACTTCTATCTACGACGACGAGTAAACACACAATTACAATGACGGGGTCGTCGCCTGCGTATTCGATTATGATAGTAACAATGCTCTCACGAAACGCTTAATACGACCCGGACGAGAACACAGGTACGACGTACGGACAGACATAACATCGACAACCAAGTCAATGTCCACGGCCTTTGATAACCAGTTGTGGTACACTGGCGTGTCTACCCAACTTAGGCTTGAACCTAGGGCCTCGCGGTCTGTGGACAGGTATGATAACCGCTACACCACAGTTAGTTGACAATTTCTATGCTAGATATGCCTGAGATAAATACCTTTCACATCTGATTCCACGAACAAACAAAAAATCACATCGAATGGATAATTGCTGAAAAATAATAATAATAACTTATAAAGCGCAATATCCATCTAGTGCACTAAGGCAAGCTGATCAGGGTGCTTAACAAAAGAAAACACACATAAAAGTACAATATAATAGTCCAAAAAGTAAACAGATCGAAAATAAAATTAATACAGCTCAGTGCAAAACAAAATATTACTGTTCAAAGCAAGCTTTCAACAGGCGTCTTAAGGTTTTTCTTGAACAATATTGTGATCCTCGCAGTTGAGTAAACAAGCTGGTTCTAGAGATGAGATGCAACATACAGTATGTAAAAGAATGGTAACCATAAGATTGAAGCTGCGGTGCAGGGTTGGAAAAATACAAAAAAAGTCACTCGCCAATCATTTAACAACTTGATGAGTAAATATGATGAAACCAGTACAGTACTTCTACTCGCCAAGTAATTTCAACTCCTTGCCAACACTTTCAACTTTAATTTCACAATTTGTGTGCTACTTGTATGCCTCTATATTGCCCTTTTCCTGAGCTTGACTTCATGATCCTACGTACGCAAAAACATAGCAGGAGATCTCAAAGTTGACGGCTAATGGCCAAATTTTGATTTATAATTTGGATTTAAAATGGAAATACCAGTCTGTGTGTGTGTGTGTGTGTGTTTGGGTGTACATGTGTGTGTGTGTGAAGGACAAGGGGCATTTTTAGTAGAGGAAAGTACACAAGATAATATTGTATGTTACCTGAAATATAACAATTTATTATGAATATCAAATCAAGATTTTTATTTGCCATTGGGAATGCAATCTCATGCAAATAAATAGGTGTTGAATTATAAACAGTACTGTGAGTAAGTATACTGTAAGTACTTTAAACTGGATTGAAGTTGCATGTGCTACTTTAAAAACATCAGGAAAACACCAGCATTCAAAGAATTATTCACAATTTTTGTAATAAAAGAAACAAGTTCAACTCTGCAATCCTTTAACAGGAAATTGGAATGGGATCCAGGAGACAAAATTTAGCTGGTAAAGAACAAATAATACCACAAATGTCCTGTACTGTACCTGATCAAATAAATGTAAACACATTCCACGGAAACAACCAAGAGAAACAAGTGGATCCAACAGGAAAGTAAATGTTGAAATAGAACCAAACGAATCACAGATCCTCTTAATTTTATTCCTGAAGAATTGTACAAAAGATTCTGTAAGTTCTTTTATGATGAGGATAAGAATGGTCAACATTTTGTACTGGTCCACAATTGTTCAGTAAAGACTTTTTGGATCAGATCATTTTTCACAAATTTCATTTGCAAAATAATCAGATCTGTTACATAAGAGTCCCTACAGTTTAGCACTGTTCCTTGTATAATTCTTTGTTAACAATTAACTTCGTCTTTCTCTTGACGCGTTCAAATTTCCTTCTAAACTTAATAGCATCTTTAATTTGGCTATTCATCCATGGTGCAGATTTTCTCTTAGCTCTTACAGTTTTACTTTGTAATGGTGCATGCTGTTCACACAGGTGCACATTATCCTTCAGGATTTGCAAAAAAATGGAATTTATGTCCCTCCTAAAGTCATCTCAACAACAATTTCTTTAATCTTACAATACTTATACACATGACCTTCGTTGGCTTTCTCAATAAGTCAACATCATTTAAAATATCATGCAAAATAAGATAACTTTTCATCCATTTTCTTGTTTTTGAACTATTACGAAAATAGGCGATAAGTTGTTGTATTTCCATTTGTAATTCAAAGCTTTCTTCTAATTGTATCTCCATAATTTGACGAAAATAAAAATCAACCCCAACGACACATAGATAGCACACATACAAAACTTTCCCACCTGTTAGTAAAATAAAGAAGCCCTGAGTGCAAATGGGCAGGCGTGACACTCAACAAAAGTTTTGGAACTATACTCTGTAGACTTTACTCTGGCAAAATTGTTTGTTTGTTCGTTTGTTCATGATCCTCCCTTACGGGAACTCGGCAAGACTTCTATATGGAGCATAGACGCCATGCTATAGCCTGCATGGCAGATGCCAGTCTTGTGCGACCGAGACGGAAGTGAATGAACACCGGGTTTTCACCCTACTCTTTTCGAGAAGTGTTTAGAGAACCAGGTAGGGTGTGACTGTCCTACCATCGGGACCCACGGCTTAACGTCCCCTCCAAAGGACGGCGAGCACCATTCAACCGTTGCCACTTTTCACTTTTCTCAACAGCTGAATGAGGAGCAGAAGCTGCAAACGACGTACTTCCGCTTTGATGATCGGCGTATCTGTCTGCATAGCTGTGTAAAATCTGGTTAGACCTGTCCGAGGCTTGAACCGGGTACCTCCAGCATCTCAGTCGTGTGCTCTACTAACTGAGCTACCTGACTCCTTAATAATACCTGAAATTCTTCCATTAAATGTCACCTAGGCCTAATAAACCTTTTTTTTTCTTTTTCTTGATAACCATATGAAGAGGTGAAATTCCACCAGACTGCATGCAAAGTCAAGTTACCGTATTTTGGAAAATAACTTTAAGGTACAACTATTAAAGGTTCACTTTGGATTTCACAGTGGAAGAGGCAGCACACTACCTAGGTTAAATGGCAAATAAATCAAACATCTTCATTATTCTATCATTCTTGAATAGATCAAGACGTCAGGAAAATTTCACATTTGACCTGGAAAGTGCGCTGCACTGCTGAGGATCTTTGTCTGGCCACCTCGGAAGTGTGCTGCAAAGTCTGGGGGGGCTTGTCTACCTTAGAGAAGTGCTGTACAGCCATGGTTGATGATTCCTTAATTTCCCTTTCATAACCCTGAAATACTGACACAATATTCATCTGATTTCATTAGAATTAGTATTTCCACCTCGAAAGTGTGCTGCACAGCTGAGGTTATTGGTTGCTTTAAGTTTAAGAAAGATGTTCTGTATTATTTCACTATCATTTCACTTTATTGATCAAAAAGAAATTGTTACTCCAAAATTTTGTTTAAGTGTGACTCTACTCGAGTGGGAAACACTGTATTTGCTACACCTAATTACACAACAAAAAAATCCCAGTGATATCAAACTGTACCATGTGCGTTAACAGGAATCTTCATGCCCAAATCATGAAGTGCCTAATCTTCGGATAAGGGCATAAAAGCTTGATGCACATTGAAAATCGTGAATCACACAATAAAGAAAAAGTCAATGGCCTTCAACACATGCCCACAAAATTTTGCAATCAGATCTGGTTGCAAAATTGTTTTCGATATCAAAACTTTATTCATTTAATCTAAAAAATCAATAAAGCCAGTCAAACTTGTATACTAGTGTTCCTCAAAAAAAAAAATACCAAGTCTTCCGTAAAATCACAAAAGTTTGCCTCTAAAAAAGAGAAAATGAGCCGTAAATGATGCACATCATTCAAAAAAATTGAAACCCAATAACGCATCGAAATGCAAGTGTACGACGTGATGGCCTGTGTCCTTCTTTGGGCATTTGCTCCTGACCTTGGGCGAATGCTCGCGCAGTTAAGTGTATACGCTAGTGCGACAGAGCATTCGGATTTCGCTCGAGCATGGACAAAATATGCACTGATACCTAGCCTGACTACCATTCCATTTCTGAAGCAGCGAACAACCAAGTAGCAAAGTGTGGAATAAGGGTCATTTCCTCTGGAATTTGGCTTTGTAAACTGTAATGAATAAGGTAGTTAATTGTTTTCTCAGATTAACTAAGTTGCTATCTTGTGAACTCGGAATGCAACCGTTTACCGATTAGCCTGTCATGTACACGATCGAAAGCATTGTTTACAGTTTACAAAATTAATGCAACGTTTACACAGAAAACTCACCCAGAAAGTTCCCTTATCAGTTTCCCAACTGTCAATACTTTTGAGTTTGCATTCAAAATCAATAACATTCACACACACACAACAATCAATGATCTTACAATTTAAACTTAACGAACCATTAACAAAAGATTAAATCCTTTTTAATATGTGACTTAAATTCCCACTAATGTTTGACTTTGATTCATCAAATTTTAGGCTACTTACATGTAAGCGTGATGTAGAGGCTTAGGCCTGATTAACAACACTACATGTACACTATTGTTGGGCATAACACCTGTTTTACAAGCTGTAAAATGGACCCAGAAATACATGGATAAAAAAACATTGATTGTTATTTTCATTACAAATAAATGCAAAGATTACCTGATGAGTCAAATAAATTCATCTGCTTAAAGTGTGTTCAAACCATGGATCATTATCTTTGACTTTTTTAGTCTTACAGGTAAATTCAAGAATTAATATAGGCCCCTACTCAAGTTTTGTAACATTCTTTGCTTGTTTTTGGTTGTTGATCGCAATGATTACGTTGTGGTTATTGTAGGGATAAAACCAGTTTCGCGAAAATTTCCTGAATTTGTGATCGTATGTTTGGTGTGTGATCGTGTACATGATAACAGATTTTAAAAATGGAATAAAATTTTGTGTAATTACTTAATTATACAAAAAGGCACATCCCTATTGTGAACATTGGGTTCTGAAATTTTAAGGTGTGTAAATTTTTACTTATTTTTGGATTAGAAGAGTAGATGGTGGTGATGAGTGGTTGCTTTGCTTTCACCCCGATAAATGTAAAGGAATGAGAATTAGGTAAATCTAAAACCGGTCAACAGCTCTACAGATTGAAAGAGAATGGCAATGTACTGCACAGTACATAGAATCTGAAACAGATATTGGAGTTACTATTGATAACAAGCTTTCTTTCAACAAGCATATTTCAGAAAAGGTCAACAAAGCAAACTCAATTAGCATAGCATAGCAAGGTTTAACTTCCCGAAAGCATCCAGTGCTGGACACTTTATCAAGATGGCCACAGCCTTAGTTAACCGGTTGTGAACTCACTGGTTGCAGCCCCACCACAATACAAACCCGTGACGTATGGGTGAGAGGACAAAGCACTAACCACTACACCACAAAGCTATGATTATGGGGCTTATACGGCAGACAATGGAGTATATGGACATATCATCATTTAAATTATTGTACACTGACTGCCTTGATTAGACCACTTCTTGAATACGCAAACCAGGTTTGGTGTCCTTATTTAGCAAAGCATATATCTAGAGCTACAAGGCAGTTAGCAGGAATGTCAAACTTAAATTACTTGCAAAGGCTACAGCAAATACATCTTCCTCCAACTTACAGATGTGTTCGAGGTGACATGATTGAGCTATTGAGGATTTTAACCAGAAAGTATGACCCGGAAGTGTCAAACTTCTTCATACAACTTAAAGGTAATTCATCGACTAGGGTACATGAATATAAGATCTTTAAAATCCGTCCACCACTTAATATCAAAAATTCTCTTTTGTGCATAACTCAGTTGACATTTTGAATAGTTTACTATGTTCAGTAGTAACATTTAAATTAATACCCACATTTGAGGCAAGACTAGACAGACATTGGAAAAACCAGCTCTATACTATAACTACAAATAATCCATCCAGATTAACCCAACTAGATATCATCATAACTTCAGCATAAATACAAGCTTTGAGCTGACAGAAGAGGATCCAGGAGAATCCTAGTCAGAAGAGGATCTGTGAGTATATGTGTCGGCTCCGAAAAAGTGGTGAGCCTGATCAGAGATTGTGTAAACAACAAATTTGTTGTATATTATGCCATGGCTGAAATATCTTATGACACAGGTTGTACCTGCGTCGGCAAGATTTAGATATAGCATGTGGAATATAATGCCAGAGTTATTCATTAACATAAATGAAAATCATGAACATCTTACCTCTCTGATGCGATTCAAAGTTTATTTCACACAAAAATGATTTTAAATTACTCATAAATAAAAGAAAATTGACACAACTACGAGACTAACGTCAGAATGATTTAACATGCTCGTAGTGCTGTACATAAACACATATAGGCTAGTAGGCCCTATGCATGATGTACAAACACTGTACAGTGTACGTGAAAGTTTTGATGTTGTTTTTAATGCAGGCTGTCAATTGTCAACAATATTATTAGCTAGGATTCTGCTTTTCTCCTGTATTGTGTTGATCATGTATCTGTGAAGTGATCACAATCTGCAAGTCAAGTTACTATACTGTAAAGAAGTAGGCAGTTCGAGATCTGAATAGTATATTATCGTTGACAATTGCTCAAAGTTCACTAAAACCTCATGAAAGTTTGGATACGATAAACAAAAGTATTTTCTAGTTTATTTTAAGATTGTTAACCAAAATTTTAGGATTCAAGAATCAACATTATCTAAGGATTGGGTATGAACTTTTTTTAATATTTTTATGATAATAGTCCGATTTTTTAATGTTTTTTGTATTTTAAGCACAATTTTCATTCACTTTAGCAAGGCAGGCCTACACAAGTGTGTGTGTTAACAATTACTTGCATGCTTCGCTAGCGCGCAGTGCCCTGTACATTACGCAATGCCCTGTACATTACACAGTGCCCTGTACATACGACATAAAATTGACAAAATACGCCGAAATTCAAGAGCTTGTCATAACCAAATATGCCAGGCAAAAAATTCTAACACAACCTTAGAGCCTGATAAAGGGCTCACCCGAAATGACAATCCATAGGTGCATCATCGTTATGGTTAATATTAGGAGAAAACACGATTTTTGTGATTTCAACAAAAAATTGCACATACTTCAAGTAAAAACTCAAAGAAAAAGAAAATTCCACACCCCGAAATGGATGAAAACAAGGTATATTTGTGGAACAATTAGACCTTAAAGTTATGCTATTAAAGTACCTATCAATGAGCAAAAAAGTCATTTTTTTGACAATGTATATGTCATTTTTCCACAAAAAATACCTAATTTTCAGCCACTCCTAGGTGTGGGATTATTATTTTTTTTTTTGCTGAAATATCATGACAAAATGGCCAAATTACATTTTTGGGAGTTTTCAGTTGAAGTATGCCCCTATGTCACCGTATGTGCAATTTTTGTAGAAATCCCAAAAATTGGATTTTTTCCTATTGACTGTAACGATAGTGCCCCTACAGATTTTTATTTTGGGTGAGCCTTAGGCCTATACTAACAGTGGAAGTATTCATGCATGATACACAGTTTGAGCTCACAAAGTTGCATTTCTCACAGAGGACACGGATCTATTTTGTTTCATTAATCAGGAGGCTTTGCACATAATCACTCTACCACAAAATATGTTTTTTGTATTCTTATATAAGAATTTTAGAGGATTTTCGAAGGCTAACATGTCCAGGCCATATGCATTACTGTGCAGTGCGAACGAATGTACCGACTACCGGACTGACTTTAACTCGAGGTCACAACAGAAACTTGTTAAGTCGTGATTGGCAGGATTCTTAGATTCATGAGCAAATGGAAGCCAGATTGTCCAAGATGGAGAACTGATGTAGCAGTGGCTGAAGTTTACATAGGCATCGGTTAACTGTTAGCATTTGAAGTGGTGAATGAATGACAACATGTAATGGCAAAACAAATGGCAAATGAATTTCAACCCCTCTTAATGCTACATCTTGTCAATTTCTTCTAAGAAATGCTTTAAATCACTTGTCTATACCTTATGCAACCAGCCACTAAACCATGTCAACTCCTATCCATACCTAGGTGTTGAAATTGATAATAAACTCAGATGGGATAAACATATACATAACATAACCAAGAAAGCTAACTCTGTACTTGGCCTATTAAAACGTAACCTCTCAAACTGTCCCACCGACGTTAAATCCACTGCTTATAAAGCTCTAGTCAGGCCAGTACTTGAGTACGCATCAGCAGTCTGGGACCCCCATCACCAGTGCGATGTGGATAAACTTGAATCTATTCAAAGAAGAGCAGCCAGGTTCTGTATGGCAGACTACTCTTTTAAATCTAGTGTAAAAAACATGCTTCATAAATTAGATTGGCCCCTGCTAAAAACAAGAAGATACAAGACCCGGCTATATGCTATATAAAATCAATAACAATCTTGTCGCCATCAATAAAGATGAACTTATCCCCTCCGTCAGAGCTAATAGAAGAAATAATCATGACCTTAATTTCCAAGTTCCCTTTGCTAAAAAGAATGTATATAAACACTCTTTCTTCCCCCACACACTAAAGGATTGGAATGCTTCACCGTCAGACATTGTACATGCACCAAGTCTCAACTGTTTCAAAGCTAAACTTACTAACACTTGTATTGCTAACTAGTTTTTTTTTACTCATACTTTTTACGCTCGGTTGGCGTTCATGTCCTCTTGAAGGATTTTTGCCGACTTAACCGTTTCAGATTCAGATTGTAACTGGTAAAACTCACTAGGCTATTGACCCTAATGTTATGTTTACTAACAAACAAAATCTCCGTAGGCCATATACTAGGCCCTATACTATAGTCTAGTCAACAATTATACTCAACGTTAGGGCGAAGTTTTACACAAAGATTACCATTCTTTTGTTAACCCAAATCAAGTAAATATGACTTTTAATTCCTCTATCACAAAATTGTTTTAATATATCTATTATAGAAAGAAAAAAATAATTTACCTCTATGAAGTGCAATAAATTATATAGACCATTTTCGGTGTATCATCTGTGTGTAGGCTAACTCTTAAAGTTACACTAACATTATGCGATTAATCTTATGTTTTTAGGTCAAAGGTCACGAGATGTTAAATGGGCGTGACATTTGAACACAGTGTGGAGAGGCGCGGAGAGGCATTATATTAGGGGTTTTCCATAACAGGAATACCAGAGCAATCACATTGATTGTTTTGTTTTCATTTGGTGAGAATCATTTAAGACTAATGTTAGAAATGAAACAAACAGATTTAATAAAGAAAAAAATTGGTACTGAAATCAAAGAATGATATTAAGATGCCTTAAAATACAGTAACGACTAACAAAACACAATTGCTGCCACTGTTGTACCAGAAGTAACAGCTCCCTGGTTGAACGAACAAAGGGACTTTGTTTGCAATGACCCCGGGCATATGCCACCGGAATTTGTAGAGGCGCATAGCAACTGCTCACACTAACAAGGTTTAAGGTTGATTTTGTTTACATTTGTGTTTGTACAAACATTCACGTCTGTTCTTTAAGCGTGACAAAATTGAGCAGTAGAGCAAACTTTCAAAAGTTGGTGGGAGGGGATATTGAGGCAAACAGAAATACTTTCACATTGTGTTATTCTAATATTTTTGGTTTTCATATTGCTGGAAAGTAAATTGAATTTGCCCGAAAATAGTGGGGGACCAAAAATGGTCAAATATGCATTGTCGCCCTTGCCCCGCTCCTGCTTCTGGAAGGTGGTCTTTAAGACCAGAGAACAACTCCCTGTTAAGACCTACAGACGTATTGCACTGTACTATCGCAATTTTTATTGGGTCCCCAACAGGCGTTCCTATCCAATCCATTCTCAAGGGCGCCGGAACGATTGGGGTGGGGCATATGCGGCACCTATGATTTGATCGATCATACTTTTTGTTTCTTTCTTTTTTCTTTATTATGATTACTTTATGCATTATGGATAAATTTCTTAATTTCCAGTCGATTATTAAAATTGCAGACAATTCTAGTTTGGCAAAGTACTCAAGAATGTCAATATTTGGCAGATTCAACAACATTAAGCGGTTTTATCATGGTCTATGTCAAATTGGTTTGATCCTCATATCTTCCAATATGCCTACATTATAGAGTTGTTATATTATGTCACAAAATCAAAATCCAGCAAATGGGTTTGCAGTTGATCCAATTCATTCCGTAAAAGAACAAACAACAGAACGGACCAAAAATGTTTTGAGTCTTATTGAAGTAATTATTGCACACCATGCACTCGATTTTGTTTCAAGTAAAATAGTATGGGTACAACATCTCCGGCTGAAGTTCTGAGAAAGGGGCAACAAGTGGCGGATCCAGGCAGGGACCAACGGCTCCCCCTCTCTCTTTTTCTACTCCTTAATATTTTTCATTTATTTAAAAATAAAAGAAAAAAGCGGCATCGATCCAGGTCATAGAGCAACTAGACCTCTGACGACAGTGCATTTAACAGTTTAGGTCACGGACCTCGGGTATGGTTGTTGTTTTGCATTAAAATCGGTAGGAACCAGTGAATCATTGGCATGATCATTCACGACCAAATACGTGATGAAATGCATTATCGGGTCTTTGAAGTAATTCCTTTTATTTGAATTTAATTATAACGTAATTATTATGTGCATGAAGATTCATAGAAAAACAAACATAAACGGAAATTGCTAACATCATACAGGATTTAAGATTATTCTGTGCGTGTTTGGATAAAGTTTATCGACCTATATATACTTAGGAAATGAAAGCAAAAAGAAATGGAAACTGAAATCATAAGATATATAAAATGCTTGTGTAGTTCCAAAATTTCTTTCTTTGAAAACTGGCAGTGCTCTAAACATAACGGGTGCCAAGACGAACAGTCCGTGAAGGATTTCATGCCGAGAAATTGCGAAAAAGCCAAGATATTAGGAGCTGCAGGATTGTTTTGGGTGTTTTATTCGTTCATTAAAGACACTGACCTTAAAGACACTGACCATGCATACATCAACTCCAAAGTCGTGGAAAATGTCATCAAATAAATCTCTCGACCAGCAGAAATCTACTCAGACATCATTGTCTTCATGCGCCATAGGGG
>JAIGNY010002101.1:630000-873939 GCA_020152595.1 Chiridota heheva
GTATGGCTAAAGTCATTTTTTTCACCAAACTTCACTCTGCAGTCTACCCTCTTATTTTGTATGCTTAGAAGGCTAGCATGCTGGTCACCATTGCCTCTTTCCATTCCACTCTTCCAGTACGCACACTGTTTCCATTTAATGGTCAGCCCTCATTACTTTTAAGTATCTTCAGTGATAAAACAAAATTACTATTTTAAGGGTTAGTACAGTAGTCAAGCAAGCTTATCATATATGAAAGATTAATTTAATAGAAACAAAATGGCGAAGAAACTCAATATCGTATTCTGCTAAGGATATATTTAAGTTAAAAGCTGTTTTATCTTTGTAAAAATGACTGTTGTAGTAAGTCTACTATGGAAGATTGGCACCCTCATAATTTTATTTTCAACATTTAGCAAAACATAGCAAAGTTTAACGTCCCGAAGGCATCCAGTGCTGGACATTATATCAAGACGGCCACGGCCTTTGATAACCAGTTCTGAACTCACTGGTTGCAGACCTACCAGTTGTTAATGCATTTTAAAGAAAATGTGACATATTTTTCTTCGAACTTTCTTTAGGTGGTAAATTATAATTACCTTTACTTATTTCGGTTTTAGTGAAATATGGATTGCGACAAAATCGCAGGACGAAATATGATGATATACTGCATAAAGACTTTTGAGGACCTGAGAGTGACGTCACAATTACAATCGTTTCTATACACAAATGATATAAATATCTCCTAAAAATGATTTTTAAACTTGTTTTCTTCGCCGTTTGTTTCTTTAAAGTCCTTTTCATATAATGCGTGCACTTGCTTGATTCCCTTAACTAATCCTTTAGAAACGTGTCCCCCGAATCTACTTAAAATCTACTGCCCACAACAAGCAACTGAAGAACTATTCAATTGAGTTGTGCCTAAAAAATGCAAACTTGAATTTGTTTTCTTTCTGCAAAATTATATTTTTATGAAAATTGTGCGTGGTAAGAGGCTGTGGTATACTAGTACATGTAGTACTCCATTTTTACCTCCGCCAACGAAGTTGGACGGAGGCTATGTTTCCGCCTCTGTAAAATTGATGACTGGATTTGGATCAAATTTGATGTGTTGTTTTGTTACTGCCTCAGAAAAAGTGATAACAATTTGAGACATATTGGAACAGGGAAAGTGTGCAAATGTGGGGTGGGGGACATGTATTTCCTATGTGTGTTTGTCTGGCATTCAAGATATCTCAAGAACTGATGATTGGATTTGGATTAAATTTGGTGTGTAATTTTGCTTCTTCTTACGGAAGAAGTTATTAAAATTTGAGACATATTGAAACAGAGATAGAGGCAGAAATTGAGGGGTGGGGATGTTTTAGAATGAGATCTGTCAAGACTTTGTTGTCAAGACTAAGTTTAAACTTCCCAATGGAATGTGCTGACAATGACTTTGTGCTCTGAATGAAGATCCAAACAATCAATTATCTGGACTCAAAGAGAGACTTACATCAAGTGTTCTCTGGAATCAGTAAAAATGATAAAATTGGTTTCTTCCATGAATGGAAAATGATGGAATGTGGATCCTGGCTGAATGGAGCTCAAACAATGATGCATCACTTGAATAAAACTAAAAACAATGGTGTGTGCTTGGAAGAAATCCAGTCAGAAGATCATCTTCAAGTGTTCAGCTTACAAATCTTCATTACAGATCAAAACTTGGGGATGAATTTTGGTGGGCCTAGGATTTCTGAGGTAGATTATATTGGGTATATGGGGATCAAATGAACTCTAATATTATTCTAGGCATGTTGGAAATGTAACGGGGAGGAGGAATGAGCCCTAGATAGTGCTAATATTCTAGTTATACATGTGACCGATCGGATGAAGTATTTGAGGAGGGAGAAATAATCAGACAAAGAAATGCGTATGTCCTTGAAACAATGGGAGGGTAAGTCTTTCACAGTCGTTAGGGTTATATCATTACACCCGACATATGATATTTTAAAGGATAAGTTCAGTGGTCAAGCATGTCCATCTTATATGATAGAGGAATTCAAAAGAAACAAAATGGTGAAGAAAACATTCAAATATCTTATTCCGTTAAGGAGATCAGATTCAGAAGATTAGATTCAGTTTTACTACTTTTCTGACATATCCCATGGTTTTTTAAGCCTCAAATTTCGCAGGACAAAATATGATAGAATACATAACGACGTTTCTACACAAATGATACCAAACTTTAAACTTCGATATCTCCTTAACGGAATAGGATTTTTGAATGATTTCTCCACTATTTTATTTCCTTTGAAGTCCTCTTTCACATAAAATATATTTGCTTGACCACTTAACTAATCCTTTAAACTGTACACAAACGTGGGGCAACGTGGGTTCATTACTCATTGCATGCGCCTTCCACCGCCACTCAACGGAAGAAAGTAAGATAAATGTCTCAGTGAAAACAACCAACGCTGACTAAACTTTAACGGTTTCCTGTAACCTGCTGAAAGTAAACAGTTTTGACTCAAACCACAGGACTTGGATCCATGGACGTATGCATGGGTACTCTGAAGCCCCACCCCCTCCCCCAAAAAATCGGCGAGAAAAATTCAGGATTGAACATTTGAATACTCGTGGACAAAAATTTAAAAAAGTCCAAAAGTTATTTTAGAAAACTATCGCAAATTCTTAAAACAAAGTCCTGTTCATAGCTTCAAAGAGCATTATAGGCCGACAAGTCATAAGGGCGTTTGTTTTTGCGAATTTGTGTAAATTTTGATCGTACCTATCATGTCTCGCTCAGTCTTTAGTGTCTCTGGTAGATGTTTCCTTTTTGATCGATAAAGTCCAAATCTTCACCAAGATGAACGCCAGTGTCGCAACAATATGGTAGGAATGGTGCACTGCACGGGCTTGAGTTGCCGAGCAAAAATGTGGGTGTCCTCGAGCAATGGCTTTTTGATATGTTTGTTACATGGTCCGAGCGGCTAAATTCCCCACGGACCATAGGGCTCTAGTTGCGCAAATGATGAACGCCTTCCTCGGTACCACTTTCTTCTGTTCCCAGACATAAACAGATCAACCTGGGGTCAAAATCTTTTCAAGGTTCATGCATCATGACTGCGAAAAAATGGAATTCGTATTTTTACAATCTGTTCTGAAAGTCAAAGTTGTCGCCGGGGTACGAAACCGAATTGTCTGATTGTTGTCATGACACAATAAAGCAACTTTCCGTTGTTTCGAAAATTATTTTGTTATTTCGAATATATTTCTGTAGGCCTATTTCTTAAATCTTCTCCATAATTCCAAAACTTCCTATTCTAATATTCAAGGGTTTGACTTTACGTTTTTTTCTTTATTTCGATTTTTCGGAATCGTCATATTTCATATATGCTAACTTGTGGTGGTCAAGCTTTCTATAGGTAAACAACCAGCTTACGAAGCACACGCATGTATTATCAGGAAAGGAAAACAATAATAAGCAATTAATCAGAAAATTATCAAGAAATTTATGTGAGTGTATATGTTGGTAACTGCACCGACTCCCTTCGATTCAAATTTATCCAAAACAGTAAAGGATAAAAATTGAACAAATACAATTTTTTTCACCACTGCATTAAATTGATTTAATATTTTAACTAAATATGGGGATGGGCATTAAATATAATCTCTAAGAAATGGTTCAAGGTCCACGAACGTGTAGAGGCAACATTGACCTGTTGACTACATTGCTATAAAATCTATCAAAAACATCAAAATAAGGCAAACATTTTCACCAAATTTCTTTAAATTATACCCTTTGTTCTACTGCTTTTAAATTTGTAGGCATTAATATGCCAATTTAAGATATAATTCGTAATGTAATTGGGCAACCTTGGTATTTTCTTTTGTGATTTCTTCGAGTTTTAATCACTTTATGAACATATGAATGGGTGCAGCAAACTGTAAGTTTGGAATCTCTACTATACCCATCTCAGACGTGGATCCAGGGGGTGCGCTCGGGGCCCCCTTTCAGACCACTTATACCCTCCGCACTTTTTTTTCTCTTTTCGCTCAAAGTTCCCATTCTAATTGAAATTGTGATTGATATCTACGTAAGTCTAGAGCTAAAGTGTGAGAAGAATAACGTCTTTGTAAGTTTTGCGCAAAGAGTATCAAATCTCATGCACAACAGAACAAAAGTAAGTCATAACTGATGTCCCCCCCCCCCCTCTCTTCCCCACCCCCACCCTTTCGGAAATTCCTGGATCCGTGCATGCATCTGCCCATTTTGCTATAAGCAAATTCTAGCATTGAAATACTTTCTATTAAAGATCAGTGGCTCATATTTACGAAAGAAATTACGTATATCGAAAATTCCTTAAAATGTGATAAGAGATAACAAAAGGAGTTTTAAAAACCGTTTTACCAATAATATAAACAACTACGTTTGACTAATATGTTATTTACTGACAACTAGACAGCTAGACCCGGCATGCATTAGGATAAATGACTGAATGCTGTTAGCATTGGCTTGTTGATCCTGACAACTAGACAGCTAGACCATGCATTAGGATAAATGACTGAATGCTTTTAGCATTATCCTGACAATAGAATGCATTAGGATAAATGACTGAATGCTTTTAGCATTGGTTTGTTGATCCTGACAACTAGACAGCTAGACCATGCATTAGGATAAATGACTGAATGCTTTTAGCATTGGTTTGTTGATCCTGACAACTAGACAGCTAGACCATGCATTAGGATAAATGACTGAATGCTTTTAGCATTGGTTTGTTGATAAATGACAGCTAGAATGCTTTTAGCATTGGTTTAACATTGATCCTGACAACTAGACAGCTAGACCATGCATTAGATAAATGACTGAATAAATGACTGAATGACCATGCATTAGGATAAATTTAGCATTGGTTTGTTGATGACAACTAGACAGCTAGACCATGCATTAGGATAAATGACTGAATGATGTTAACATTGGCTTGTTGATGACAACTAGACAGCTAGACCATGCATTAGGATAAATGACTGAATGATGTTAACATTGGCTTGTTGATCGATATTGGACTTGATTCATGTTGAAATTTGTCAAAATGGAGGTTCCTTTGCGATAACTTTAAACAAATAATTTAACGACGTCACACTCATTATATGCCTTAAATGTGATTGCTTTAACAAGTTGCCTTGTTTACATAGGGCCTAATATTTTTGTTACTTTTGACTGGTTGATGAAAATGGTTCATATAGTATGCTTCAACTATAACTGTTTATACGTATAATTATAAACATGATTCATAAAAATGAATGCAATGCACATCCAGAGGTCCAAACAGAGTGTGTAGATCAGGCCCATGCAAACACATGCAAATGCACCATCTACCACCGGTTCATTGGCGGTTAAGATAATTAGATTCCAGTATGACGTGAAATTTTATAATACAACAACCATTAATTTATCACTTTCAATTTTGTAGAATAACGACTCTACGTTATCTGTTACTTTCATGATCATGATCTACAGTTTATGCAAATTTCGAAAGAAAAATAAATATTGTTCTTTTATTTTCTCATCAGAAAGAACAAAAGGTTTTCCACATGACACAGCCGAAAATACTTTTTACAATTTTCATGTTTTCAGGGAGGGGGGAATCTCCTGCCCAAAGGTGAGTAGTTTTTTACAATTTTGGTTGAAATTTTAAAAGTACGAAATATGACAGACAAATACAATTTTACAACAAAATTTCAAATGGCATGATAGTCAGATAATACAGTAGCAGTTGATTACAAAAGATCAAAATAAGCCATTACGACACTTTAATTGAAAACTTCATTAGGCCTATCAAGTGTTCTTTCAGACCAAAAACTGCCATCTACACACCCTTTTCATGTCATTTTAAAAGTAAAAATCAAAGTGCTGCATGGTTTTAAATGTAAAGTGATAATCTTATGATTGTGTATGAAATATTTTTATTCATCGAACACCACCAGATATGAATGACCAAAAACAGACGAAATAGTTTTCAGGATCATAACATAAATGAATTGTTATTCGCAGCAACCAGAAGCATCAAATTACACATTGACAAAGATCTAATTGACATTCGCACTTTGTTTTTAGTTTAAGACGAGTAGTTTATGCATCTTTGTTTTTCAAAAGTAGGAAGGAAAGAGATATTTCCATGTTATCTAAAACAAGTCTATAATCTGAAATAGTGCATGATAATTTTTTCAACATTTCCCAACATTTTACTGAAAACCTATTAGGGGTTTGAAGGCTATTGTGTTTTGACGTATGTATGGTGTGGGGGTGGGGTGGGGTGGGGGTAGGAAGGGTTACCTATCAGGGGAAAGAAACACCAAAGTGGAAATCTTTCACTGGTTGATTTCCATACCTTACCTGATTAACTTCAAGAGTTGTGATAATCTGAAAGTCCCGTTCAATTTTGGGAAATTTCCTTCATTTCTTTGATTTTTTGCAGTTTCCCTGAGCAGCAATGTCCCCTCTTACGCCTATCTACCTATGTTATGGAAAATAATCCCCGTCCTCGGCCCTTCTCCTTCCCGAAATGAAATTAAAGTATACAGGCAGAAATAGTTTCCACTAAGTTGAAATTTGTTCTAAATCAAAAAATAAACTGCATCAAGCTTAAACATTTAATATTTTCAAAACATATAATCCGCCCTCCGAACAACCGAAGCGAAGGATTTTCCATGATTAAGCAGCATATTAGTCTATATGAAAACGATATTTGAGATCAATAAACCTTTTCCTTACATATTCATAAAAGAGAATTTCATACGCAAGATCTCTCTTCAATAGGGTCAATGTGTCTTCGTCTGGCTCAATTTTCGTTGCCGTCTGAGGGGCATCTTTCATTTTCCTTTCATTTTCTCGGTATTTTGTTGATACTCCTGCCAACAGCTGAGGAAGAAGAACCTCCGCAAGTTTGAAAGTACTTTCCATATCTTCCGTGAGACCTATAAGAAAATGTTTGTCTACATTTGCCTTTGCTCTGTTGAACGAAATTGCAGAAGGGGTGTCACAATCAGGATGATATCCACAAAATGTATGAAGAGTCACAGATTTAAAGTGCTTATAGTGATGATGACATATTTTATGAGAATCCATCATGCAGTCTTTTAAGGCAGCCGCCGAGCTATTCTTTGCTTCTTTCATGTCACCCTTGTGATTTAAATAAAAATGTGACACCAGCCTGTCAACCGGTCTTCTTATGATATTAATGTAAACAAAACGATCATCTCCGACATGAGAAAACTTTGTATTCCCCCTGATAAACCGGGGTGGGGACACCCCCTGTATCCACTTCACGATTGCACATTCATTTCTAGACACCTCTATATTATGCGGTATATTGAGCGATTTGTTGTAATTTTTACGTCTGAAAACTCCTCTAATGATAGACTCGAACGATCGACATCCAGTTTCTGGCACAGGATTGTAAACAATAATGTATTTTGATCCAAACATGGGTTTTCCCCATTTAGAATTTGGTGGTCTTTCTGAAATCGTTTTGTTAAATTTTGTGTTTATATGTTTTTCTTCTAAAATGTTTAACTTATCTTCTCTGTGTCGAGTAACTAGTGGTAGCGCTGATTCCAACTTGATGTTAGTATTTGCTATATGATCCGAGTGCAAATGTTCTTGAACATTTATAATTATCTCTTCTGTGGGTTCAGTAACTGGGCAACGATGAAAATTGAACCGTGCGATCTCAACTCCAAGAAATATGTCATAAATGAGCATCACGAGAGCGATAAACAGAAGCAGTTTCATTTTTTTCGGATTAATAAGTTTCATAATGTTACAATTCATTAGTTCATGGAGAAACATTCTGATGAATAATTCTCAAATCGACGTAGCTTTTGAAAACTTTGGTAAAACGTGTAATAAACATAAAACAAAAACCTAATGATGTGATGGTCGTTGGTTGTTTCACCTCTTGGGCTATCTATCTTAGTCTTCCTTTCAAGAGTATATCTTTGATGTGACAAAACAACTGTCAACTGTATCTCCAAACTGTCATTATCAACAATTTGGTAATACGCACCCATTAGATTTAAGAATTTTCTGTCGTTTTAAAACTCTTTGGCGTATAACAGAGACAATGATTCCTTTATTAATTCTGGGTTTGACCGTTACGTAATGCAAAATTCTTAGATACTTTCTTCCATTCGGGCTCATTTATCAGGTGGCAGTAAATTATTCAAAAGTACAAATTCAGCGAAACATTTCAAAGAATATTTGTACAAGGGCAATGCAATGGTGACAGGGGCCGGGTGGGGGTGGGGGTGTGAGGGGTGGGAGGGGTGGGGTGGGAGGGATGGGGATGGGAGGGGTGGGGATGGGAGGGGTGGGGGTTAGAGGGTGGGGTGGGTGGGGTGAGGGATGGGAGGCGTGGGTGGGAGTGGGTGGGGATGGGAGGGTGTGGGGAGGGTGTGGGGTGGGAGGGGTGGGTGATGGAGGGGGTGGGGGATGGGAGGGGTGGGTGATGGGAGGGGGGTGGGGAGGGGGGGGTGGAATGGGGTGGAATGGGGTGGGGGTGAGAGGGAATGGGCGGGGGGTGGGGGATGGCTTTCAAATTTTGTTTTGTATCTTCATTTTCCGGGATTCTCTCTCTGTGGATTGTTGTCTGCTTTTGGTGAGTCCGTTCTTTTAGTTTTTTTTCCCCTCCCGTTGTGACCAGACTCACGCCCTTATAGATACCTGTACATTGCTTCCCCTATAGTAGTTCCGCGATTCTTTTAATAGTTTATTTGGATCTATTGGCCCTTGTTTTTTCCATCATGAAGAAACGCTTCTGCCTTGACCTTGACCATACATCTCCTCCCCGAGACCCACCTTTTACCTCCATTGACCATTCTTCAGCCCCTCCCCAAATTGTAATCATTCAGGCTACCAATAAACCAGACAGTTTCAAAAGAGTTTCCCTCTTTCCTAATACACAAAGCGCTTCACGTCCTTGTCGATACCCTCCCAAAGGTTTCTACCCTCAGATCCGGCGATCTCCTAGTGCACTGCACCAGGGACACTCAAGCCACCACCCTCCTCACCATCAAAACCCTATAGCTAATACTGGTATCGACGTTACAGTCACCGCCACCGTTTCCTGAACTCCAGCAAAGGCGACATCAGAACCATAGACCTTGCCTACTTGAGTGACGAAGACCTCGTTGAGAAACTTGCCAGCCAACACGTTGCTGAAGCCCATCGTCTCGTCCTCAAAAGAGATGATGCCGAAACGCCCACCAATACCGTTTTCCTAACTTTTGCCACACCAACTCTACCCTCCATCATCATTGTCGGCTACCTGAGAATCCCAGTCGCCCCTTACATTCCTAAACCTCTCCGTTGTCATAAGTACCAGAGGTATGGCCATGGGAAAATCTCCTGCCTCAGAAAAGTGCGCTGTGGCAACTGTGGAGCCCCGGACCATGACAGCGCCACCTGCACCAACACCCCACTCTGCACCAATTGCGACGGTACTCACCCAGCCAACCATCCCTTCTTCTCAAAAGACTGCCCCACCTGGCTTCAGGAAAAACAGATAACCAAACTGAAAACCTTAATCCCGACATCACTTACCCGGAGGCCAGGAAACAATTCCTCGCTTCCCTCCACACCAAACCTTCCTACTTGAGCGCAGTCTCCTCAAACGCCAATATCGCCCCTCCCCCTTAACGCAACTAAAACTGACTCACATGCTCAAACCGACCTCACCTGGCTCTTCTTACCCAGTCCTAAGCCCATCACCATTATCAACAACCCAACCACACCCATTACCCAAACCACCTCCACCAACACTTCTCTCCCCAACCTTCCTTCCTTCCTTTTCCAAGGCCCCTGCCGCCCCCTACACCAACACCTCTAATGCCATCAAACTTAAGCCAACCTGGCCAACAAACATCAAACCAACAAACTAAGCAACAAACAATAAGCCAACAAACAACCAATCAACAAACAGCCCACTATCGAAACCCACACGTATGATACTTAATAAAACATAGATTGTTCAATTACCGAACATACTTCTCGTCCAACTTAAAAATCTCAAAGATACATGGACAGATTAACAAAAAAAAACAAGCCAATTCAGACGCAACAGGTCTTTCTGCAGATAACCTCCTGCCTCCTCATGGCGTGCAACACAAACAATTACAATAACACCCACAGCATTATACAATGAAACATCAGAAGCCTTAAGGCCAATTCGGAAGAAATTTACCTACTGGCCACCACCTTCCACTCGGTCGCCTTCTGCCTACAAGAAACCTTCTTGAAAACCACTATCCATTATTCCCTCAACATGTTTGCTTGCTAACATAAACATCGAGTGGATGCCGACAGGCCTGTGGGGGTGTCTTCATTCTCCTTAAACACGATATCCCACACAGCCCTGTTTATGTAAACACCGACCTTCAGGCCATCTGTATGTCTATCTTCCTCCACAAAACCTTTACTCTTTGCAATATCTATCACCCCCTCCCCCCCTCCTCCCAACTTAAGTAACATCCTTATCAACATTGCCACCTGCTCCATTCCCAAAACCTCCAAACTCCCTACCACCCCCCCTCCCTCCCCCTTCAACCCTGGCTCACTGATGACTGCAAAACCGCCATCAAGAACAGGAAAAGTGCCTTCAGAAACTTCAAAACTAACCCGACCACCCACAATCTCAACCTCTTTCGTATTAGCCGTGCGAAAGCCAGGCGCACTATCAAAGACAGCAAAACCAACACTTGGAACAGCTTATCTTTTCTCTCACCACCAATACCCCCACTAAGAAGATTTAGAGAATGGTTGACAGCTTCCACGGCAGGACAGGCAAGTCTACCATCTCTCCTGGATTGGTAACCTTCTCACCGTGAAAAAGGACATCGTTAACCACCTCGTCGCCTCTTTCAGCAACATCTTGTCCTCGGCCAACTACCCCAATGCTTTCAAAGCCAAAAAAGCTCGCGATGAAGCCCGAAGTATCACCTTTCCCTCCGACAACACCGAGAGCTACAACAACCCTCTCACCCTCTCTGAATTAAATCAAGCCATCCACGACACTGGCTGCACCTCCAAGGGCCCAGATAACATCCCCTACCAGTTCCTGAAACACCTCCCCAACAAGGCCATCACTATCCTACTCACCATCCTCAACCACATTTGGTACTCACACTCCTTCTCCCCTATCTCCTGTATCTGGAGGACAGCTATCATCACCCCGTTCCCAAACCGGGGAAGGAAAGTATCAACCCTACAGCTACCGCCCTCACCTGCTTTCTCTCTAAAAATTATGGAAAGGATCATTAATCTAAGCGGCTTCTGGAAACGTCGCAATACCCTGTCGCAATACGCTCGGCACCGCTATCCGGGAATCCTTTGCAAAAATGGAACACCTCATTGACATTTTTCGACCTCCAGAAAGCTTTCGATACTACTTGGAAATACGGCATTACACGCAAACTTCACACCGTCGGCCTCAGAACCACCTCCTCATCTTTATTCAAAACTTTCTCTCACACAGGCAGTTCCAAGTTCGTACTGGCCACACCCTCTCCAACACATACCCCAATTAGAGGGTGTCCCCCAAGGCAGCATCCTCTCTCCCACTCTCTTCAACCTGAACATTAACGACATCGCGGACAACCTTGGCCCCAACATCAAACGTACCCTCTTCGTGGGCGACTTCGCCATCTTCTACTCCTCCCCTAGCGTCCGCCTTGTCGAAAATAGGCTCCAATTCAAGCCTCAACCGGCTGCAAGACTGGTGCAATAATAACGGTTTTAAATTCTCCAAAGACAAGACAGTCTGCATGTACTTCTGTCATTTCAACAACCTCCACCCCAACCCAAACCTCGTGCTCAATGGCTATCGCATCCCTAAAGTGGACCACACTAAGTTCCTGGCTTTAACCCTAGACCCCAAGCTCTCTTTACAAGCAACACATCACCAACCTGATATATAATATACAATATTTTCCGCCTCCTCTCCACACCACTTGGGGTGCAAACCCCCCATGCTCTCCTAAAAATGTCCAGGCTCACCATTCGTGCCAAGCTCGACTACGGCAATGTTGTCTACTGTGCCGCTCACAACTCTTACCTCAACCACATCAACACCATCCAAAATGAAGCCCGAGACTTTGTCTAGGTGCCTACATGACCTTCCCCATCATCAACCTTCACGTTGAAGCCAACGAACACTTCTTTCGGCTAAGGTGTAAAAAGCATAGCCTCTTCTACGTTTTTAGAGTCCTCACAAAACCCCAGAACCCTGTTTACAACCTCATTAGGTACCATAATTTCTCCACCTTCTTTGATAGGACTAAAACCCTATCCCCTCCCTTCAGCTTACGCATCAAACCAGATGTCCTCCTTCTCGACATCAACCCCGCAACTCTTGGCACCTACTCCTGGCCCACTTTTCCTCCTTGGGCCACCCCTCCCTTCTATCCATCTGGCCCTCTCCACTCATCACAAAACCCAAACCCACCCTAACCTCTTCATCAATCTCCACAACCAAATCAAAGACCTACTCTCAAACCACACCTCCATCCATACTAATGGCTCCAAGGAAGATGACAAGACAGCTGCTGCTGCCGTCATCCAAGACATCACCTTCAGTAACAGGCTTCCCGACTATTCGTCCATCTTCTCGACCGAGGTCAAAGCCATCCTCCTCGCCCTCAACTTTACTGAGTACTCCGCGTTTAGCTAGTTTGCCATCTTCTCCGACTCCAAGGCTGTCCTTACTTCTTTAATCAATCTTAAATGGGATAACCCCACATCCTACATCCTCCTCCGTAAACTCTTTTCGCCCCCTCCTCTCCCACCTTCTGCCAGGAAGAGTATTATTTTCTTCTGGATACCCAGCCATGTTTGGATCCCTGGCAATGACAGAGCTGATGCAGCCGCTAAGCTTGCCCGCAAGCTACCCCTTTCCCAAAACAATTTCTGACATCAAACCTCTTATCGCATCCCTTGTTCGTGAGCGATGGCAAACCTCATGGGACTCCCAAATTAATAACAAACTCCACGTCATCCAGCCCACCGTTCCGATCAAACCTACCATCCACAACTTCTCCCGTGTCGTCAACATTTACATTACCTGCCTTATAATAAGTCACACCCACCTCACTCACGCCTCCTTATTGTCCACCCCACACCTCCGCAACAATTGCCATTGCACCCTCACGGCCCACCACGTCCTATTTGCTCTCCCCCTGTACAATCTTCCCAAAGCTTCCCACGCTACCCACAACTCAATTGCTGAGTTCTTCCAGAAAAACCCTCCGGATAAAAGTATCTCCATCCTTCATCATGCTTCCCTCTACAACCATATTTATTCCTCCTCTCCCAGCCCCCTCCTTCTGCTCATCCACCCCCTTCCCTCCCCTCCCCTCCCCCTCCCCCCCCCTTCCCTCTCCCCCTCTCTCAACTTGTTTTCTTCACTCATGCACTCCCCCCCCCCTTCCCCCTCCCCCTCTCTCAATTTTTTTTTCTTCACTCATGCACTTCCTCTCTCGATCCCAGCTTTCTGGCTTTTAGTTCCCATTTTCTCTCAATCTCCCCCTGTTTTCTTCTCTTCCTACCTCTGGAATGATCTAACCTCTCAGGCACAATTTGTCCCTCGCTGTCGCGGTGCCGTTAAGCCCACATCAAACAAACATACAAATAGTTATATATTATATATATATTCTACAATTTGTATCATTTCATAACAAACGTTGTAAATATTTTCTCGCAAAGCTTTATTCTTCCATCAAAAACATACAAATCATCCCTGGCATGTCACCCCAGCTTGAACTTTTGAAATTGACACGATTCTAAGCAATTTTCTGATACCAAATTTATGCCGAAAAACGTAAAGTTTCCTGGAGCCTTGCCCCTGGGCGCCTAACAGGACATTGATCTTGGATTCGACACACTATTAAGCAATTTTCTGCAATCAAAAGACTTCTGGGGGTTTCGCCCGTAGTTTTGACACAATGTTCAACTAATTTCTGAAATCCAAATCGCTAGAAACGTATGGCTTTCAGTAGTCCAGGGTTTCTCCCCCAGAGCCAAGGCTTCGCCCCATAGATTGTACACATTTTTAGGCAATTTCCTGTTATCAAAATCACGAGAAACACAGAGCTTCCGGGGCTTCGCCCCCTGTCTGCCTGTGTCCCTACTATGGTTTTGCCTTAGATTTGACACAATTTTAATTAAGCAAGCTTTTGCTACCAAAATCATGCGAGCTTAACCAGTTAACGCAGGGCTTCCGGGAATTTCACCCATAGGTTTGACGCAATCGTAAGCAATTTTCCGCCATCAAAATTTACAAGAAACGTAGCATGCTTTGCCCCTGGGCTATGGGCTAATTAATACCTGCAGGTTCCTCCCATAGATTTGACACATTTCAAAGCAATTTTCTGCTACAAACATCACGAAAAAGTAGAGCTTCCAGGGGCAAAGCCCTGTCCTTGGATCCCCACCAGGGCTTCGCCCCTAGCATGCTTAGATAGACACTGTGACAAATAAGCAAGTCCCGCTAAGTACCATTTTGGCCCCCAATAATAAAGTTATTATGAAATTATTTTCCCTACACATCTTTTCTTCGTTAAATCTTCTTCAATTTTGGGGAATTTTTCGGGAAAGTTTTTTTTAAAGGAATTTTTCGGGGGTGTTTTTTTTTAAGGAATTTTTCGGGAAAGTTTTTTAAAGGAATTTTTCGGGGAAGTTTTTTTAAAGGAATTTTTCGGGAAAGTTTATTTTGGGGAATTTTTCAGGAAAGTTTATTTTGGGCAAATTTTTGGGAATTTTTTTCATTTTCATGAAATTTGCTTCAATTTTAGATACATTTTCTTCAATATTTCGGATTTTTTCAAGTTTCATTAAATGTGCATCAATTTTCGAAAAATTTCCTTTATTTTGAAGGAATTTTCGTAAAAATTATTCATTTTCGTTAAATTTGCTTTAATTTTTTGTAAATTTTCCTTATTTTGGAGGAATTTTTGTAAAAATTCTTTCATTTTCGTAAAATTTGCTTCAATTATTGCAAAATTTTCTTCATTTTTCGGGAATTTTCTGGAAAGTTTACAGCGAAAATCTTTTAGGCGGATATGATCAATTTATGAGAAAAAACAAACAAAACAAAACATCTAAACCCCAAAAAATTATAACAACAGGTTTTTCAGTGATTTTGGGACCTACTTGATGCTCTGAGTGACAGAAAAAAAAAAAAAAGTCTATCAATTTCTAACCCACTAAGTGGGTTAAAACTGGGTCACATCCAAGATGGCCGCTGCCGACCCTGCAACACAGGTAAAGGGTTGTGACTTCCTTAGCTGCTTAGTATTTGGGGTAGAACAATGATTTTTGGTTCTATTCTATGCTTTTAAAGGTCATTGCTGTAACAAATTGTGACCTGACCTCCAGAAGTGGATTAAAACTGGGTTAAATCCAAGATGGCTGCCACCGTCCCGCACCGGGCCCTGAAAATAGGGCAAACGGCTGCAACTTGCTTAGTATTTGGGATAGAACAATAACGTTTGTCTCCACTCAGTGGGTTTTGGGGGTCACAACTCATTGATGCAGATGAAATTATTACCTGATCCCCGGAAGTGGGTTAAAACTGGGTCAAATCTAAGATGGCTGCCGCCGCCAGACCCTGAAAAGAGTAAACGGCTGTTACTTCCTTAATATTTGTAATAGAACAATGAGTTTCGGTTCTGCTTCTAGTTTTAAGGATCAAGCAACTCATTGCTGCAGAGAGGAATGTGACTTTGTCCCCGGAAGTAGGTTAAAACTGGGTCAAATCCAAGAATTCTGACCTCACATCCAAGATTGCTGCCGATCCTGAAAATCTGGTACACGACTGTAACTCCCTTAATATTTGGGAAAGAACTACAATTTTTCTACTCAGTGGTTTTCAATTCATTGCTGCTAACAGATTATGACCTGACAATTCGAACCTTATACGTTTAAATAAAAAATGGCGGTCGATACGGCTGCCACCACTGACTCCCAAAATATGAAGGCATCAGTAAGATACTAATAACTCCCATACTATTTGACATAGGCATATAATTAGGCCACAGTATTTGCTTCAAATGAATAGTTTCAGGAGCCAATAAAAGCAGTTGTAACATACTTCTTGATTTTTAAACAATGAGAAGGATGGCCACCAACTGACCAATAATTGCAACAACTCTGAACAGTTTCAGTTTTAAATTTTATTAACATTTTTCATAGTGATGCATTCCCAGATTATACTGATAAGAATCTGATACATAATAAGTGTAACCACACAAACTTGTTAAGTAACATTTTAACCCATTTAGACATAACATTTGTGCAAAACAGATGTGTTGGATATCCTTCAGGTGTGTCCAAATAGCATACAACCTCCTCTTTCCATGAGAGCCCCAGGCGACCACTGCTGTGGTCAACCTTGGATAATAGAGAAAAGTGTGTCTCCTCATGGGCGGATCAAGGAGGGGGTGACAAGGGTGGCTAGCCACCCCCACCCCCACCCACCTTTCCGGTCCAAAAAAATCTTAGGTAATAGTTTCATACGCTTCCTCGCATATGATTATTTCTAAAAAATAAGAATTTTGTAATTATATCTTTTAGTATTAGTTGATCAAAATTATGTTAGGCGAACTGCTAAAGTGAAGAGTAATGTTTAAAATTACGTTTATACATAGACTTAGAATAGATGTGCTATTATTTTAGTGCTTCTTCTTACCCAATTGCAAGTATGCGCGCGTGTCATTAAGTACGTACATACAGCTTGTTAATCACGGCAGATCGCAGAGCTAGCTTAACGTAAACATAAGCTAAGTATTGAGGAGGTCGGACATCCGGGAATGTTGTGGTGCACGCGGCGACGTAACAATGCTTTTTTGACGATCTCTAACTTCAGTCTAAAGGGGAAAACAAACAGTCAGTTATTATTGCAGTCAATGGGAGAAAAACCTATTTTTTGTCATTTTGCTAAAAATACTCGACAGAATTTATTTTTCTTAACAAATGTTGTGTATTAGATAATAGTTTCCAATATATATGAGTACTGTTCCGTCCAGTGTTATTATTGATAAAAGAAATAAAGAATGTAGCGCAAGGCACAAAAAGGAGAGACGGAACGCACAGTATTAATAAAGCTTCTGAAATATATTGTAAACTCATTTATACACCAACTCCGACTACGACTATAACTTTCTCTTGCTATCTCTAACTGACAGACTCCATCTAACCGTTTGCAACTGTTTCTAACTTCTATCTGAATTCTTATCATTAACAATGTTCTACTTTATTTATGTAATTCAGATATAAAGGAACCTTTTAGTTTAAGTACAAAAAGAAGCACGTCATAAGACTTCATGGAAAATCATCTCACTTATGATTTGCAAATTCTACATCTAGAAAAATCTCCAACCAAGTCGATGACTAAACGCCCTCAGATTACCAATACCGAGAAAGGCGATGACGTTATCCAAGGTCCACAGATTTTATGACAATAAAGCAAAAGGTCTAGCCTCTTATAAATGTGCAAATCGTAGCAACTTAAAAGTGATTCAGATAATCCATGAAAGTTAAAAAATCAGAAATTCCATGAAGACTTATATCAGTATACGTAAATAATGATAAGGAAAGTTCATGAGGAATGATGCTGTGATCTCATCGTAACAGTACCAATAGTTTTCGCTGACAGGCAAAGGCAACACAAGTATTCATAACAAATATCCTATTGACTGTAATGATAAAGTTTCTCCTTCAACTTAGCAAAACCGTACTGAGCCCGTACACGGTTACATCGAACCGACCACCTCAATAGACCGAACTTGGTTTTATATTAAATCATGGACGATCCTCCCACAAAAAAAAGGTGTTCTAAAGAACAAATTTTGGATAGTTTATATCAAATATTAAATATTGTCCCCTGGACCCCACCGGGGATTTTTCCCTGGACCCCACCAGGGGCCCTTTAGCGGGACCCTGAACCCCACGCCCAACGTCACGCGCTTCGCGCTCGGATTCCCGCTAACGCGGCAATATCTTCCCACAACTTCAAATCATCACTTCATGCTCTTCCTTGCCACCCCTCTTTTACAAATCCTAAATCCGCCACTGCGCCTGCATATAGGCGGTGGAACCGCCCGATCACCCCGAAAAAATTTGCCCGACAATGGTCTGACCAATGTTATACAATGTGATATTAGGCCTATTTAGTATTGCACTAATGTTCTAATGTATAACTAACGATTTTCGTATCGAGCTCGCGATTAATATTTCACGAACAAATTATTTCGAAATAGCCTCGGTACGCGGTGTTAAGTTTGCTATGGCCACACACACAAATATTACGATTAAGTCCTAAAGACATGCGCGCCCTATAGTTTAATTGCTTTAACGCTTTTCTTAAGATTCCCAGGATGAATCAAACAATATACTATGTTTACAAGTGACGTAAAACGCAAAATATGCAATCTTTCACAACGGAATAATCGTCCGATACTTCAATATTTCTTCAGTTCATAGAATTAGGAAAATGATAGTCTTTAACTTTCCTGTTAGAAGTATGCTATCGTATAATTTTGCCGAGAATAGGCTTAATGACTGCGATACTAGTTACAAGAATTTCAAAATAATACCTAGAGTTTAGAAGAATTTATCTTGCGGATAAATTCTTGCAATATTGTTGCTAACCCAGTCAGAAATGCAAAAATAAAGTCCATACAAAATTCTTCAACCGCAGAGCTTCCGAGGCTTTCCCCCCTAGACCCCACCGGGGCCCTTGAGCGGGCCCCTGGGCCCCAGACCGTTTGGGTTCACGTTTCGCGTGAACATGGTCGGCCCAATAATTTCAATCTTCGGCTGCCACTGTCCTGCCATGTGGCTGTTCATATCCTTCTACCGCCTGCGTACGGGAAGGAGAAAGGTGTTGGAAAAAATTCCAAAGCTTTTTAGCAGCATTATTCCTGAACACCCATGCGGCCCGGAACTTAGCAGAAGACAACACCCTGCTGCTGCTCATGCAGGTGTTTAGCCCATTCAAAATCATATACACGGCTGGGTCATCCTAAGTTTGGCTGTGCTAGCGCCTGCAAAACTGGTCTTGAATCTGAAAAAGATGACGAATCGATTATGAAAATCACAAACTATGAAGCTCAGGGTAAGCAATATTTAGCAGTGTGGGATTCCATCAGAGAGTCTGCGACATTCTGTGAATTGTCCCCAGATCTGACTGAACCTGTTCAAGAAAGAAGCTTGGCTGCTGTCATCCTCGCTGAACTGGGAACGCCCCAACAAGAGAGAAGACAACCAAGGAGCCCCCTCGGCCAGGAGAGCTTGGCCACAATACCAGAGACCCTGAAAATAACAAAAGCATGGTTAACAAATCCAGCTGTTCAATATCATTTGGACACACCTAAATGATTTTATTTAGCAAGTGTGTGTGGTTACACTTGCTATGCATCAGATTTTTCATTAAATAGTTCAATCTACTCTTGGCATTCATAGTTTTGAAATATGTAGATAAAGTTTACTCTTAAAGAAACTGTTCAGAGTTGTTACAATTATTTCTCGCCAACATATTCATGGTAAACAATGGCAATCATATGAAGCAAACACTGTTGCCTTATGTCAAATCCAAAGGCAGTTATTGACACCGCGCTGGTGCCTTTATTATTTTTATTGTTAGCAACCATATATTGGCCGCCACCTTTGATTTAAGGTTTGAATGGTCAGGTCAGAATTCTATTGGAAGCAATTAATTGTTTTACCCTTAAAATAATGTAGTGGAAAGAAAAATGATTGCTCTATCCCAAATATTAAGGAAGTTACAGCCGTTTACCCTATTTTTGGGACGTGTCAGTTATCTTGATTTTAACCCAGTCGTTATCCACTTCCGGGTCAGGTCATCATAATTTCTACGGTTGCTTGACCCTTAAAACCACGGAGTAGAAGAAGTCATATTGTTCTATCACAAATATTAAGGAAGTTACAGCCGTTTGCCCTCATTTCAGGGTGCGGGGCTAGAATCCGCGGCAGCCATGTTGGATTTGTACCATTTTAGCCCATTTCCGAGGTTCAGGCCAAAATTCTTCCTGCAGAATTGAGTTGCTTGACCCTTGAATCCATGGTATAGAACCAAAGCACATTGTTATATCACAAATATTAAGAAAGTTACAGCCGTTTGCCCTATTTTCACTGAGTGTTCAGCGGTGGCAGCCATGTGGATTCCACTCGGTTTTTAACCCACTTCCGGGAATCAGGTTATAATTCGTTCTGCAGCAATGAGTTGCTTTAATCTAAAAACCATAGAGTAGAACAAAAATATAGTTCTATCCAAAATATTGAGGAAGCTACAGCCGTTTGCCCTATTTTCAGGGTTCCGGGCCGCGGCAGACATCTTGGATTTGACCCAGTTTTAAGCCACTTCCGGGGTTCAGGTCACTATTCTTTTTGCAGCAATGAGCTGTTTGACCCTTAAAAATATAGAGTAGAACCAACAATGATTGTTCAAGCACAAATAGTAGGGAATTACATCCGTTTATCCTATTTCAGGGTCCTGGGCCAGCGTCCAAATCAGTCATGTTAGATTTAAATCAATTTTAACCCACTTTCGGGGTCAGGTCACAATTTTTCTGCAGTAATGAGTTGCCTGATCCTTAAAACCATGGAATAGAACCAAAGCTCATTGTTCTATCAAAATATTAAGAAAGTTACAGCCGTTTACCCTATTTTTTAAAGTACTTATATAAGTTATTTTACCTTTTATTGTTTTATTGGTATACATGTATTGTTCTTAAATCCTTTTAATTTTCTCTATTTGTATTTATATTCAACCTTATTATTATTTTGCTGCATGCTTTAATTAAAGTTCGTATCTTTTATTTTCTATTGTCAGCATGTAAAATTTTATTTGTACAGTCTATTACTACCATATTTTCTTTTAAATCCTAATTTAAAAGTACTTATAAAAGTTATTTTACCTTTTTATGTTTTATTGGTGTAGATGTATTGTTCTTAAATCCTGTTAGTTTTTCTCAATTTGTACTTATATTAAATCTTATTACTTTTTTTTGCTGCATGTTTGAATTAAATTAAGTATTTTAGGGCTAGTTTTCTTCACTATTATTTTTCTTATGTATTCATGTAATATTTTATTTGTACAGCGCCAATGAACAAAACAGATTGCCCATAATCTGTTTTGTACATTTTCTCAAAAAGGCGACAATGAATTTTAAAAAGCAGCGGCAAAAAGTTTTTAATTTCTATTTACTATCCGTCCTCCAAATTTTAGTATATCCATTGAAATTTTGGACAATCCGGAGGGGAAAATAAGAAACCCCATATGTTTAGTGTGGGCTAGTCAAATGTGTAGGCTCATGCGATAACGTAATACATAAAAGTACCCAATTTTTTTGGTATTTAAAAGTACCTAGTTTTACGGGTTGCTCCCGAACTGTCTGTGTCCTCCACGTAGCAGGCGTGTGCTCTGCCGCTCGATCAAATTGCTTCTTAGTAAGCTAATACATAGTAGGAGTTTTAAATACTTTTCATTTTAAATGCATGTAGGAGGTATTTCTTATATCTTACCAGAAAGCATAATTCATTAATTTTGATGTTATATTTTTAAAAGAACTATTGAAAAAGATAACAAAGCACAACATTTTGCATATTTTACCCCAGAAATTAAAGGAATATTCTTACATATTATTTAGAGAAAAATAAAAGAAATAGATTGGTAAAAAGCTCTTGTTCATTGCTTATTCCTACCAGAAATTATGGCCCAAAATCATTTTTCTTGCATGCATAAAAGTGACTGAAGTGCTGAGTCTAAGACAATTCTTCCATTACACTGGCAAATGGTCTTCAAATGTTTATCTATGTTATTGAAATTTGATCCGTGAAGTTTGCTTGTGTTTCACACACGTTGCACACAAATGTTGCATGATTAGAATGGAAACAAATATGTGCTTATTCCTTTGGAAATTGTTGGACAAAATTCCTAAATTATATGGAAAATATGATTTTAAAATTCGAAGAATTAAATAAGGTTTTTAACATATTCTGCAGGCGTTATGTTGTATGAGTGATTTGGACTTACTACAACAGTCACTGTTATCCTGCAAGAATTTTTTTTTTGCGATACTTGTAAGAATAAGACATGTGAATTTCACCAATCTGTTTCGTTTATTGTTTATCAAATATACATGTATTAAGATGAAATTTCACTGGAATATTCTTATAAGATTGTGTAAATGGTTTTATATGTGTTTCTAGTCAAAATGATCTTAAAGTGTGCTTCCAATTTTCAATGTTTTGTTTTTAAAGAAAATGCTAAAACTGAAATTTGATAAATGTCAGCACGATTTTTTATGTCAGTGTAAGTAACCCTTGTCAAAATTATCCAGATTAATATGAAGTATCCAACAAAACTTTTGATCGTTCCAAAGTATTTGCTAAATGTTTGACAATTAGACATGAGAGTTAATCTTTGGTGGACTTCGTCGACGACGATGACGACGACCACGACGACGATGACGATGACAATGACAATGATAATGATAATTACTATGATAATGATAATGATAATGATGATAATGATAATAATAATAGACTATCTGATTGGCATAACCTGGAAATATCGCGTTTAGTTTGATTTTGGTATTACTGGAAGCGGTTTTTTTTTTTTTAGAATAACATATTCCAGTACATATTCCAATGATACCAACATCGCTTCTCTACCATTTGTTTCCGGGTTGAGCTTATTTTTGGCTCCAACTTCTGGACTAGTTTGCTAATGGGAACTGCCAATAATTTTTTAACTAGGTGACAATTAATCAAATTTAATACCGCATCCTATGCCCAATATATAGCGCGCTAGTAGCGTGGGTATAATGACATGCAATTCTTTTTAGGAACATATTCAATCTTGAGACACGTCGTTAGTATACCATAATCCTGTTAGTTGAACATTTTAATTCGGAAAATTTAGGAATAATTTCTTCAAACAAGTTTGCTCAGGAAAACTGAGTCAAAATTACTCCTTTCGATTCTATTTGCAATAGTTCGCCAGTGGATATTGACATATAATTCATTTGTGGATACATGTTTAGTCTAAGTTTGGGTAAATAAGATGGGAGAAATTAAGAAAGATCTGTTAATTTCAAGTAAGTTGAAACAAACATAAAGTTCAAAGGTCTAGAAACACATAGGTAAGTAACTTTTTGGATTATTTATTATTTTCGCGTTGATAGATAAGGAAAAACCTAAATCAATTTTCCCCTTTGATTGGATATAGGACTCCATGGTTCTTCAATAAGTTCACGTGGACATCGATGATAAATTCTCGAGAATTTTTCCTCATTGTTTTGGAAAATTTATCGAAATTTCTCTTTCAATTTTACCAAATTTGTTCCTTCAATTTTTTCAAAAATTTGCTTCAATTTAACTAAATTTGCCTTGAAATTGGAAGTCATAAATGAAGAAGAAGCACATATTTGCATCTGTTTTCATTTTTTAGCATTGTTCATTAACAAATATGAATCATACATTAGGAAAGTTTTGCATTTCATGAATATTTAGCGGTAATTAACACAGCATAATGGGTTATCGGACAAAAAGTTTAGGCAAACACCACCGAACACCGATATGCTTAAGCTTAATTGACTTATGTTCGATTTTCGACCTGGTCCTAGTCGAATAGTTCTGTACTTCCACTGTTTAGTTGTTAAAGTACGTGAAGTGGAAAGTTTCGGACAGCTTTCTCAGCTAAATATAGGGTAACTTACAGCTTTTATGATCTATTGTACTTGATCACATTTAGAATGAGTTTTTGTCATTGAAAAATTAAAGGGAAATCTTATGGGTTAGAACTTATTTATATTCTTTTCACGTAAAAATATGCATACCAGTTGCGCGACAATCGTGACATGTCAGTGTCACACTGTCAGTGTCGGTGTGAAAACTCAGTGGTGATTGCATTGTATTTTTAGGCTTGACCGCTTGAATTTTGTTTGGTTGGTTAGCGGTCACAATTACAGAATACTCCTCCAACTTCTAAGTATGTTTTTTGGATGACGGAGTACACAGTCATAAAAGATTGAAATCTTTCAACAGTAAAATCTTAATCAAGTTTTAAGTTGAACAAATTAAAGCTGCCCTCTTTTTGTGAAACGACAGACTCAGTCATCTATTTAAAACTTGAAAAGATTTATGAAATACAAATCTTATGATTTTATGAATGATTGCTTGTAGGGTGGAAGGTGTTAGTGGTGAGGCGATTTGTATTGATTGCTTTGTCTGGTTGTACTATTTGTTTCAATATGAATTTGTAAGTTATATTTGATAAAACTAGCATGAAATTAACCATATGAGAAAACAATTTTCATTCTTTGTGTTCTTTTCAAAGCTTCCAACCTTTCTCTACAGCGAGATGAATTACCTACATTTCCTGACGGCTGTCAGTAGAGCCAGGCAGAGGTCTCCTCTCAGGATGCTTAGTAAGTGATGAAAAGTTACAATTGTCTTTTAATGTTTCCAGTACAGTAGATCACCTGAATTGTCTTAGCTTTATTCCATTTTGAGTCATTTTTCTGTTCATACAATTTGTTCATGTTAAATGAAAAAAGTATAGTAAACTGAACCTAATTTCGTGCACCCCATAATTTTGTGCACTCTGTAATATGTTCGATTCCACCTAGCTTGGCAACCAATTTCAAACAATTGACCTAAGTTACAGGCTAAAACTTACATTCAAAATTGTGAAAATGACTCTTCCTGAGGTAAGGGAGACCAATATTTCTTACTTAAAATGCAATATAACTCACATCCTAAAAGATATTTCCTTTCAAAAATTACTGGTCCACTTGAGCCAATAAAAACAGCAAATTTTCCCTCTCACTCAAACACACACATCCATCTGCTGTCACTGACATTAGGATAAAGGACATTTTATTATGTAATGATGGCCTAAGCTATAAAAAATTATGAATAAAGGTTACATTGGGTTCAAATGTTTATTGAAAAAAAGTACTATTACCCGCATGATGTGATTAGAAAATAAGACTGGAAAAAACAAAATAATACATGAACACCTAGAGGATTTAGACAAAAGAACTTTTAGTAATAAGTAGTTTTTTGCATTCTCAACTCAGCTTTGACTATTTGTGTAAAGATGATAACAAGACAATCTGGACTGAGAATGATATCATTAGAGAAAAGAGAAATAGCTATGGACCACAAGTTTACATTTAGAATTTGCAATTTGCTTCTCATCGAATTATGAATAATTATCTTTAAATTTAATTGTATTTTTTTGTTTAAATCAATCAATGTGTCTGATGGTATACATAGGTCATTGAATAAAGTTATTGTCTAAATTTCGTTTCTTTCAGCTGAAATCATTCACAACAGTCCACCATCTTTAATTTCTATGGCAACTGGCATGCCAAATGCAGATTATTTTCCATTTAGAGATGCAAATTTCAGTTTGAAGTAAGTCTTATATATATATTTTCAGTACATATGATGTTATATAGATTGAAATGTACTAGAATTGAAGTTTGCTTGAATTTAAATTGACTAGAATTCAACTCAAATTAAATACTGCCTTCCAGTAGATTATGCTTTTCCATTTTATGCTAAATTGTGAAATAGGACATGGTAAACTGAGCATTTTCTGATGTAAAATACTTGCCTTTTAATTGTCAATCTTCATTGTGCACAGGTATGCAGCATATTCTAAACAAAATATTTTGAGGCTTCAGCATGCCCTCAATAAAATTCTAGCAGGAATATAATTTATCATCATTGTCAGTTACTGAAATTCTGGACAAATATCAAAATATTTGGAGCTGTTCACCCATCTATATATCCCTCATTGTTCAGAAATAAAACAATTTTGGTACATTGATCAGTCATAACTGATAAGGTAAAAGAGCTGTTTCCAAAATCTATAGACAGCTGTACCCAACATTTCGTACTCCTTCTAGTAGTTTAATCAACTCTTAGCACAACTCATACAAATGTGGGCATTACTTGAATAAAGTGTAAATTTTGTGACTCCTACATTAATATGTAATGTTAATAACTATTCTCTTATTGCAGTGATGGAACAAGCATAGAGGTGAATCCAGATGACATGAGGAAGGCTCTTCAGTATAACCCAACCCCTGGGTATGTATTCTTTGACATCTTTCAGTATAACCCAACCCCTGGGTATGTATTCTTTGACATCTTTTAGTATAACCCAACCCCTGGGTATGTATTCTTTGACATCTTTTAGTATAGCCCAACCCCTGGGTATGTATTCTTTGACATCTTTCAGTATAACTCAATCCCTGGGTATGTATTCTTTGACATCTTTCAGTATAACCCAACTCCTGGGTATGTATTCTTTGACATCTTTCAGTATAACCCAACCCGTGGGTATGTTTTCTTTGACATCTTTCAGTATAACCTTACCCCTGGGTATGTATTCTTTGACATCTTTCAGTATAACCCAACTCCTGGGTATGTTTTATTTGACATCTTTCAGTATAACCCAACCCCTGGGTATGTATTCTTTGACATCTTTCAGTATAACCCAACTCCTGGGTATGTATTCTTTGACATCTTTCAGTATAACCCAATCCCTGGGTATGTATTCTTTGACATCTTTCAGTATAACCCAACTCCTGGGTATGTATTCTTTGACATCTTTCAGTATAACCCAATCCCTGAGTATGTATTCTTTGACATCTTTTAGTATAACCCAACCCCTGGGTATGTATTCTTTGACATCTTTTAGTATAACCCAACCCCTGGGTATGTATTCTTTGACATCTTTCAGTATAACCCAATCCCTGGGTATGTTTTCTTTGACATCGTTCAGTATAACCCAACCCCTGGGTATGTATTCTTTGACATTGTTGGCTCATAAATAACAGAGCTAATAAATTCCTTGTCTTATATATTGAAATATGCAATTTACATTTTAGTTATAATTTATTTATCATATGGATATTAAGAATTGGTTTGAAATAGAATGGAAGTTTAATTCTCATTGAAAAAAATTGAACTGATTTATCTCACAGCAAAAAAGGTTTGCATAAACTTGATATGACTTTCTAAGTAAGTACACATATTTATAAATGTAAAGATGATTGTTAAGAAAACTATAATATATGTGTCACATAAGCTGTGAATCATACATTCATGTGGTTTCACTGACCACAGCCCCACATACATTATCTTAGCAGATTGTTCCTAGATTTGTGGACAATTAACAAAAGTTTCCTCCACCATTATGTTGCTCAGCACCTGGTACCCAAACCTCCTCCTGGTAGCTCTTGCTTGGTGTAATAGCATCTCCACTGCATTCATCCTTCACAGATTTCCACCTTTGAGAAGTATGTTGTTGGAGTTTCAAAAGATTCTGCATAGTCCTCCAGGAATGGGTTCGGCAGATGAGGATGAATGCACAGACTTGCTCATCACGACTGGAAGTCAGCATGGACTTTCAATGGTATGTGGATGAATGACAATCTGGTGTTTTGTAATACAGAGAGGCCTTGGGAACTGAAAGGGAGTAATTCCTGAAAAATAGCGAAAAAAGTGTCAAAGTTGTTTAATTAGCAATCTATATACTGGTTGAACAAAATCATGTTAGGGACATTATGTTAGGGACATAGTGGGTGTATAGCCAGGATCTTTTTGAATAATAAACGATCAAGGGATTTGCACATTGATTAACTTTGTTCCTATAGTAAACAAAACATGTTGGTCAATTTATTTGTCACACAGAGCATACATAAATTAAAACAATGCACAAATTATCAATTGACATCAATCGATCTGCTAAGTATACCTCTTAATAATAATACCTCTGTGATCTAATGGCCATAGCATAAGCATGGCATGCTAGAGGTCGAGGGCTCCTCCTCCTCCTCCTCCTCCTCCTCCTCCTCCTCCTCCTCCTCCTCCTCCTCCTCCTCCTCCCTCCTCCTCCTCCTCCTCCTCCTCCTCCTCCTCCTCCTCCTCCTCCTCCTCCTCCCTCCTCCTCCTCCTCCTCCTCCTCCTCGATCCTCCTCCTCCTCCTCCTCCTCCTCCTCCTCCTCCTCCTCCTCCTCCTCCTCCTCCTCCTCCTCCTCCTCCTCTTCTCCTCCTCCTCCTCCTCCTGATCCTCCTCCTCCTCCTCCTCCTCCTCCCTTCCTCCTCCTCCTCCTCCTCCTCCTCCTCCTCCTCCTCCTCCTCCTCCTCCTCCTCCTCCTCCTCCTCCTTCTCCTCCTCCTCCTCTGATCCTCCTCCTCCTCTGATCCTCCTCCTCCTCCTCCTCCTCCTCCTCCTCCTCCTCCTCCTCCTCCTCCTCCTCCTCCTCCTCCTCCCTCCTCCTCCTCCTCCTCCAAGATCCTCCTCCTCCTCTTCCTCCTCCTCCTCCAAGATCTCCTCCTCCTCTTTTCCCCCTCCTCCTCCTCCTCCTCCTCCTCCTCCTCCTCCTCCTCCCCTCCTTTCCTCCTCCTCCTCCTCCAAAATCCTCCTCCAAGATCCTCCTCCTCCTCCAAGATCCTCCTCCAAGATCCTCCTCCTCCTCCAAGATCTTCCTTCCTCCAAGATCCTCCTTCTCCAAGATCCTCCTCCAAGATTCTCCTTCCTCCTCCTCCTCCTCCTCCTCTCCCCCTCCTCCCCTCCTCCTTTCCAAGATCCTCCTCCTCCTCCAAGATCCTCCTCCTCCTCCAAGATCCTCCTCCTCCAAGATCCTCCTCCAAGATTGTCCTCCAAGATCTTCCTCCTCCAAGATCCTCCTCCAAGATCCTCCTCCTCCTCCAAGATCCTCCTTCCAAGATCCTCCCCAGATCCTCCTTCTCAAGATCCTCCTCCACCAAGATCCCCATCCTCCTCCTCCTCCTCCTCCTCCTCTTCCCCTCCTCCTCCCCTCCTCCTCCTCCTCCTCCTCCTCCTCCTCCAAGATCCTCTTCCAAGATCGTCCTCCAAGATCCTCCTCCTCCAAGATCCTCCTCCAAGATTGTCCTCCAAGATCTTCCTCCTCCAAGATCCTCCTCCAAGATCCTCCTCCTCCTCCTCCTCCTCCAAGATCCTCCTCTTCCCTCCTCCTCCTCCTCCTCCCTCCTCCTCAAGATTCTCCTCCTCCCTCCTCCCCTCCTCCTCCTCCTTCTCCTCCTCCTCCTCCTCCCTCCTCCTCCTCCTCCTCCTCCTCCTCCTCCTCCTCCAAGATCCTCCAAGATCCTCCAAGATCCTCCTCCTCCAAGATCCTCCTCCTCCTCGAAGATCCTCCTCCTCCTCCAAGATCCTCCTCCTCCAAGATCTTCCATCTTCTTCCAAGATCCTCCTCCCAAGATCCTCCTCCAAGATCCTTCCATTCTCCTCCTCCACCAAGATCCTCCTCCTCCCTCCTCCTCCTCCTCCTCCTCCTCCTCCTCCTCCTCCTCCTCCTCCTCCTCCTCCTCCTCTTCCTCTTCCTCCTCCTTCTCCTCCTCCAAGATCCTCCTCCTCCTCCAAGATCTTCCTCCTCCTCCTCCTCTTCCTCCTCCTCCTCTTCCTCCTCCAAGATCCTCCTCCTCCTCCTCCTCCAAGTTCCTCCTCCTCCTCCTCGATTTCTGCACAGGGGTCTTTGGCAAATGTGGATATCTGTTCTGCTTGGATGTCTTTATCATACCCTAACATACGTTGAATGTACTTAATATAAGAGGTGCGTGGACATCTCTGACTTCTTTTGCCATGAGTTGGAATGTAGAGAGCAAATCTTCTAGCAGGCCCCTTCTATGGGAGACAAGGGATGTGTCCCAAGAATCTCAGGTGGTGATTATTTACACAGTGGATAGGAGGGTCAGTGTTGGTCATGTCATATATGCTGGCATTTGAGCACGATTTCTCCATTTGATATTTAGCATAATTCTAAAGCAGAAGGTAGCAAAAGTGTTGATTTTGCACTCAATGTCCTGGGACAGCACCCAGGATTCACAGACATAGTGTTCACCTGTGCTTTACAACTGGTATATCAAATGGCCGTGGACATCTCTATATAACCTTAGCTCTTGAGAATAGGATCTAAAACACCCAATTTATCTACCTGAAATGATGTACAAATGTTTGAGTGATTTTGTAGAATACAAAACATGGTCCTCAAAGAAACATTGTAAGAAAATTATCAATGTATTAAATGTTTGGTATTGCATGACTCCATCCTGGCTTAGATAATTCAAAATGAAAAGTCTTCTGTGGGTGTGTGTCGAGGGGTAACACTTGGGTGTCAGCCTGATCTTTATGCAAGTTAAATATAAACCATTCTAGATGAAGGCCAAGAGCAACAATGGACTCATATATCAAGACTGGATCCAACCCCATGTATTCAATACAGAAAGAAGAACATGGTGATCAAGTCACAACAACTTTATCTGCTCCCGACCTTCACTTTGAAGTTATGACCCAAATGGATTGGTAGGTCAATGTTGGATGTATGTAGGATTTAGAAAGTATAAAATGGTCTTGGTTTGTATGCATGCCATCCTAGTAATGTTAAGACTCTCAAACTTCAATTAGGTGCTGATAATAGAAGGTTGATTATTACATTTTCTTTCTCTTAGACCTGCAAATACATATATTTTGTTGTTATTTACAGTCCATGGAGATGATGATTAATCCCGGAGATAAGGTTTTGATGGGATCACCAATATATCCTGGAATGAAAGCAATTGTACGTATCCACTACTCTTTTTAGTTGATTTTAATCATAGATTTCCATACTGTACTCCTTTACTGAAATAGCCTTATGAATCCTAAAATATCTCACTGTAATATTGTGCAGGGTGGTACTACATATCCAACTACGATGAATTCACCCGTTAATAAAAGACTTTCCGCATCATACCTACAGTAATAGTCATTTGAATGAACATACACCCCCACTTTTTTCCTGCTTCAATCCTCTCACAGTGTAGGATATACATATATTACAAGTGTCTCTCAATGCATCATTCCGTCCTTCATACTTCCCACCAATTTTCTCCAACTACTTTAACACCAGTAGATCCACCCATTTTTACTCCACCAGAATTCTCTCACCCCCACCCCCTCCCATGTATGCTTACTTTGATCCAAGAAGGATTATTTACAATGGTCACAAACAATGGAAGTCTTTTTCTTTTCCCTGCATCTTTTCATACCATGTCTAAAAACTCCTTTAATAAACATGTAAATCTGTATTGTTATTTTGCTATTCTAATTGTGTTATTTAGTAGTAATAAAATGATTAAGTAGTGATAGTTGTCTCACAGAGCAGCTCAAGTGGGAAATGGTGTTCATTTTATATAGAAAAGTGATTATTAAGTTATTTTTTCTGCTGAATACGATGGCGTACACCGATAAATTCTAAAATGTGCCCAAAGTACCCCCACGGGAACCCCCTTAGAGGTGGGGGTCCCAATTTACTTTATGGTTCAAAATTGACTGATTAAATTAATTTTGGTGTCTATTTGTAGGTTTTTGGATGCACCGATTAAAAGAAAAAAAGGTCATTTTCGATATCCAAAATGGCTGCCATGTGGCCCTCTTTGTCCAAATTTACTGTATGGCTAAACATTAAATAATTAAAGTAATTATGGTGTCTATTTGTAGGTTTTTGGATGCACTGATTAAAAAAAGTCATTTTCAATATCAAAATGGTCGACTTAGGGGTCAAATTTTAAAATGGCCGCCACTTGACCTCCGGCCATTAACCTATATGACTAAACATTGACCAATTAAAGTAACTATGTTGTACATTTTTGGATGGAACGATTTCAAAAAAAGTAATTTTCAAAATCCAAAATGGTTGACTTTAGGGTTCACATTTCAAAATGGCCGCCACATGGCCCTTTTGTCCCAATTTAATTACTGTGTGGCTAAGCAATGGCAGATTAAAGTAATTTTGATGTCTATTTGTAGGTTTTTGGATGCACCAATTTAAACAAAGTCATTTTCTAAATCCCAAATGGCTGACTTCTGGATCAAATTTCAAAATGGCCGTTAAGTGACCTTCCTTTGTTCCAATTTATTATATTGCTAGACATTGACCGATTAAAGTAATTATCTTGGTTAGTTTTATGTTTGTGGATGCACCGATTTAAGAAAAAGTCATTTTCAAAATCCAAAATGACTTACTTTATGGATTAAATTTCAAAATGGTTGCCAACATAAGAACTTTTTAAAAAATGCATATTTTACTTATTTTTGAATGTTGTGGTGCCTATTGGTATGTTTTTGGATGTAACAACTTTTAAAAAAATACTTCAAAAATCAATGACCCTTGTGGGTCAAATTCAAAATGGCCACCAATGTTAATATCTTAAGTTGTGATTATTATCATTATTGTTGTTGTTGTTATTATTGTTATTATTATCATTATTATTGTCATTGTCATTATTCTTATTGTCATTATTCTTTTAATGATAATAATAATAATTAAGTACAAAATAAGTTAACTGGAAAAGGAGGCTAAGGAAAACCCACAAGAAGCTTGGAGAGAACTTGTAAGTGTGAGTTTTCCTGGAACTTAAAAAAATGACTACAAGAACACATACCCACCCACCAACCCACTCTCCCACTCTAATTCTTTTACTTATCTTCTTCCTATATAACTTTACTTATCTTCTCCCTCCTGGATTTAATTGGGTGTATGTTGAAGATCTACAAACTTTTGATCAGCATCACCTAAATTACAAACTTGCTTAAAGATTTATATAGTAACACTTAATAATTCAAAACAGTCAAGATTGAACTGCTTTGATTTGACAGGAATTTTTGCTATTTTCATGATTTAAACTTAATAAGCAATTTAGTTAATGTCCTTCACCTATAAGCCTTTAGAAATCACTTCCTCTTGTCATTCCGCTGTAGCTGGAGCCACTGGGAGCAGATTTGCTATTGCTAGATGTCGATCAGGATGGAATCAAACCTGAAAGTATCAGCAAAATCCTGTCACAATGGTCTCCAACAGATGTTAATAATAGAAAGTATGAAATTATCTAAGTTTTCTGTAAATGTTGTTTTCATAGTCCTTTGTTTGTTCCTGCAACAACAGCATAGTGGATTAACAATGCCTGCAGCAACAGCATAGTGGATTAACAATGCCTGCAAAAACAGCAGCATAGTGGATTAACAATGCTTGCAACAACAGCGTAGTGGATTTACAATGCCTGCAACAACAGCATAGTGGATTAACAATGCCTGCAACAACAGCAGCATAGTGGATTAAGAATGCCTGCAGCAACAGCATAGTGGATTAACCATGCCTGCAACAACAGCAGCATAGTGGATTAACAATGCCTGCAACAACAGCATAGTGGATTAACAACGCCTGCACAACAGCAGCATAGTGAATTAACAGTGCCTACAACAACAGCATAGTGGATTAACAATGCCTGCAGCAACAGCAGCATAGTGGATTAACAATGCCTGCAACAACAGCATAGTGGATTAAACAATGCCTGCAACAACAGCATAGTGGATTAACAATGCCTACAACAACAGCATAGTGGATTAACAATGCCTACAACAACAGCATAGTGGATTAACAATGCCTGCAACAGCAGCATAGTGGATTAACAATGCCTGCAACAACAGCAGCATATAGTGGATTAACAATGCCTGCAGCAACAGCATAGTGGATTAACAATGCCTGCAACAACAGCAGCATAGTGGATTAACAATGCCTGCAACAACAGCATAGTGGATTAACAATGCCTGTAACAACAACAGTATAGTGGATTAACAATGCCTGCAACAACAGCAGCATAGTGGATTAACAATGCCTGCAGCAACAGCAGCATAGTGGATTAACAATGCCTGCAACAACAGCATAGTGGATTAACAATGCCTGTAACAACAACAGTATAGTGGATTAACAACGCCTGTAACAACAACAGCATAGTGAATTAACAAAGCCTATAACAATAACAGCATAGTGGATTAACAATGCCTGTAACAACAACAGCATAGTGGATTATCAATGCCAAGCTTGCATTGTAAGCTTCAGAATTTTGAATTTTCAGTTGCATAAAAGAAATGATTAAAGTTGTATGGACCTGTGGCAAATTGATTGCCTTAAAAAGAATGCAAATTCCTTCTACATGTGCCTTTTAAAGGCATTGTGTATGCTGAAGATCCAGGAAGGTCCTTGTGTACCTTGTGTACATATTACATTTGAAGACTAGCATGTTAGCACTCTCAGCTGTAGAGTGCATACCTCCTCCCTTGCAATTCCAACATGCCTAGAATAATTGTAGAGTTTATTTGACCCCATACCCAATATAATCTACCTCAGAAATCCTAGGCCACCATGATTCATCCCCAAGATTCATCCCCAAGTTTTGATGTGTAATGATCATTTGCATTCTGAACACTTAAAGATTATCTTCTGACTAGATTTATTCCAAGGCCATACCATTGTTTCCAGTTTTATTCAGGCAAAGCATTCAATGTTTGAGTTCCTTTCATTCAAGATTCACATTCCATTATTTTCCATTCAAAACCAATTGTTTTATTTTCTTTGATTCCTGAGATAACTTGATTTAAGTATCTTTGAGTCCATAAAATTGATTTTTGGATTTCTTTTCATGGTATGATTTCATTGTTCACCACATTCCATTGGAAAGTTTCAACTATATTCTTGACAGACCTTACTATAAACATCTCCACCCTTCAATTTCTGCCCTTTCCTTGTACCAATAATTCCCAAATTTGAATCACTTGTTCTGTTAGCAATAATAGAACCACACATCAAATTTAATCCAAATCCAATCATCATTTCTTGAGATATTCTAATGACAGCTAGACAAAAATCAAATGTACCCAACCTAACACAATGCACCCTTCCCCTATTCCAATATGTCCCACATTTTCAGTACTTCTTCCTTACGCAGTAACAAAATCTCACAACAAATTTATTCAAATCCAGTCATCAGTTCTTGAGATATCTTGATGACAAACAAACAAACAGACAGAGGCGAAAACATAACCTCCGTCCGACTTTGTTGGCAGAGGTAAAATTAACATGAATAATACCTCATATATTTATTTTAGAAATCATTTGTTTTTTTGCCATGTTGCTTGGTTTAATCACAGAACTATTCATGTAATGCATAATTTTTTAGTCTGCAAGAAGAAGCATAAACCATCGTATAACACTTTCAATGGCATTGGTTGTCTGTTTTCAGAGCACCAAAACTCTTATATACAGTACCAAATGGTGATAACCCAAGTGGAGTGGGCATCTCTTCTGACAGAAGGAAGAAGATTTATGAACTTTGTCAGGAATACAACCTCTTAATTGTGGAAGATGATCCATATTACTTCCTACAGTTTGCAAAGGTAAGATTGATGCCAATGGGTTTGTCACATTTTTTATATTCATACAATAAATGATTATTCTTCTAGTTGATTTAAGAAAATATTCCATGAAAAAATATAATATTCCAAATATATATATATATATATATAAATATATATATATATATATAAATTTATATATATATATATATATATATAATATATATATATATATATATATATATATATATATATATATATATATATATATATATATATATATATATATATATGTATATATATGTATATATATATATATATATACATATATATACATACATACATACATACATAATATATATATATATATATATATATATATATATATGTATATATATATATATATATATAAATATATATATATATATATATATATATATATATATATATATATATATAATATATATATATATATATATATATATATATATATATATATATATATATATATATATATATATATATATATATATATATATATATATATATATATATATATATATATATATATATATATATATATATATATATATATATATATATATATATATATATATATATATATATATATATATATATATACATATATATATATATATATGATAAATGACTATTAAAGATTCAAATTGGTAAGAACCATGGTGATATCTTATTTAGAGTTATTTTTTTATTTTTAAAGATTTCACACGTGTGTTGAAAAGTTACCTTGTAGTATACATTTTTATGTCATACTTGCAGCTCCAAGACCATTGTATGTATTAATTTGATTTACTTGTTCTACACTATTGGAGAAATGTTTTTGTTTATTATTGAGATTGAGTAAAACTTTACAAGAATGTGTTGTGCCCATTTCTTATCTACCTTCCCTATAAATAAAAATAATAATTTTATTTCATAAAATATATTACAAAATTGTCTTGGATCTGCAAGTATGACATCACATTATGCTGTACTGGTCATTTTTAACACACTGGTCAGACCTTTGAAATGTAAGAGCATAATTTACAGACTGATTTACTTTGAATTGTTTTAGATCATTGTCATAGCTGTACATGGACATTTGATATGAATAACTTGCACTCCTTTGTAGCACAATCATCTGCATTGCATTGTATAAATCTCCCGTAATCTTAGAATTATTCATTTTCTGTAAACTGATAATCATAATTACAATACAAGGGGTTCTAGTACTATTTGTAAACCACCCATTAAAACAAAGATTCATTCAAATATTGAATTGATTTGACAGGCAAAAATTGTATCAAGCACCCCTGCTCTACTAAGCGCCCACCCAAAACATTTAACTAATAAAATGATTTATTTCATTAATTTGAAGACTTGAAATAAATTTTGTTACGTAATTGCTTAATATGTGTCTGATGCTCACAATGTTTTTGTGGCGCTTGTTGTGGGGCTAGTAGAGAACCAGCTCACACAATGCAGTTTGAATAGCACATGTGTCCTCGGAGCATGGGCGCTTATTAAGATAAAACTTTGAGCCTAAAAAGTGGTGCGAATCTATTTTCGTAAGCACCCCTGGTGCTTATGGTAGTTTGTGTAAAATCAAAGTTCCTCCTGAGCATTTAAGTATTTTGTATGTATTTTCATCTCAGGTGAAGGGGAATGCTTTTGTTATTGTATCTCTGTGTTTATCTTATTTGTACTTCCAATAAGATTTACTTATATTTGTACATACATATTCTATATTTTCTTTGGTACATTTTGCATTTTTTTCTTAGTGGAATACTTTGTAAAAGCATTTGCTAATCTCCAGTGTATGCAATATGCTTTTAATTATAAAGCTCAAAGCCGATCGATATTTACATTTGTTGAAAAGTTTTTCTTGAAATCTTGAATAACCTTCCTTGATAGCTTAAAGGGTGTTTTTTAATTGGATTTTCAGTCCTGATTTTTGTTTGATTTTCTCAGCCGCGACTGCCAAGTTTCCTATCCATGGATGTTGATGGGAGGGTTCTTCGTTTTGATTCATTTTCAAAGGTTTTGTCTTCAGGGTGAGTACCCATTTATCCTTGTGTGTCTTTTTTAAAGACATACATGTCAACTGTTTGAAAGACACATACTATATAAATTTACTTTTCTTACAACTTGAGGTGATTTCATTGCTCTTTTGCCTTGTTGTTGTAATATTGAAAACGTGTTTTCATGCCTACACACTTGTGTAATGATTCAAAATGTGTTATTTGTAATTTTCCATGAATTTGTATCCTTACAATCCATACATTTATGTTTAAAGTAATCATGACTTTGTGAGGTAGTAGGCATAAGTTTGTGGGGTAGTAGGCATTGTGGGGTAGTAGGCATAGCTTTGTGAGGTAGTATAGGCATGACTTTGTGGGGTAGTAGGTATGAATTATAGGCATGCCTTTGTGGAGTAGTAGGTATGACTTTGTGAGGTAGTAGGCATACCTTTGTGGGATAGTAGGTATGACTTTGTGAGGTAGTAGGCATAACTTTGTGGGGTAGTAGGTGTGACTTTGTGAGGTAGTGGGTATGACTTTATGAGTTGCTAGGTATGACTTTGTGAGGTAATAGGCATGACTTTGTGGGTAGTAGGCATAACTTTGTGGGGTAGTAGGCATAGCTTTGTGAGGTACTAGGTATGACTGTGGGGTGGTAGGCATAACTTTGTGGGGTAGTAGGGTAGTAGGCATAGCTTTATGAGGTAGTAGGCATAACTTTGTGGGGTAGTAAGCATACCTTTGTGAGGTAGTAGGTATGACTTTGTGAGGTAGAATGCATGACTTTGTGAGGTAATAGGCATGACTTTGTAAGGTACTAGGTATGACTTTGTTAGGTACTAGGTATGAATTTGTTAGGTAGTAGGCATAACTTTGTGAGGTAGTAGGCATAACTTTGTGGGTAGTAGGCATGACTTTGTGAGGTAGTAGGCATGACTTTGTGAGGTAGTAGGTATGACTTTGTGGGGTAGTAGGCATGACTTTGTGAGGTATGAGGCATAACTTTGTGAGATAGTAGGTGCAACTTTGTGAGGTACTAGGTATGACTTTGTTAGGTACTAGGTATGAATTTGTGAGGTAGAATACATAACTTTGTGAGGTACATGTAGTAGGCATGATTTTTTGAGGTAGTAGGTAAGATTTTGTGAGTTGGTGAGTACTTTTCAAAGTAACTAGGAAACTATGCTCCAATTTTATGTGCAATGATTTTCTGCATGTAGATTAAGAGTTGGATTTGTTACTGGTCCAAGAGCTTTGACTTCAGGATTCAACTCCACATGGAGGCTTCAGTGCTACATTCTTCAACACTCAGTCATGTAAGTAAGCACTTCAATGTTATGATTTATATACCATTATTTTCTGTACAATGTTGAGTTGTTCTCAAATAGTTTGTTTTTAAGAATTGAGGTTCTTGGTTTGCAATATTTTGGAAAAATTGTAGATCATCCGATGAGCTCTTTTCATTCCTGACTGAACAATTCAGTATTCGGTCATCCAGGCATTTCGAACATCTGGGACAGTTTGTCAGTGAAAACGTGCAACGATTTGTGCACAAATGAACACAAAGCTTTCACTTTCATAGGTACAATACTCTTTTCTAAGATGTTTCCATGAAATTTGCACTAATTTCCTGCATAAATACCCAAGCAAACATAGAAATTTAGGCCCCTAAAGGTGACTAATTTTACACTGGCTGTAATGATAAACTGCTTGTTGTCACCAACAAACCGGGTGTTAAGGTTTATGTACGTTATTATGACGTCCACCTGAATATTCAAAAAGTAACACCTAGTAAATTTACTTCAAAAAGTAACACCTACTGGTGAAAAAGATTTTGAAAATGAACAAAAGAAAGCACTGTTTGTAAATGCATGGTTATTAGCACCTTTGGTACTGGTGAAAATGAGCACTGTTGGTACTGGTGAAAATGAGCACTGTTAGTACTGGTGAAAATGAGCACTGTTGGTACTGGTGAAAATGAGCATGGTTGATACTAGGGAAAATGAGCACCTTTGGTACTGGTGAAAATGAGCACCGTTGGTACTGGTGAAAATGAGCACTGTTAGTACTGGTGAAAATAAGCACCGTTGGTACTGGTGAAAATGAGCATGGTTGATACTGGTGAAAATGAGCACTGCTGGTACTAATGAAAGTGAGCACCTTTAGTACAGACGCAAATGGTACCGGTAATACCGAAGTACCAGTATTTTTATAGGTGACTACCCAAAAGTGGCAAATATGAAATATAAGTTACAGTACCATGGAATTGTACATCAAAAGAATTTCCCACATTACAAAGGGGCTTCCGTTTTAAACATTAAAACATAAAATACACCTGACCTCTACAGTTAATAAGATCAAACTTATTGCCCGATTACACCTAGAATCTCTGACAATCTGTTTGTTATTAAACGCAAGTTTGCAAGTTGCGTTGAAAGTTTATTCAATCCTAAATCTACACACCTTTTTCCAATTCAGACACATCCATTTGTTACACAGGTAAATTTATTTTTCAACACTAATCACATTTGAATATTAACAGAATTTACCCCAACATAATAATATGCAAGTCTTGCAGTGCTTGTGCATGTGCGTAATTGGTCGAAAGTTTTCTATTTTTAACTGTCAGTATTTTCCAAACAAGCAAGAACAACAGAGTGTAGGCCTACACTTTGCAAAAATTTCGGAGAAGTAAACAAGGCACATGAAAATAAAAAATACTGATTGATTTCTCAACATTGTTTTCCAAATTCTTAAGTCTGGTCATGCCTTTTAGGGCTTCTAATATTAAGCACAATACTCATTAATATTGAAATCTCAATGGGCCAAAAACCTCTGTGATTATGTTCACAACAACTAACTTAGGACTGTTTTGTACACAAATCAACACTAACTGCACTGTCACACATAATTTGCAGCTTGTACACTCAATGAGTTATGGCAAAGTCCATGAAATGTTTGAAAACTCACCTTAAATGAGGTTAAAACCATCAACAAATTGGATGGATTACTGAAATGCTGCACCCAAATAGCAAAGCAAGTCCCAGATTTGAAATTCTAAGCCATCAAAGGGCCGAAATGAAAGTTTAAAAGAGCTTCAAAATGGCATCCGGAGCACATTTTATTTTGCCGTAACGTCCCGATCTTGACATATTACAGTTCTTTGTTTAAGTTTTGTTTGGAAATAAGCAGTTGCTGATTGTGAGGAGAATTTTTATTATGTGACTTGTAGATTATTATTTTGAAGGTAAATGTGACATGATGGGGGGGAAAGGGGATTATTTTCTTTCTTTTAACCTGTCCTTTCGTGTTGAAAGGAAAAATTTACACTCAAAATGTTCAACACTGTTGTGAATTTGCAAAATGTATTTATTGACTGAAGCGATTTTTAAATAAGAGTGAATTTTAATATATTCAATATTAAAAATACAGGCATATTTCATGACAGCTGGGCCTAGAAAGTTTGCACAAAAGTTATAATCGGTACTTTTCCACTCTGTACTAACGTTACTGCACTACATGTATGTTGCATATTCGCAAAACTAGTAATGCACCATAACTAGGCCAGCTGTTATTGAAAGGTCAAGGAATAACGGGAATATCTATTTGCAAGTTTAGCAACTATGTCTTCCCATAAACATTACGTTCTTATGATATTTTGAGGTGATGTACCATGTTCAAATACATATATATTTCTAAGAAATAATATTTTTTCTGATTTTTGGTTCGCATGCGAAGCATTATGCGAACCTATGTAATGGCGATTACATCCATCCGGTCGTCCACAGATTTGTCCTGAGATTTCCTCAGAAATGTTAAAGTTTTTTGAGAATTCCTCAGAAAATGATACAGTTTTTTAGAGTTCCTCAGAAAAAGTTAAAGTTTCTTCAAATATCCTATGGAAGGTTAAATTTCCTTATAAAACAAAATGTTTTTAGAGATACCTAAGACAGATTGAAGACTAGTTTTCTTAAAAAGTCTACAAAACATTTCATATTTTCATAGAAGATAACTGTAAAATGATAAAATTTTCCAATATTCTTCAGAGATCCTTTCTTGTAGCACATGAGATTTAAAATCGTTAAAATTCTTCAAAATATTTGGGCACCAACAGTTGTATCAGGCATGATTTTTAAACTCCACCTTTATTATTGTGGTTATTTGCATAAAGTTGCTACAAAATATGAACTGACCAGACTTTTTTATTTAGTATGCTTAGTCAGGGAGTGTGACAGGATGTGATTGCATATGGACATAGGGAGGGATGTCATGTGGGACATGGATAGGGGCCATGAGGGACATATGATATAATATATACCATGTGGTATACACCAAGGGCTGTATCAGGCATAATTATTTGACTCCACCTTTTTGTTCTTACTCAACAAGTCATTTGCATATATGTTATATGAACTGACACTTTCATACATAGTATGCTCAATCAGGGACTGTGATAGCTAGGTTGAGACTTCTTATGGAGCCTATAGGACGTCATGTGGGACATAGGGTGGGATGCCATGTGGGATGCCATGTGGGACATGGGGTGGGATGCCATGTGGGACATGGGGTGGGATGCCATGTGGAACAGGGTGGAATGCCATGTAGGATATATGGTGGAATGCCATGCAGGACATAGGGTGGAATGCCATGGGATGGAATGGCTTGTGGGACATGGGGTGGTATGTGATATCATGTGGGACATGGGGTCCTACCCCATTTCAACAAGTCATTTGCATATAAGTTATTATATGAACTGACAATCATAGTATGCTCAATCAGGGCTAGGATGATACTTCTTATGGGATGGATGTCATTGGGCCCATGGGATGTCATGTGGGACATAGGGTGGGATGCCATGTGGGACATGGGGTGGGATGCCATGTGGAACAGGGTAGAATGCCATGTGGGACATGGTGGGATGCCACAAGTAACACAGAGTGTGATATAGGTTGGGATGCCATGTGTGACATTAGGTAGGATGATGCAGAGCATAGGAGGTATGACATAGGGTAGGAGGCTATGTGGGACATAGGGTAGGAGGCCATGGGGACATGGGATGTGATGCCATGTGGGACATAAAGTAGGATGTCATTGGGACATTGGGAGGGATACCATGTGGAAACATGGTGGGACATAAGGTGGGATGCCATATGGGACATCAGGTGAAAAGCCACTGATGCAGGACACAGGGAGGGATGCCATGTGGGACATAGGGAGGGATGTTATGTGGTACGTCATGTGGTACAAATGGTTGGATTAATGTGGGACATACATGTAGGATGGGATCCCTGTGGATCATGGCGTGGGATGCCATGTGGGACATATTGTGGAATGCCATGTTGGACATATGGTTAAATGCCATGTCAGACACTGTATGGTGGAATGCCACGTGGGAGATATGGTGGAATACCATGTGGGACAAGGCATGGGATGTCATGTGGGACATGAGGTGGGATGTCACTTAGGACATGGGATGTGATCCATATGGGAAATAGGGTGGAATGCCATGTTTGTCATAGGATGAGATGCCCTGTGGGATATATCATGGAATGCCACATGGGACAAGGGATGGGATGGGATGTCATGTGGGACATGGGTTGGGATGCCATGTGGGAGATATGGTGAAATGCCATGTGGGACATGTGAGGGGATGTCATGTGGGACATGGGGTGGGATGCCATGTGGGACATGGCATGCCATGTGGGGCTTAGTGTGAGATGCTATTTTTATAATTAGCCAGGTCATATGGTATGGGTGTCATTTTGCATGGGCATGCGAACCATGACGGTATTTACTGTTCTAGTTTGCAAAACCCATGGTTTTTAAGCCACAAAATTGCAGGACAAAATTTGATAACAATACATGAAGACTTTGGGAATCTGAGGTTATGACATCACAACTAGTCTGATTTCAGTCTTTTCTACCCAATTAATACCAAACTTTAAACTTGAATATCTTCTGAATGGAATAAGATTTTTGAATGCTTTCTTCACCATTTTGTTGAATTTAAAGTCCTTTTTCATATAAGATAAACTTGCTTGACCACTGAACTAATCCTTTAACAGTGAATAATATTTTGTCTCTGAAGAGAATACTGTTTGCACATTCCTTAGAAATACTAAGAATCCAGCTAATTTTAAGCAGTTAGTATTTTATGCTCAAAAAATGTTGAGTGTTGACAAGGTTCATTAACAACTGTAGTGATATTCTTTTCTGTATAGGTAGTTGTGTACAAACTCCTTGAGAAGTGGGGTATGGATGGGTTTTTGCAGCATGTAGACAAGGTGGCAGACTTCTACAAGCAGAGGAGAGATGTTATGCTCCAGGCTACTGAGAAGTGGTTGGCAGGTATTGCATCATTCTTCTCTCAGCATGCTTTGCACCTTCCAAAACTTTCCTCCCCCTCCAACTTAATCGGCCATCTCTACAACTCTTCCTTCCCTAAATATACCCATGTTCAAAGAGAAATTGAAGTCATATATGGGAATGTTTTTCCCAAAACACGCAAAAGCAGAATTTTACAGAACTAGCTGTGAGGTTTTTGGGAAACTGTAAACAATCTTGTAATATAATTGGATTCTTCCATTATTTAGCAGGTTGATTATTTAGCAGGTTTTGATTTTGATGAATATAGAACTATATTAAGGAATTGATCTCAGTGTAGCAAATTCTAAAAGAAAACTATTAAAAGGAATTATATCAGCCAAAATCCGACATTGGAAAACACTTATTAGCAATTTGATTCACCTCTTTACACCATGTTACAATAATGAATTCAAGTTCTCTTTACCATTTAAAATACAACAAAATATTGAAAGTCTCTCTAGGTCAGTCAATCTCCAAACTCGTTCTTAAAAGTTGTTCCTTTTCTTCTGAACGTATTCACGTCCACTCGCATTTATGAAGATGTAATAAGTTTAAACGTGCCATTTGCCGACGATGATTTTATGGTCAAGGAATGTATAATTAATGGTCATTTTTACAAAACTTTTAGTTAAAGGTTGAATAACTTACCATTGATTGAAAAAAGTATGGAATTTACAGAAAATAAGGAACCTTACAAAACTAAAAGATTTACAGTATGAATTTTTCCCATGCGATGTGGGTAATCATTCTCGCAACAGAGTTATTTTTAGTGAGCATGCAAAGATAATGCGAATCTATGTAAAGGAGATTTTGTCCGTCCAGCCAACCAGCCGTTCGGCTGTTCACAGTTTTTTCTGAGATTTCCTCAGAAATGTTAAAGTTTTTTGAGAATTTTTGGAAAATGTTAAAGTTTCTTCAGAGTTTCCTCCTAAAAAGTTGTTTTTTTCTTCAGATATCCTTATGGAAGGTTAGAATTTTTAGAAAATAATAAAGTTTTTCAGACACTTAAGACAGATTGAAGATTTGTTTCCTTAAAAGTTTACAAAACATTTGATGATTCCTTAGAAGATAATTGCAAAATTATAAATTTTCCAATATTCTTCCAAAATCCTCAAGCATCTCTCTCGTAGCACTGGAGATTTAAAATCCTTAAAATTCTTCAAAATATTTGGGCACAGATGGTTCTATCAGGCATGATTATTAAACTCCGCCTTTATTATTGTGTCCATTTGCATAAAGTTGCTGACCAGACTTTATTATTTAGTATGCTCAGTCAGAGAGTGTGACAGGATGTGACTGCATATGGACATAGGGAGGGATCCACCTTTTGTTCTTATTGGGATATAGATGTGGAGCCATTAGCTGTGGACTTAAAATAGGATATAATATATACCATGTGGTATACACCTAAAATAAAGTAAATGATTGCAGTTAATTTATGCCTCGGAAACATGATTTATTTGACAATGGTTTTCCACCTTTTGTTCTTATTCAACAAGTCATTTGCATATAAGTTTATTATATAAACTGACACTTTCACTTTGACATCGGGTCTGAGTGTTTATAGTATGCTCAATCAGTGACTGTGATTGCTAGGATGAGACTTCTTATGGAGCCTATGGGATGTCTTGTGGGACATGGGGTGGGATACCATGTGGAACAGGGTGGAATGCCATGTAGGATATATGGTGGAATGCCATCGGGACATAAGGTGGAATGCCATGGAATGTGATATTTTGTGGGATATGGGATGGTATGATATGTCATGTGGGACATGGGGTGGGATGCCATGTGGGGACATGGGGTGGGATGCCATGTGGGACATGGGACGCCATGTAGGACTTAGTGTAAGATGCCATTTTATAATTGGCCGGATCATATGATATGGGTGTCAATTTGCATGGGCATGCAAACCATGACAGTATATACTGTTCTAGTTGACAATGTAATGTAAAATTTAATTTTACATATCTTTTGAATAAAATTTAATTGTAAAACCTGCCAAACCAGTCAGGAACATGGCAAATACAGACCTATTCTTAGGCCAGTGCAAATGCACTACTGCTATTGGTAAACATATCACCTGACAACAAGACAACAACACCACCCAGATTGATATGCAAATAATGGGCTACACATACCCACGTGGAGTCATGATTGTGAGTGTTGCAATCTTAACTAGCCTGACATATGCACATATCCTACACTCAGTGAAAAGGATAGGCCATATGATCATAATGAACTCAGGATTTAAGGTGAAATTTATGATCCATGATCTGGATGAATTTATTATGTAATTTAATTAGGTAATATGAGAGTAACATCCCGAAAATAAATTACGGATTTAGGACTAGACTCAACAATAATCAATCAAAAATTCGGAATTATGCATGGCATGAAAAAATAAATCTTAAGGCCCACTATTAAATGACACAGTTTGAACTCCAAATTGAAAATGAAATCAGTCTTAGGTTGACGTTAGGCCCTAAAGTTACTGTTAATTTTTCCCAAAATTAAACCTTTTCAGCTAGAAATTACCATTGAAAGTATTATATATGTCCACTCTTGTGAAGTAACACTATAGGCCCACATTATAGGCCCACATTATAGGCCAACACTATAGGCACACACTAAACTCCTTGGAAACGATGACAAACATAACAATTTGGGAAGAAATGCACACTTTTGGATCTGCTTTTATAAATGTTTTCACAACAAACTGTTTTTGATATCAATATGAGAGGCATCTTATAATCTTTCTGAATAACCTCACTTAAATTTCAAAATCAGCCAAACAAGTCAAGTTTTAACCAGTCACGACAAGTTTTAACCTATTTTTTAAATTCCTAAAAATCAATTTACTCTTCTGGGGGCAAAATTACCCCCAAAAATATATCTAAAGTTGTTATTTTTCCAAGATTAACACAGTAACAAACCCAGGGCTTCTTCAAAAACAACCCTGCTCTTAACAGATTTCATTTTACGGCCCACAGAAGTTGAGGTACCTATTCCAAAATGAAATTACAACCCATCATAAATGATTGGGTGGGCGCCGGGGCGGGGCTTGTCTTGAAGAGAATGATGTCAAATACCTCATTAACTCGAGTTTGGGGATTGACTGAGGTGTGACAATTTCAGTGCAAAAGATATGCAATTTTTCAGAGCATTTTGCACAGCTAAGGAGATTATCACCATTATATGAACCAAACATGAAAATCCTTCCAAGCCTCCGAAGGCTGATTTGGGTTGGTCCTTAGCTCCCATTTCTTTGGTGCAAGAGGAGATGAGACACCCCGTGGATCCATCACATGTTCATGGTCACTGATATTGATTTATTTATGAGATTTGTTAATTTTCATCTTATTTGTCCTCCATACATGTAGTGTATGAAGATTTCTAAATGTTAGGGTACTAAGTTTCAATTTCACTATGCATGTAGAGAGGGGGAGGGGGTGGGGATTAGTATACAAAATATACAAGTTGCATACAGGGTGAGGGAATAAAAAAATTCACACTTTATGCATGGCCCCTAAGTGATTTCAGAATGTGTATGAAGAGGATTAACCATCTCACTTCTATAAGTCTACACCTGAACATGAACAGCCTGACTAACTCCTTCTACTCTGTAACAGGGGTAGCTGAATGGGATATTCCTACTGGAGGGATGTTTTTATGGATAAAGCTTCCTCATGTACCAGACACTCGTGATGTTATTATGAAAAAGGCTTTGGAGAAGGAAGTGCTGTTTGTACCAGGTGAAATGTGCACCCCATCCGGTAGTGGTCCGTCCATGTACATTCGAGCTTGTTATTCTATATGTACAGATGAAGAAATGAATGAGGTAAGTACAAGTCCAAAATTATCAATGTTGAATAATGGTGGTAAAATATCTGTACTTTTTGGGTGCTAAGGCATAACCTTGGTTGGGATGAACAGTTACCCCGAGGTAAGTTAAAGTCAAGCTAAGTTGGCCTTTGCATATTTCTACTGCTGTCCTGAACTGACCTTTTTGTGTGAGATGCACAATAGGTGTATCTCATCCAATGTAGTCCTTTAATTTGCATATTCTTTATCCTAGAGGTAAAGTGTGGAATTTGTCTTACATAAGCTTACTGCCTTATGCAGATTACTTGATTATTAGATTTAGCATTCTCTGATTAGCTGGTCCTTATCACATGACCTGTGAGCTGGTACTTTCTTTAAAAACAATTTAGTGGGGATAAGTGTTGTTTTCAGTTGGAGTTAGAATCAGTTTAAACACAGAACCAGCTTTAGGTCTCATTAAGGTTAGAGTTGTAGGCACCTGGAATAGGGAAGCAAAGTAGGACCTAGCTTAAGTCGTACATCAGAAGACTTACGGTTTAAGTCAAGCTAACCGTAGTGCATGGCTCTGATTTATTTCTCTTTTTGTTTTACCCAAGTGTGAATTTGAGACCACGTAAAAAATTTGGAGTTTTATTTCATCCAGTTAGATTTGCCTAGTCATTTTGTTTACGTTTCTGCTTTCCTGGTCTCCTAAAACAAGGACCCCACCCCCTGTGTTCTCGCTTGGCACGTTTTAGTATTATATTTGTGCAGTTTGTACCCATGAAGTAGCCAATAAAATGTAGAATGTATTTGTTGATAAACATCATTGTTGAATTTAAAAAAAAAGGTTTAGAATAGTCCTAGTGAAATTCAGTTGTATTTGATTCAAACAGGTTTTAGATTAAGTGAGTCAATTTACTTCAGACCTATTCACTTTGTACAGAGGTGAGTAGGGGAGGATCCAGAGGGGGCCGAGGAAAGGGGGGGGGGTTGCCATGGCCCCCTAAGATTTTTGCGATGATACTTTTTTTTACCATGAGATCATTCATAATCACGGTTTACGTACATTCTCTTCAATTTTCAGGAAATTCCATTCAATGTTTAAGAAATCTCTTTGAATTTTTGGGAAATTTCCTTAATTCTCATGCAATTTTCTGAAAATTTCCTTTATTTTGGGCAATTTTTCTTCCTATTTTGGGCAATTTTTCTTCCTATTTTTGGTTTTCTTCAATTTTCGGGAAATTTCCTTCAATGTTTAGGAAATTTCTTTCAATTCAGTAGACATTTTTTCTTTAATTTTCAATCAATTTTCTTCAATTTTTAGGAAATTCTATTCAATGTTCAGGAAATCCTTTGAATATTTGAAAATTTTCCTTCATTCTTGTGCAATTTTTTCTGACTTTCTGAAAATTTTGTTATTTTTGGGTAATTTTTTTTCTTCTAAATTCGGTAAATTTTAAATTTTCTTAAATATTCTGGAAGTTTTTTTCAATGTTTAGGCAATTTCTTTCAATTTTGGGCAATTTTTCTTCGATTTTCAATCAATTTTTCACAATTTTTGGGAAATTTGAGATGCAATGGCTCAGTGGTTAAGGAGTCATGCTCGTATTTGAAAGGTACCGGGTTTGATTCTTGTACGAGTGCTGCATTGTGTCCTTGAGCAAGACACTTTATCTACTTGCTTCAGTCCACTTAGCTGTAAACTGAGTACCAGCACTGCTGGAGAGTTAACATGTGATGGACTGGTGTCCCGTCCAGGGGGAGTCATGTGCTTTTATCTGCTTGCGCCATTGAATGGCTTGGATGGATTTAGCTTCTGCTTTAAGCTTTAGATGGTGGCAACTAATTCTGCCTCGATTCTTTATTACTTGGCTTGTTTTCAAGATTTCCTAGCAACATGTGATTGTTGATTTATTTAAAACTGTAGAACAGCTCAGTAAACCCCCTGTGAAATTTTGAGATTGCTTATGTACTTGCAAATTGATTTTGGGGTATTGAAAATTATATGAAGTTTAGTTTAGAGCATAAAATTCAGAGTGGACTTCAGATTATGAAAGTAACGATTCGTGGAAGATCAAAATTTGAGGATTTTCTACATATGCAGAAGTTGTAATTTGGGAAGAGGAAGTTTTATGTTTATTTTATTTCCTTAATTGCAATAATTAAAAATGGTGAGAAAGTCTTGTCTACCTGTAAATTGATTAAGCTGAGATTTGTGGTTCATAATTAAAAAACAAAAAGATTTACATACCTCAAGTAAGGAGGTACAACCATTTACATCCCATAGCACAGTTATTGCATGTTGAGCCTGAATATTCAGAAAAGCTATATTATGGCAACTTTTACATAGCTTTGATAAATTGTTTTTGCTTTGAAATTGTTATAATTGTTTAACAGATTTTAAAATAATATATTTAATGCTGCTTCTGCCTGTCCATAGACCTTTAAATTTTCAACCATTTCAAAGTTTAAGGGCAGCACAATTAACAGATCCAGAATGGTCCTCCTTGTCCTATTCTAGCTATGGTACAGAGAATTGCTGTTGATGGTGATGTTCTGGTGATGTTTATGGAGTTCTATGGTGTTTATGTACCTTTCTCTAATCATTAACAGGGAATGAGGAGGCTGTCACTTCTAGTCAGAGAAGAGATGAACCAATGAGATGCAGTGCCATATTCAACATAAGATTGCAACCACTTGCTTAGAGGAAATAGTCACCATGGTAATAACTCTAGAAATATACTCTTAAAGACAGAGGCCTCTGGTATGGTAAGAAGGCATACAGACATCTAATAACTTTAATCCTCAAGCAGGAATGATTGATATAATGTGCAAGTGCAAGACCTATACTAATCCTATGTTTGTATTATGAACTTGTGTCTCGTAAAGTCTGGGATCAAAGGTCAAAGGTCACAGAGCTAGTGACCTCTTTTAACCATTTTCCCCATAGTTTTGGAATGGTAAGAGTGATCGATCTGAACATGGGCAGTGTTATGTAATAGGGTAAGATAAATGGCAACAAATTTCAGATGTTGTTTTGGTGGTAATGGTCAAAGGTCAAATATGTGATTTTAGATGGTAATTAGATCTCCAAGATTTTGGGGTACAAAGATCAAATGAAAACAGTTTTTGGTGATGGTTGTATTTTTTGAAGTAATTACTTGGTTACCTTTATAAATTGCATAGGTAGGTAGGGTTTAACATTCTAACACAAATTTAAATTAATTGGAGGTCATGGGTCAAATAAGTGCTATTTATGCTTAATTTTGTGGCATTTTAAACTACATAAGTACAAGACCTATACCAACTTATGTTGTACCATGATACCTTGGTACATAAATTTGTGTCCTGTAGACTCTGGGGTCAAAATTTCAAAGAGCCATTGACCACTTTTCACCATTTTCAGTCCAAATAGCAGAGAATTTGATGAGACAACAGCATGAACAAGTGTTTGACAAGATTCCTTGGTAAAGTATTTTCATTATGGCCAATTTGACGAAGATAGAAGTAAATTGAATGACAAGTGTTGGAAATGTGCTGTTTAAAAGAGTATGTATGGTCAAAAGTGACCCCAATATTTCGTGCAGAATCTGTTGGCTTAATAAAACTTATAGTGGAGAAATTTAAATAATAAACAACAAAGGACCAAAAACTGAGCCCTGGGGTACACCATAATTGATCAGTTTTGATAGTGAGATAAGATCATTTACTGCAATAACTTGGAGCCTGTTCGTTAGATATGAATGTAATCATTTGAAGACATTTCCTTTGACACCAAGAATAGAGTCTCTGAAGTAAGATACTATGATCAATGGTGTCTAAGGCAGAAGAGAGGTCCAACAAAATAAGGTGAACATATTGACCAGAATCAAAGGATAGTAGAATGTCATTGTGAACAGCAAGAAGGGCAGTTTCTGTACGATGATATTTTGTAGGTCGATTGCAAGGGTTCCAGTAGCCAGTTTTGAATGAGATCATTGTTAAGTTGAACGGCAACAATCTTTGCAATGAGCTTGGATGTGAAAGGCAAGTTTGAGATTGTTCTGTAGTTCTTCAGTATTTTAGGATCCAGTGTGCCCAGTGTGCTTTTTTTAATAAAGGAGTCACAACAGCTATATATATATATATATATATATATATATATATATATATATATATATATATATATATATATATATATATATATATATATATCTATCTACATCTATCTATATCTATTTATATCTATCTATCTATATCTATCTATCTATCTATAAATATATATATCTATATATCTATATATCTATATATATATATATATATATATATATATATATATATATATATATATATATATATATATATATATATATATATATATATATATATATATATATATATATATATATATATATATATATATATATATATATATATATATATATATATATATATATATATATATATATATATATATAAATATATATGTGTTTTCAAAATATACATATATATATATATATATATATATATATATATATATATATTATATTTATTTTATAATAATAAAATATATATAAATATATATATATATAATATATATATATATATATATATATAATATATATATATATGTATATATATGTGCTTTTAAACAAACAAATATATATATTTATTTTATTTTATAGTAAAAAAGTATATTTTATTCATCATTTTTGTAGTGCTTGTCCCAAAAAATGAGGTTTTACTCTGTACATTTTGTACTGCTGGACCATTTTTACAGTATGCAGGTATTTAAATTGACCATACTGCGGGTATCAAAATTGTATAATTTCATACTGCAGCTACCAAAAAATCTGTCATACTGCAGGTATGATTTTTGGTTGGTGGGCTGCACACCCCTACCACTCTTAGTATGAAGAACCCCCTGTTTATAATTCATGAATACTGATACCTTGATATACTATTTTCATTTATGCAATTAAATTATGTAATTGTTATTGTGTGGCTTACTTGTAGTATATCATTTAGAAGCATTTTGAGAAGTACTTTTAGTATAATATGATATGATATACATCAAAACAAAAAAGTGTTAAATAGAAACATTTAGACTAAATAGATCTCATTGCAGAGTGTTAAAAGAATTAACACCTAAGAAATTTGCATACAGTAGATCTTCAAATTTCACCTGCAAATCAAAAAGATGTAGAAAAGACAATTTTCAACAAATTTTGATAGCAGTTGCTTGTTTTTTTATTATAACTTTTCAAGTGTAAAAAGCAACTGAACATTTTTTTATGGTACTGTTTTATATAAATATATCAAACTTCAAACTGTTTTACTTCTGGTATTATCATGTTTTTACATGGATTTTAAGTAATTTAGCTAATATTGCTTGTACCTGTTCATAGAACTCAATCATATTAAAACTATGCGTTCAGTGAAAAAACATTTGGTCATATTAAAGTAGGCTGTCTGTTGTGACATCATATTACTATGACCCTCTTATTTTGCTATGTGTCCCTGTAAGTGTTGAAATTTGTTTGTACAAAAACTAGACATGCAGAATACCTATATACCCCTTTTTATATCTTACTACAATTCTTTTGCGTTTCTAGTTCTGCCTTTATAATCCTATGCAAAAGCACTACAAGGACTATCTCTTAAAAGTCAAAGCTAGACCATTATTGTAAGAAATATAATGTTTTTTCTTTTAACAGTTGCCCTCAATTGCAGCGGATAATTTGTGTGTGTTTGATCTTTAATTGATCATTTTATCCCTATTTACTGGGTAAACCTGAATGATATGGGTTAATTTTGTTCAAAATATAAGTGTATGCACATATTAATATTGGTTTCACTGTTTCCCTTTCCTTCACTTCTCTGCCTTACCTTCCTGGTATGCATAGTGTACATTAGTTGTTGTGCTCCTTAGAATTTCAAACAGTCAGATCCGGCCTGATAAATAAGTATGTCGGGTCAGACTTTTCCTTTTTATTTTCTTTATTCTGAAAACCACAAGTAATTAGAATCAAATTCCCTTATCAATGGCCCCATTGTATTCGGTCTCCTGTTTGAGCAGTTATTCTAAGTAATATAGGTGGTCTCATTATTTGCTACAGTGAGTTTGTGGTCCTAATTTACTGATACAAATTTTTAAGGAAAAGGACAAGTCATGTATGTACTGATATATCTATGGGCACTCCTTGTCCTTTCTTTCCCCATTGTGTAGGGCAGGGGTTATTAATTGTCTACCACATTGTGCAGACATCTGAGGTCACCATGATGAAATGACCATCCTTATGATGAATGGTCCATTAATCTTCAATAGGTTTTGCACAAAGTCCTCCCAAGCATATAATATATATTTTTTATTTAGGCTCTGCCAAGGACTAATCTGATTCATATGACTGAACAGCAGTTATGTAGCAAGCAACATAAGATGAATGACCTATCATGTACAGTGTAACAGTAGCTGGTTGCTAACAAGTGAACTGTGAATAGACTGAAGATGTTATCAGATAAAAAGGTATAGAATTACCCCTGTGTTGTATATGGTGTAACAATAGCTGGATGCTAGTCAATGAAGTGTGAAGAGTCTCTCGGTTGAATGGTGTGGATTACCCCTGATTTTAGGAAAATCGGATCGGGGGTGTCGGGTTGGAGGGGTCTAAGGGCCAACAATTCTTAATGCTATATGAAGTTGAAAGTGAAATAATATTTATTTTGGATTGAAAATAAATCTGCTCCTGAGCTAAAGTTTCTTCACTATTTATTCATGTATGATATTACCACTAAGAAGCTTTTAAACAGAGTATTTGCTCTTTGAGTTCATTTGGTGCTAATTATTTATATTAAATGTTAAGATTGTTAGTGGGCAAGCATATTCATTTTATTTGTTGAAATATACAAAATGATCAAGAAAACATTTCAAAATCTTTTCCCATGAAAGAGATATTTGAGTGTAAAGGTTCAGTAGATATATATACCACATTTAAGGAAATATATATATATATATATATATATATATATATATAACATATTATATTATATTATATTCTAGACTCGCAAGTTAAACCTTGTACATTTTATTTGACAGATCTGTTTCGTAAGGCCAAGACCTCACTCATCAGAAACAAAATGCTGAGTGATAGGGATGATGAATTACAATCAACTGTTTAAAGTGTGGTGTGTGCTAACAATGAGGAAAATAGTTCTTAGATATAGTTACATAATAAATGTTTTTTTTTGTGTGTCTGCATGCACTGGCCAGCTCGTTTCTTTTGTTTAGTGATGCTAAGTGTGGCTTGTATATTATAAAAGAATTCTCTTTCAAGCATAGGTTGCACATTTTGCTTGATGATGAGTATGGCTTAGCTTTATCAATAATCTTCCATTTCAATGAGTACTGCACATTATCGTCTTTTAGGTTCCAGATGTATTCACTTAATGTTGTTGCATACCGTTTATCCTCGTTTCTGAAACTATGAGTGTGCCCATTGTACTGTGTTTTGAATGTCTTTTCCGTTAGTTCTATATAAGTTTCTTCTTTAAGGTTATCTTGCCCTGTAACTGTGGCTTGGTAGATGACCCCTGATGTGAGGTATTTGCCTTCAAGTGGGCATGGTTTGTCCTTTCTGCAGTTGCAATTGTTTTGTGGTGTTTCTTTGGTTGCACTTTTCTTAAGTACTGTTTTGTTGTGAGTAGAGATAATACGTTGGATATTTGGCATACATCTGTAACTTAATTTCACTGTGCTATGGTTTAGCAATTTGTTGAGTTGGTGCCCAGGAGGGAAGCAGTGGTCCAGGAGGTTGAAAATTTTTCTGCCGATGTTGCCGGCTACGTTTATGCTATATGGCTGGTTAAACCACATGGTTTTTCTCTTTCTGTTACGTTTTCTTCTCTGGTTTGCGTCATTGGTGAAGTTTGCTTGTGCTTCATAGTTCAATGTGTAGTTGTAGCCGCTTTCCGTCAGGGCTTCTTGGTAATCGGGTATTGCCTCATTGAATGTTTTTTTGTTTGATGAAATGCTAGATAATCGCCTGTTGATGCCTTCTGGAATGTTCTTGATTATGGGGGGTGGGTGCTTGCTCTGTTTATGTACATATAATGGGGTGGTGTTGGGTTTCATGGATGGTTTGTAGGTGCTACTTCTTAGGCCCAGGGTGATGTCTAGGAAGTCAACTACTTTCATATTAGCTTCAATTGTGATTTTTAGTGCGTTGCTTAGGAATATTTTGCATATCTCTTTTTTGATTAATTCCGTTTGTCTTAGTGTTTTGCGGCAAACAGCCAATCCGTTGTCTCTATATAATCCAATGTTGATGTCAATATGCTGGGGCTGTAACAATATATAGGTACCATAAAATCTGTGGAGCAGATTTGATGAATTATAATGTTACATTCAAAAATAACACCATACAGTACTGATGTTAAATATCTGAAATGATGAAAAGTGTTCTTTGTCCTTTCCTCCTTCCATGTACTGATTATTTTGTTTCTTGCATTTTCACATGGATAATGGGGATTGCCCCTCCTTCCATGGGGATTGCCCTTCCCCCATGGGGATTTCCCTTTCTCCCATGGGCATTGCCCCTCCCATAGGGATTGCCCCTACTCCCATGGGCAGTGCCCCTACTCCCATGGGGATTGCCCCTCCTCCCATGGGGATTGCCCCTCCTCCCATGGGGATTGCACCTCCCATGGGGATTGCCCCTCCTCCCATGGGGATTGCCCCTCCTCCCATGGGGATTGCACCTCCCATGGGGATTGCCCCTCCTCCCATGGGGATTGCCCTCCCCATGGGAATTGCCCCTCCTCCCATGGGGATTGCCCCTCCCATGGGGATTGCCCCTCCTCCCATGGGCATTGCCTCTACTCCCATCGGGATTGCCCTCCTCCCATGGGGATTGCCCCTCCTCCCATGGGGATTGCCCCTCCCATGGGCAATTGATCTGTTGTGGATGATATGTGAAATTCACAGTTTATTGATCTGTTGTGGATGATATGTGAAATTCACAGTTTATTGATCTGTTGTGGATGATATGTGAAATTTACAGTTTATTGATCTGTTGTGGATGATATGTGAAATTCACAGTTTATTGATCTGTTGTGGATGATATGTGAAATTCAGTTTATTAATCTGTTGTGGATGATATGTGAAATTCATTCACAGTTTGTTGATTAGTTGTGGATCATATGTGAAATTCACAGTTTATTGATCTGTTGTGGATCATATGTGAAATTCACAGTTTATTGATCTGTTGTGGATCATATGTGAAATTCACAGTTTATTGATCTGTTGTGGATGATATGTGAAATTCACAGTTTATTGATCTGTTGTGGATGATAGTGAAATTATTGATCTGTTGTGGATGATATGTGAAATTCACAGTTTATTGATCTGTTGTGGATGATATGTGAAATTCACAGTTTGTTGATCTGTTGTGGATGATATGTGAAATTCAGTTTCTTAATCTGTTGTGGATGATATGTGAAATTCACAGTTTATTGATCTGTTGTGGATGATATGTGAAATTCACAGTTTGTTGATCTGTTGTGGATGATATGTGAAATTCAGTTTCTTAATCTGTTGTGGATGATATGTGAAATTCACAGTTTATTGATCTGTTGTGGATGATATGTGAAACTCAGTTTATTAATCTGTTGTGGATGATATGTGAAATTCACAAAAAGAAGCCTCTTAACTTCTTGGTCTAGTGCTCCTTTAAAGCAAAACTTGAGGAATATTTCTAAGATGCTCCCTTTAAATTTACATGAGAGAGAACTATAAGAGCAAAATTGATGGGAAAACAATGTTGGTACCTATCACATTTTAAAGATCCTCCCAGTGTAATGAAAAGTAACCGTTTGATGTCATAGTTGCATCTCAAAGAAAATTGTTATATTTTTTTTTTTAATTTAATCACCATGTTTTTAAAATGTAAGAAACATTTGCAGTTTAATTATTCATATGAGTATAAGATTCACCAAGAATGTACAAACATTTTTGGATGCACTCGATAAGAACATTGTTTGCGCGCATGTACATGTACCTAATGTTCTTTATAAGAGATTAATTTTGAAAGAAATACAAATGAAAAATTTAGGAAGTTCAGCTGTTACATCATGTATACCAGTATATTGCTCAACAACTGGAGAAATCTTTGAAATGTAATAATAGGCAGGAATACAAAGAGGAAATATTTCCTTACCCCCCCCCCCTTCTCTCTCCCCTCCCACCCCCCCTTCTCCTTCTAGACCCTTCCAACCAGGTTCCACTTTCTTTAGGCAATTCATCATCCATTCATAAACATAATAAGGTATTAGCATGGTTTTTTCAAATTTGTATTTTCTCTTATAATTGATGGCAATATTCTTTTAAAGATTTACGAACTGGCAGCAACATCGTCACTCAAACTGGAAAGAAAATATGCTATAAACCATAAAAATAGCAAAAAGATTCAAAATTGGTTACAAATTGATCATGGCAGCATTTTAAAATTCAAGATAATGAATTACACAAATTTATTGAAATGTTGTGACATCACAAAAAGGTTTGACACCGTTTCGTTATTCAATTCTTCACCAAGGTTATTTTGATGGGAGCAGTCGAATGTGACGACCATGGAAATGGTAATCCATGTGATGATTAATCATCATGTGTCTCCATGGGATGATTAATCATGTGACGATTAAGCATCATGTGCCTCCATGTGACCGTGGATGATCATCATGTGCATCCATGTGATGATTAATCATCATGATAATTAATCATCATGTGATGATTAATCATGTGCAATTATGTTTAATATTCTTAAAATTCGATCAGCCATAAACTTCACTACTGTGCCTGACGAAATTTAAATACTATTCTGTTCATAGTTATAAGTTATACCTTTCCATATACAGCTTTGAGATGAAAACTACAATTATATCAGGATTTGACTCCCAAATTTTGATAAAGTTTTCCGTGAAGTCGCCGATGACGTCGTGCATTTTTTTGTGGGGGTGTATGTTCACAGGCACTATCATTGTAACGATCAGTGAATGATATTCTTTGAAAGACAGCCACGGTGTGAAAAACGGTGTGAAAAAGTGAATCAATGAATCTGATGATGGCAGTGGCATAGCCAGAGGAAGGGGGAGGGGGCGACCGCTCCCTCTCCCCATTATTTTAATCTGTTGGTTCAGATTTTAATCCGTCAGTTCAGATTTTAATCCAACTGTTCAGATTGGTGCCTCAACTACACCATTACATATCTTGTCGGTTCAATTACCCCCCTCCCCTCCCCCTTTCCCAACAATATGAAAATCCTGGCTACGCAACTGGATGATAGTATATACTGATTTTCCCCCTCCCTTCCCCCCTCCCCATACCCCTTTCTGAAAAATTCTGAAACCAAAAGATATTACATCAGCTTTTATCATAGGTTTTATTTGGAAAAATAATTGTTAGGGGTGTGCTACCATCAGCTGATCAACAGAATGTCATGTGCCACATCATGACAACACAACGACGATATTTGAAAAACATTTCTCACCATCCAGCTACCATCTAACTTATTACAATCCTGACCACCTGTATCCAGGGTTTACAAAAAAGAGATGGCGATGCTACCGAGGATCACCTTAACTTTTGTGCTTATTTGCTTTAACTTTAACTCCAAACCAGTTTTTTCATCTAACGTTAACGTTAGGCATAATTTGTTTGTACACCAGTCGCACTTTCCGAAGCCCAGTTTGTCGTCGTCTGAATCGAAGTCGAACTACGATTATGAGACATACTACATAACAATGGTGGTAAGTTAAAAAATATAACAATATAGAGATAAAGTAATACAGCTTCCTGGTTAATTGTCTTCATATTATGTAAGGATTACAGCAAAATTCTACTTAGTTCATGTGTACGAGTATAACCATGAGGTAGCACAGAACTATTTATGTACCCTATTAAAGCCTATGATGAAAGTGTTAAGTTCGGGGTCCTTTTTGTACCAGAATGTTATAGATTTGGGATCTTTTCTGATGTTATCCAAAAAGTACCATCTAATATCTCTTGGATGAGGGTACTTTTAGTAGGGGTCACCATAGGTTTTGGCTTTTTTACACCCTCACTAAATCACTCAAATTTTGGTATGGGTTCATGGTAAAATAGTTCCCCATGAAACTTTTACGGAAACAAACTTCTTCCTATCTCTTTAAGACTTATATTACTGCACCCGGTACTAAAATCCCACCAACCTTGTATGACCCATAATTCCACTGGACCATTTGGGTCCCAGAAAAACAGCTAGCATTTAACTGTGCAATGTGTAATGTATGAAAAATACACAAGTATGATATGCTCATAATTGTCTATCATTAAAAACAGTAAGAAAATAGTATTCCCTTGGAAAATTATTTGATAGAGGGTGGTTCCTACAAACATTAACGTATGTTATAAGGGCTAACTTTGAAGCGTACTTTTGGAAATATAGCTAATAACCAAGAAATGAGCAAATTTGCATGAAAATATGATTGGATCTATTAATTGAACTATTCTATATCTTGGAAGCACAGTTTCCCATTGAAACATAGCCTTTTGCCATTCAATTGAGGTCAATATCTTTAAAACAAACAAAAATCTCTAAAACCATACCCCCTCTCCTCTAAAATCCAGCAACAAGTATACTATGCCCAAAAAAAAAAAAAAAAAAAGAAGCCTATTTAGTGCAAATTTAGTCTCTCTGCTTTGCTGGACCATAAAAAATGTTGTTATCTAACTTTTATGACAACTTTTAAGTGAAAAGTCAGGACCTTTGTCAATTAAAACAATGTAAATTGGAGACCTGTGATGATCTATGTCAATCTGAGTAACACAGTTCAGCCAAAAGAAGATATGAACATTTATCAGTCCAACCAAATACATTTTTATGAAAATCAATTGCTACTTTTGACCAGACCTACTGCTAAGAAACTTAAAGTACATCATAAAGGACTCATTTTCAGGGAAAATACCCATTTTTACACAAAAAGTTAATACAATGCAAGACTTTCAATAAAATCTAGGGTCAGTTTCCCTCGGCAAATGACTATTCCCATGAACAAAATTTCTTTGATTACTTTAGGAGAAATACCTTTGCATGAATAATCATTTAATGGCTATGTGATTTAAGCATTAATTGCCCAACATGCTTTTGAAGCTTACCTTACCATGTATACCTGCCAATATATGCAGCATTGATCAAATGAATGAATGAAATGGCCAATTTTCTCTTCAGTCTGGGTCATCTGAGCCAGAAATGACACTTTTTTGTGCTTATTTAATGAAATTTCTATCAAATATTTTGAAATTGTGACACTTTCCTTCTTAAAACTACATGTGATAAACACATACCTTGTCTCGCTACAGGTAGCACGGAACTAATTATTTTCCCCATTAAAGCCTATGATGAAAAACTCAAGTTCGGGGTCCTTTTTGTACCAGAATGTTATAGATTTGGGATCTTTTGTGATGTTTTTCAAAAAGTACCATCGAATATCTTTGGAATGAGGTGCTTTCAATAGAGGGTTACCAAAGGCTTTGGCCTTTTTTTTTTTTTTTGCTGAAGTGAAGAGGTGTTATACACCCTCACCAAATTACTCAAATTTTGGTATGGGTCTATGGTTATATAGTTCCCCATGAAACTTTTACTGAAACAAATCTCATCAAGTTTTGATATGCATAGTCAAGACCTATCCTTTCTCTACCATTTCTGAAGTTTTCAATTTCTCAGCTTCCTGTCCCATGACATGAGACGTACCTCTCAAAAATATTTTTATTGGCCTTTTCTCTGAGGGTTTTTATTTTGGGCTGGCGTAGTAATACCTAATTAGTTATGTGCTACCATGACACAGCAATGATCAAGCATCTGTGAGCAAAAAATATCTTATAAAACTAACCACCAATTTTTGATATTTACTGAGAACATTTTGTATCTAATCTTAATGTTCTTTCTATTTGCATCGCATTCAGTGGTGTAGAGCTAAATTGTGAGCTAGGGGGCTTTTCTTCCCAATGTTTAAAGTTATTGACATGCAACTATGCGTTAGGCCTATCTGCGAATATTAAAGATAGCTTGGGGGCTCAGCCTCCCTGAGCCCCCTCTCCTCCCCTACCCCCTTCCCCCCTCCCCTCGCGATAATTTTTGATTGAGAGAAGTTATTTTCATGATTTTGGTGCACATGCAGTTGTATTTCTAGGCACACACTTTTGACTCTAGGTGCACAACTTTCAAAAAATTCAATTTTTTTATTAAAAAGTTTGGAAAAGTCAAGTTCTTGATAGCCTAAGCACAGGAAAATTTCTTCATAATGCAACTTCAGCCTTTTTCACTATCAACATTTTCTAGATATTGGCACACATTTTGTAGATTTTGGTGCACATTTTCTAGACTTAGGCAAACATTTTTGAGTCCTAAAATTATCTTCCGCACACACTTTGCAAACTATGCAGTCTGGTTATATCAATCTATTCTGAAATTTTCACACTTTATTTAAAGATAAATTGGGTCCCATAGTTTCATTCCAATGAAGTATAATTTTCTACATTTTTTCCCCTTTTAATTTGTTTATTGTATTCCCTTTTTTTAAAGAAGTTTTTACTTATTTGTATTATATTATTATTTGAAGCTTTTAATTTCACCTGTTTTGCTAAAAGAATAGCTAAATATATGAAGCAAAAAAAATTAAAATCAAATTCAAAATAAAGCAAAATGATAGAAATTACAAGTTTTTTAATTACATTCAAGGTTTTCAAAAATGAGATAAAATATTCCGAAATAATAAGCTATCAATTTTACAGGGGCACAACCAGGGGTGGGGGAGGTAAGGGGGGTATTTACTGCCCCAATATTTTGCAAACTGAAAAATATATATGTTTATCTTCACAACATTAGGAAGATACGTAAGTACCTATCTAAAAAAGCTGCCGAACAAATTGTAATCTCATTGGTCACATCCCAACTGGACTATGCAAATGCAATCCTCAATAGACTTCCTGCCAGCTCAATATACCCATTACAAAGGATCCAGAATCAGGCTGCAAAACTGATTTTATTGCGCAAGCGACAAGATAGTGCCACTGAAGCACTTGAGGAGCTTCATTGGCTTTCAATGAAATGGCATATAATTTTCAAAGTTCTCTGCTTAGCTTTCAAATGTGTCAATAGCCATGCACCTACATACCTCCAAGAAATGTTCGTCAATACACACACTAGTCAATAAACCCTACAATCAAATTGTTAAAAGAATTTCAAGATACCATCCACGAATTGTGTAACACTGGGTGTTAGCTTGTTTGCAGTTGATGCACCAAAACAATGGAATACCCTTTCCAGTAAAGTGTGAGAATGTACAAAGTTTAAATCTTCTAAACGGAAATTAAAAATTCATTTATTTTTTCATGCTTTTTGTGAAAGGCGTCATTAAATGTATATTTACGTACAACTATGTGCACCATATAAATTCCATGATAATAATTATATAGGAAAATAAAAAATTAGACAACATTTTGAAGTTTTTATAATGACAATCTCTCTCTCACTAAATATCTCCAAGTTATTTCTAGGTCTGCCAATTCTTCCACACCCCTGGTTTTGTTCACATTTATAGACCAAAAAGCGGTGCCACCTTTGAAATTGCGTTATCTTCTGTTCTTTTCATGTGATTTACTAGAAAATGTACACATTCTTGTACATGTAGCATGCATGACTGATGTTATGAAATTGTGTTTGAGGATAATTTATATGCTAAGCATCAAAAGACTTCAAATTTGCTTTCTTACCTTTCCCCCAAAAAACAAAAACTGATGGATCCCATGATGGATACACCCTCAAGTTTTTTTTGGGTCATGGACTGAGGGGAGGTGCAGGGGAGTTGATCTGCTGGAAAGTTGATCCACCTCGTCCTCTTGTAAAATTACTTTCATGAATACTAATAGTTGGTTGCTCCCTGGTGTATGTAGTACATAGCACTAAGTGCAATCTGATGTATAGTAAACACGCGTACTGCTAACAGGACAAAAACATCATCAAATTTTCACTCAAAAGTAAATTTCCGTATTTCAGGACATGTACATTTCTCTTACTTTTATAACAGATGTTAATTCCCGAACATATATAGAATTAGATACGCGACATATTGCTCTTTCTATAACAACAAGTTCCCGCCTTGTATGTGCTATCACTTTAGAGGTTAAGAGTGAAATAACAAAAATGGTCGGTGTGGGGGAGAGTTGAGTCATGCATTGGCCATATAAGAGATGGTATGCCAATGCATTTCATACCATCATCTCTCTGTATACAATTAATCAGCTGCACTTGAACAGCCTGGAGAGAACATAATGCCTTAGGGGACAATTGCAGTGTTAGTACCACTTAGCTCAATGGTAAAGCAGCATAACGGTAGTCAAGGGTCTCGAATCCAGTTGAGGGCATATGATGTTTCTCTCTCTATGTTGGTTGGCCTACAGTCTCAAAATCGTTTCCACATACATTGTGCTTATACATCTGGCTCAACTCTCCTTATGCAGTGGCTCAACTCTCACTATGCTAAGCTAAGGGTGAGTTGAGCCATTTGAAAAATTTTGCCATTTCAACCAATTGCCACACAGGGTTCAGGATATGTGCAGCAATTGTTGTAGTATGTCCCACCATAATTAATACCATTTATTAATATTTGGTTTTGGAACAGTGTTGACAAAAGTAAAGAAATGGCTCAACTCTCCCGCAGCTCCTCTATGGAGGATTCTCCAGTCGATTTGTGCAATATCAAGTTTCCTAAATAAGAATGTGCAATATTTCTACCCCAAGCATTCTAAATTTGTATCGAATTTGAGCAGGTTTTGGACTTTCAAATGCCCCAAATCCAGGAGCTTCAGGGACTTTGCCCCTGGACCTCACCTAGACGGCCCCTGGACCCCACCTAGATGGCCCCTGGACCCTGCGCCTATTGGCCGCATGCTGTGCATGCGCATTGCTGCCAAGGCGGCACATTGATTATCTACAGCATATGTAATGATATGTCAATTATCTCTTTTCCCACGACATGAAATATGCCTCTTAACTTATATCGCGATACTAAAAACTAATACAGAACAAAATTTTTTTGTGCAACTAGGCTAGGCTAGTTTGTATGTTATGGTACTAACATTACCGTAGTGAATCTAAAATGCAAGTTTCGGCCATGATCGTTTTTGAATCAACTTTAAAAATATTGTGAAACATAAACCAGAAAACCAAAATGTTTAGTGGTTCCGATCCGATCTTTCATTGTTGGTTGACTTGAATACTAACTGGCACTGCATAGAATATTACAAGATATGCGTAATAAGATATATTCATAAGCCATGCCCACCATGTACATGATACAACAATAAATAGACCCTGTTGACGCAACACTTTTTCAAGATTTTTTAAATTTTATGTTAAGCCTCCAACCCCACTTTAAGCAATATGCATGACATCATCACCACTGTGACAATATGCTTTAATATGTCAACACACAGCACACACACAATACACCACTTTAACCAGTTAATTTGATATCAAGTTACAGTATTGAAAGTGCTTCTACATAAAACCTAGTCCTATGAGTCATACCTAAAGTATGTCCAGTGTCCAGTGAAAGATATATATCATATGTATGTGAGGACTGATTCAACACACTTTATATTATGTTAGAGTAGAATAAAGATTATACTGCATTACTTGTGTATCCTGCTTCTTGAATTGGAATAACCACAATAGACTGCAAATATTGTGACAACCACAACCAATAGGGCATCATAAGCAGACAATGGGTTATTTGTGTACCACATTTGACCTTTGATCCAATGTAGTGTCCTTGAGTTGCTGTATTTACTAGCTCTTTTCAGCAAAACTAATTAAGCCCCGCCTACTATGTATATTAATGATATTCAACTATTTTACACCATGAATATACACTAGCCAACAATATAAATATACCAAGTATGAATCAAAACAAACATAAAGTTGTTAAAATATGAGCATTTGACGATTTTTACATTAAGCTTTGCCTACTCATTGATATGCATGATCACCACCAAAAACAATAGGGCACATTACAGATCATGGGCTATGTGTACCAAATATGACTTGAATCAAGGTACTGTTCTTGAGATATTGTGCTTACAAGCTCTTTTCAGCTAAATCATATTAAGCCCTGCCAACTATGTATATTAATGATATTCAACTATTTTATACCATGAACATGTACATACACTAGCTAACAATAAACATACACTAGCCAACAATATACACACACCAGCCAACAATATACATACACTAGCTAACAATATACATACACTAGCTAACAATATACATATACTAGCTAACAATATACATACACTAGCTAACAATATACATACTCTAGCTAACAATATACATATACTAGCTAACAATATACATATACTAGCTAACAATATACATACACTATCTAACAATATAACATATACTAGCTAACAATATACATACACTAGCTAACAATATACATACACTGGCTAACAATATACATACACTAGCTAACAATATACTTACACTAGCTAACAATATACATATACTAGCTAACAATATACATACACTAGCTAACAATATACATACACTAGCTAACCATATACATACACTAGCTAACAATATACATATACTAGCTAACAATATACATACACTAGCTAACAATATACATACACTAGCTAACAATATACATATGCCAAGTATAAACAAAACAAACATAAAGTAAGATAAAGTTGTTAAAATATGAGCATATGACGATTTCTACATTAAGCTTTGCCTACTCTATGATATGCATGATCACCACCAAAACCAAATAGGACACATACAGCACACATTGGCTATTTGTGTACCTCATATGACATGATTCCAGTTTATCGTTCTTTTAGTTATCGTGTTTACCAGCTCTTTTCGGCAAATTCATATTAAGCCCCGCCTACTATGCATATTAATGAAATGCAATGTTTTTCAACCATGAATATGTGCACACTAGCTAGCATCATAATTATACCAAATATGAAACAAAACAGACATTCCGTTGTAAAATATGAGCATCTCAGGTTTTTCACATTAAGCCCCACTTACTCTTTAATATGCATAACATCACTACCAAAAACAATAGAATACATCTACAATCCATAGGCTGTCTGTGTACCACATATGACATGAATCCAGTGTATTGTTCGTGAGATATCGTGCTTACAAGTTTGCTGTCACAAACACACATACATACACACACACACCCATGCCAGCATGAGTGCATAGGTTCCTTATGCTATAGCATCAGAACCCCCCTCCCCCCACAAAAAAAAAATGTGCTCCTTCACCCCACACTGGCACACTCCGATGTAACTTGGCAAAAAGAACGAAAATTGACCCCAAAAAAGCCTCTCACTTCGATGATTCATGGTTGCGTTGGCTGAATTATTAATGTGCATGCGATGCGTGATGAAATCTAGAACATAATAGTCATGCGATCATGTCGTCTGCAAGATAAAAATCATTGTTATTTCTTGTTTTCATCATTCATATGCATACATAAGTATAGAAGTAATGATAATAACAATTTGTGTTGTGAGTCCATTTTCTTGAAAAATATCACAATATACAAATATATCGCGATACTTTTTTGCATGATAATCGATAGGTAATACAGCCATATTGTGACAGCACTAATATGTAATGACAACCATCAACAATTTTAAGCCCCAATCAAAAATGTGTCATGCCGCCGCTGATTTAAGTGGTGTGATACTAATAGCTCTGTTTTTATCCATAGATATCTTTCTCCATTAAGTGTGCAAGCTCTTTCCTTTCAGTATGCTATTATAGGGGCATTAATAATATGCCCAACGTGCATCAGATAGGAGACGTGTGATGTGCAACCGTCGATTTTGGCCAAAATCGGCGGTTGCAGTGCATACTAAACGGCAAGCGGAGGTACACATAATGTCCATTAGGAGTTATTGCATTTCAAAGATGTCAAGATTGTGTAGAAAAGTGATCTCGCAGTATAAAATGTGATGTCATAAAGGCTGACTAAGAAGATATCTCTTATGTAGGCCTATTTCAACTTATAGGCCACACTTGAAATGGCAACCATAGTGGCCATTAGTGTTAGGCTGCATAATCTCAAATTTTGTGCGATGACGAGTGAACACACAATTACAATGACGGGGTCGTCGCCTGCGTATTCGGTTATGATAGTAACAATGCTATCACAAAACGCTTAATACGATCCGGACGAGAACACAGGTACGACGTATGGACAGACATAACATTAACCGATTCAGATTCAGACAACCAAGTCAATGTCCACAGCCTTTGATAACCAGTTGTGGTGCACTGGTTTTGCCAAATTTTGTGGAATTTTGATTCTTATTTAAACACTCCCGCATCTCTGGTCATAAAACTCTTAGAAATTAAAAGATAAATTTCTTAACAATCCATTCTGTGCAAAATTATGCTGAAAAACTAATAAATTATAAAATAAATATGATGCAAAAATCTAAATACATGTAGTGCACAAGCATTCTTTCTTGGAGTGGGGGAGGGGTTGTCACTCATGCATATAGACCCAATTTGATACTCAAACTGGTCTTAATCATATTTGTTTGTCTTAAATATCAGCTGGCCCCTGTTTTGTTTTTTCATGTTTACTAGCTGGATCACTTCAACCCATCTAATAACAAGACCTTTCAACTGAGGTACCTGGTATCGGATCCATACAGGAGTACCACCAATCGACCCATCTTCTTCTACACTGGAAATGAAGGAGATATTACATGGTTCTGTAATAACACCGTAAGACATTCATCTACTGTATACTTACAGTGTATACAGATATTTCAATCTGGTCTTAAAACTTTTATTTTCAGCCATCTATATAATTAATTTTATCAGTCATCTAGACTCGACTTTCATATTGTATACACATAATATTTATTTCACTACGATCTTTGCATCTCAATTTACAATTTTACGTTTTATAATTTAAACTCTAATATAACTTTATTTTTACTTTTTCATCCAACTAATAAATTTAAATTTCCTAATTTAATTTTTGTAATTTATCTAAGTTTGTTTAATTTATCTGTACAGTGCTTTAGATAAATGTAAAAAATAAATTATAAAACCTTATCTGTGCTTTATAAGTGTTTTATAATATTGATAATAATAATATATTATTCTTTTTAATTTCAGAAGTTACATTTCTGTTTTACTTTGTATGTTCACTTTATTCTTGTGTATCTTGGACATGACACTGTCTACCATTTAATATGTTGAGTTTTGGTGATTCTTAACTTTTAATCCTTAGTGATTGTGATATGAAACATAATAATGAATGTAATTCTAGGAGGTAGGGAGGGAATCGGGAAGGAGGGGGTGAAATGACCAGTCACTTGTTTCTCCACAGAAGAACCAACCATTGAAAAAATACCCCTCTTGAGATTTTCAAAGGTATTTGTAAAATTTAGAAAGTGAAACTTACATTTGCAAGATTTGTGCTTGATTTTGTCTTCCTCTTTGTCAAAACTTTTAAAAGGATATTCTTGGATTTTATCGTACACTGTATTAACAGATTAATGTTTGCAGTTTATCTTGAAATGAATTAAAGGACATATGGGCACTCATTTTAATGACAACATGGCATATTTGCTTCTCCAAACAGGGGTACTTAGAAATATTTATTCGTTCTTGAAAGTGGGAAAAATTATTTTCGATCAATTGATACAAATTTGCTCATGTAGCCAATTAACTGCAATTTCTGGCTGCATGCTTAGTAGCCATGCTCTTTGACCCTACTTGTGTACCTTAAAATTGCTTCTCGAATTTTTTTTGACCCATACCACCCTTTGCATACCACACATAGCTTGACTTTTGTGGAGAAATATGACAGGGTACCGTGACAGTGACTCTGACAGTGTCTGCTTCTTCATTTTGTAGGGGATCATGTGGGATGTTGCACCTGAATTTCAAGCCATGCTGGTGTTTGCTGAACATCGCTATTATGGAAAGTCTTTGCCATTTGGTAAAGATTCATATAAGGTTGGTTTTTCTATAATCGTTTCAAGTTCATTTTTTCCACACAAGTAAATGCAATAATAATTAGAGTTGGTAGCTGTTTTGAAATGTATCTTTACCCGAATAAGCAAATATATGTTTAGATTGCAATACCATTAGGAACACTGTATTCAAGAGATACTTTTTAATATGGATAGCCGTTGCTAAAGAAATTGACAATTTACCCCAAGCGGAGGTCTGTTGGAATGTAACATTAGAAATGGCTTTGCTTAAAACCAGGAATATCTCAACCTGCCCTCAAATGGAGCAGGGCCGGTCTAAGTAAAAGTTATATATTTCTTTGTTTCCCAAACCACAAAACTGTAGAGTTTCACTTCTCCAAGGCTCCTTCAAGATAACAACTACTCCCACTGGTGTTACATGGTATTTTTAGTGATACACAACAGAATAAAGTGGCAATCCTTTATAATATAAGTAGTAATTGTAATCAATGCTGGCATTGTTTGTCTTTGCTGTTGGGGAAAGGTGAAATGAAGTATGAGCATAGAACTATTTATACATCGATGTTATGATGCAAAGTTAATCTTGTTGAATGATGTGCTTAATTTGTTGCTTGAAAATTGCACGCCAGAGTTTTAAGCAGTGCCTTTGAAATAACATTTGCTAAACTCAGACCTCATATTAAAATGATTAATGTTAGATATATAAGGGTGTAATGTACTTGTATGATGTGTAGACATAGCTCTTAGGATCTTACCGAAGGAATATGGTTTAGTTCAATTTTCTAGAATACTTTAAATTATACTCAGTAAAACATTCTTATGATTTTTTATGATTTACAAAAGGAGCTGCTATGCCATTTTTGAATGTTTTGTGTATTCCACACAAAAAAATTCACAATTTTTACAAGTTCCTGCAAACAATTTTTAGTTTATGCCAACTCTTATCAGACATGAGCTATTTACAAACAAAAAGTTGAATAAAATAATTGAACAAATAAAATGAATTAAGATCAAAAAGGGAATATTTGTTTTTATTTTCATTACGTCAGGTGCAGAGCATCTTGGCTTTCTCACGTCGGAGCAGGCATTAGCTGACTTTGCTGTCCTTATACGTCATCTGAAATCGAGCATCCCTGGTGCTGCAAGCAGTCCCGTGATTGCCTTTGGTGGATCATATGGGGGCATGCTGGCTGCCTGGATGCGAATGAAATATCCTAATGTCATTCATGGGTAAGATTCATCACTTTATTCTTCTCGTCAGATAAAGATTATGCCAAAAATATGTGGTGAAAGAAATGAATGGAAGAGCATCAGTATTATGGCAGTGGTCAAATATGTTAAAATTTGTGAAAACAAAATGATACCAAACAAGGGAGGTCAAGAGGTATATGTGATGCTTACTCCCCTCACCTTTGGAAGAAAAGGGAATTGATTGTTTTACTGTTTGTAAGTTTTTTCTTGGTAGAATAAGAATTTGGAATGCTATCTTCACCATTTTGGTTCACTGGAAGCCAACTTTCATATAAGATGAACTCGTTTGACCATCAACCTAATCCTTGAAAGTAGAATTATATCCCTCTGCAGAGCACATACCTCCGCCCCTGTTTATTCCCCACCAGAATACAATCTACCTCACTGTTGATCCCCACCCCCTTTCATTTGCACTCTTCCCTGTTCCAATATGTCTCAAATTTTAATCACTTCCTCCTTAAGCAGTACCAAAACCACACAGCAAATCTAATCCAAATCCAATCATCAGTTCTTGAGATATCTTGATGATTGACAAAAGACAAACTCACCTCCACAGACCTTTCAGGATGTGAGTCTTTGCTGTCTCTTCTTGTTTCTTATCTCTTCTCCAAAGAAGTTTAAATTTAATGTTTCTAGAAGATGCCTGGGAGACTGAAGTGTATGACAAACTGCAGTGGCCCTTAACATAATAAGGTTTTAAAATACTTTCTTTACTAAATGGTTGTGTTCATATGTGCATTACATCTTTCTTTACTAAATGGTTGTCTTCATATGTGCATTACATCTTTCTTTACTAAATGGTTTGTGTTCATATGTGCATTACATCTTACTTTACTAAATGGTTGTCTTCATATGTGCATTACATCTTTCTTTACTAAATGGTTGTCTTCATATGTGCATTACATCTTTCTTTACTAAATGGTTGTGTTCATATGTGCATTACATCTTTTGTATCATTTTTTTGATAACAGATCTTTAGCAGCCTCTGCACCCATCTGGAGTTTTGTTGGAGAGAATGAATGCAATGCAGCAATGGTAGTGATTACAAACGATTTTGAGATTGATGGCACATACTGTAGATCCTCAATTGGAAGAAGTTGGGATGTCATCACAAGCATGGGGAAATCAGGTATGTCCAACGATGATTGAAAACAGCCTCTTGGCCTTTTATGAATATTCATCTCTTGCTGCGAAAATTCCTCTACATGTGCGCAAGATTATTTGAGTAATTCAGTATTCTTAACACTGAGATATTCAGGTATATATACCAATGGGGACATGTTTAACATTCCCAGTGGGGTATGAGAGTCTAATCTGGATATCACTAACTTGATGCAGGTATATCTCCATTGGTATATGAAATCCTGCTTGGTAGGTATCCCACACTGTATGTGTGTATGTATAATGATATTGAATGTAATACACATACATATGATTTGTTTACCACTTTATCTTCAGCAAATATCAGCGATTGGTTGGTGATGAATGATTACTTTCACAAGCTGCTGCTTGGTCAATATATCAGTGGTCTGTTGAAATTAGTATGAGTTACTCTATAGACCTTCAGTGGTTGTCGAGGCTTGAAGCTATGTTTTCATGATTTAAATTAGAAGAGATGAAAGTTTCAGTTCTCTTTCTTTTCCTTTATAGAGGAAGGAAGAAGAAACCTGACAAAATATTTAAGATTGTGTTATCCAGTGAAGGAGTACAATGATGCCGTTATTGTAAAGCAGTGGTTGACTAACACATGGTTCAACCTTGCGATGGTTGACTACCCATATCCTGCTAGCTTCCTGGAACCACTTCCCGGACACCCAGTTAAGGTAGGTACTTCTGTTTCCTCGAGTGAAAATTCATAGTTCTAACAAATTTCAGAATGTATTCATTGGTTCCCTAAACCAAGCAAATAATTATCCGAAGGCTCCATTTAATACTATACAATATTATTATTCAGCCTGTATGCAAAACGCATGGTAATAATTTCATTTCTATACCAATTGAAAGAAATGAAGGGAATTTATATGTTTATATATGTTTTCCTTTTGTAGGCAGTGTGTTCTCATTTCAAGTCAGCTAATGCAAGTGGAGTAGATCTTCTGTCGGAGATTGCGAATGCTATAAATGTTTATTACAATTATACAGGGGGGGCAAAATGCTTCAACACATCACAGACAGCCACAGGCTCCCTGGGGAATGCTGGCTGGGGATTTCAAGTAAGTTAAGTTTAAGAATTGTTCTGATTATTGAACAATCATCCCTTTTATCAACTTTGTAGTCATGTAGGCTCCCCTCTTTATCTTGCATATGTTTGAATTTGTTTGGTTTTAATCAGGCATTGCCTTCCTCCCCCCTCCCCTCCCTTCCTTCCTCTTCTCTAAAATTGTGATGCTGGCTATGCCAAGTTGTGCTGATTACAAGAGTGAAATTTTAGACATCGATTTATGTAGCGCTTTTGCCAGGTCCTCAAAGTGCTGGACCAAATTAGCCACCTAATAAGTTCTCTTGCAACCAGATGAATCGACACACAGGAACTTGGGCTTGACTGGGCCAGGATGGGAAGTGAATAAACACCGTGTTTTCATGCTTCTCTTCTCGAATAGTGTTCAGAGAACCAGGCAGGGTTTCCTACCATCGGGACCAATGGCTTAACGTCCCTTTCGAAGGAGGACGAGCGCCATTCAACCATTGCTACTTCTCTCAACAGCTGAATTGGTGAGCAGGAGCTGCAACGACGTACTTCCACTTTGATGTTCGCCGTATCTGTCTGCATAGTTGTGGAAAAGCAGGTTAGATCTTGAACCCAGTACCTCCAGCATCTCAGCCGTGCACTCTACCAACTGAGCTACCTACATTTGTTATCCCTATCCATTGTTTACTACATTTACTGAAACAAACTTCAGATACATTTCAACATTTATGAAATGGGTGTTTACAAAAAATTGTTGAAAGAAAGGAAAAATGAAGGTGCACATGCAGAAGAAAGTGGTTCCAATTTGTTCTTTGTTCAACTTTGTGTTTTACAATATAAAAAGCAAAAATAAATTTGCAAATAAAGACATTCTGAGACAAGATATCAGGACTGAAATTACTTAACTTTTTATTGCACTGTCCTCTCTTTGATGTTTTTTTTTATCTTTCCCTTATTGTTATAGCAGTCCACATGGTAACTTGAAATGAAAAGCGATTCTCCAAAATCCTCAACCATTTACACAGAACATTACAAAAACAGCTGTTTACCAAAAATGAAGATACATGCTAATGTACCTTCAAATTGTGCAAAAGACCTAAACTTATGCAAACTAACCCAATCTTAAATTTTGATGATTTTATTTATTTTTATTGTACTTGAAGGCCTGTACTGAGATGGTGATGCCAAATTGTGCCGATGGAAAGACCGATATGTTTGAGCCATTCTTATGGGACTATGATGCTTATGTGAAAGGATGTCAGGAAGCGTGGAGTGTCACACCAAGACCAGAGTGGGTCAAAACCCAGTACTGGGGAAAGAACATTTCTGCAGCCAGTAATATCATCTTCAGGTATTGTAATATCATCTTCAAGTATTGTAATATCATCTTCAAGTATTCTAATATCTTCAGGTATTATAATATCATCTTCAGGTATTGTAATATCATTTTCAGGTATTGTAATATCATCTTTATGTATTGTAATATTATTTTCAGGTATTGTAATATCATCTGTATGTATTGTAATATCATTTTCAGGTATTGTGATATCATCTTTATGTATTGTAATATCATTTTCAGGTGTTGTAATATCATCTTTATGTATTGTAATATCATTTTCAGGTATTGCAATATCATCTTTATGTATTGTAATATCATTTTCAGGTATTGCAATATCATCTTTATGTATTGTAATATCATTTTCAGGTATTGTAATATCATCTTTATTTATTGTAATATCATTTTCAGGTATTGTAATATCATCTTTATGTATTGTAATATCATTTTCAGGTATTGTGATATCATCTTTATGTATTGTAATATCATTTTCAGGTATTGTGATATCATCTTTATGTATTGTAATATCATTTTCAGGTATTGTAATATCATCTTCAGATTTTGTAATATCATCTTCGGGTATTGTAACATCATCTGATATATTGCTATCCCAAGTCTAATTTAACAAAGATCTTGTATCAATTTGTTTTTTTTCTTCAAAATTTCCAGGAAGTACTTTCATATGAAGTTTAAGTTTAATACCAATCTGTCGGAAATTTTAGGTTTCTCGTCCCCCCCTTCCCCCCCTCCCCCTCCCCTTACCACCACCAAAAGCTCGTTGTTATCCCTAGTTTTTGTTTGGAGTATCTTCCATGCTAAATTATCTATATATTTGTTTTAAAATCTGAATTATATATTTGTGTCCCCTTTTCTTTTAACTTATCTATTATCCACGGATGGGAGTAGTGGTATGTCTCAGGTGGGGTGGGATGGTTAGGATAGGGGTCAGTGTTGGGTTCTTTTTTTTTTTTATATTTTATTTTCTCTCTATTGTATAGAGACATGTATGTATATAGTTATAGTAAATTTATTATTATCTAGATATTAAGAGGGAATACTCATTAAGCCGTTGTTTTTAGAGCACTTCCTTTAACAACTTTTGTATCTTTGTTATATGAATTTTCCTATTGCTATAATGTAATTATGAATTATGAATGTTGTGATAAAATAAATAAATGAAAAATAATAATAATGATAATAATAATAATAATAAAAATAATAATAATAATAATAGTAATAATAATAATAATGATGATGATGATGATGATGATGATGATGGTGGTGGTGGTGGTGGTGGTGGTGGTGGTGGTGGTGGTGGTGGTGGTGGTGGTGGTGGTGGTGGTATGATGATGATGATGATGATGATGATGATGATGATGATGATGATGATGATGATGATGAATGCTGCTGCTGCTGCTGCTGCTGCTGCTGCTGCTGCTGCTGCTGCTGCTGCTGCTGCTACTACTACTACTACTACTAATAATAAAATGTCTTATCCAAGGCTTTCATCTCAGGCATTCAAATGTTGAAAAGTTAAATCCATCCTATCCATTAGATCTGGTGCCTACCATTTCCGGTTTGATAGGTACATGACTTCCCCAGTTCGTCACAGGTTAACTCCCCAGCAGTAAACTGGTATTCATTTACAGCTGGATGGACTGGAGCAAGTGGAGTGAAGTGTCTTGCTGAAGGACACAATGCAGCACTCGTGGCAGGAATTGAACCCAGTAACTTTCATTAACCACTGAAGCCACTGCACCTCTCTCAGGCCTTCAAATACTGTGCTTAAAGAAGATGCTCTGGTGATAACAATGTGTCTTTTCCTCTTACAGTAATGGCTTGCTGGATCCATGGTCTGTTGGTGGAGTGTTAAAATCAGTGTCGGACTCACTTGTAGCGATCATCATCCCTGACGGAGCGCATCACTTGGATCTACGAGCCAGAACCAATGAGGATCCTCCGTCGCTCACACAGGCTCGTCAGAAAGAGTATGACATCATCAGGCAATGGATAAAAGAATACAACCTAAAGGAATGAATGTACCTCCTTTGTGCAGTTTGTTGACCTAGCATCACATGTTTATATATAATTCTATAAATGTGGATAATGATTTCATCAGATGCCTTATTAGCCTGGCTTCCTGTGGGTAAATCATACTGTTCATTATTGTTTCATATGCTTGGTCGGGTTTATTGGCACCTTTACAACACTGGTGAAATTGTACAAAGAAAAAGGTACTGGGGCAGTCAATGAAGACATAATGTTAGAGGGTTCGGATAAGGCAGAAAGGCTGGGGTTGCCATGGAGACAGCACATGTATGTAAAAAACGGGTATGATTATTTATAATCCTTCACTGAAAACGTTTTTAGATTTTAAGACACATTGAAAAAATTCAGATTTTGTATTACACAAGAAATATTGAACTGGAGACAGATAACCTAATTATTTTGGCCCTCATTTTGTTACTTTAATATACCATAAGATTTGGGGAATGTAGAGTGAAATAATCAGCTGGGTGACAATTTTCATTCCTGTGTAGTCTTTCCTGGATAGGGTACAAAGAAAATACACATTTGCTTCCATTATCAGTTATAAAGGTATTTCTGTATCTTTAGGATTGTATTGTAGTATTGTAAGACACAAACTGAGGAAAAGATGGAAAATATTTTATGCGTTTTCAAATATTGATATTATGGCAATAATGTGATCTTTCATTTTTTTGTAATACTATTTCAAAATATATTCCTGCATTTTTAGTTGTGAAATATTTGTTTTTTGTATCAGATATTTCCTATGATCTTTGAAGTGTCAGGGATGTATACTAACATTGCTTGGGAGGATTATATTTTTTTTATCTCTACTTTTGTCAATTCTTGACATTGTTTTTTTATTATTAAAGTTTTGATCAATTTCAATATTGAATTAGGCACAAAGACAGTAGAAAGTCGTTTTGTTGGAGGAATTCTAAAATTGCATTAAACACAAGGCTTAATTTGTAAAAGTTTTCAAGCAAACATGTGATAAGCAAGTGGGCAGATATGAATACTTCTCAAATAAATCCATTAAAATAACTCTTCTACAAATTTCTTTGAAGGTTTACAACTATTGCGTTTCATCTCGTCCTAATAATATAGCTTGACATGTCACCAGATCATCTGAAATATACTAGCAATGTCACTTCCATGTTAATTATATATTTAAGTTGAGTCTCATAATAAATTGAATACCTTTCTTGCACCCAGCACTGCGGAATATCATAGATGTTTCTGAATTCCGACCAGTCACTCAAAAGTTGTACTCGCTTTCCCATTGACTTTTTGAAAGTTGTTCACTTGTGAAAATGGGTGAACATTTGAAACAGACCGTGTGATGTGACTTCTATTGATTAAAATCTACATAAATTTACAAAAACTAATGCCCTCACTTTTGGGCCACCAGCTCCTTTGACTGTAAAACAAAGGAGATACCATGGAGAAATGTTAAACCAAGGAAATATTAAGGAGAAACCAAGGAGAAACCAAGGAGAACCAAGGAGATACCATTTGAAAAGATAATGTCTCCTTGATTAAATGCAACCTGGGTATTTAAAGACAAATTAAATTGAATTAAAAATCATGAGAAAGTGAACAAGATATTTTATGTTTGTTTGTTTGATGAGGACTTAACGGCACCACGACAACGAGGGTCAAATTGTGCCTGAGAGATTAGATCATTTTAGAGGTAGGAAGGAAAGAAAACGGGGAGATTGAGAGAAATACAAGAACTATTAGTCAGAAAGCTGGGGTCGATAGAGGAGATACATGGGTGAAGAAAAAAAGTAGAGAGGGGGAGGGGGTGGGAGGACTAAATATGGTTGTAGAGGGAAGCACGATGAAGGAAGGAGGTCAATTCTATCCAGAGGATTTTTCTGAAAGAATTGGCAATTGAGCTGTGGGGAGCGAGGGAAGCTCTGGAAAGGTTGTACAGGGGGCAAGCAAGGAGAATGTAATGGTGCAATGGCAATTGTTGCAGAGTGGTTGGGGGAGCCAACAAGGAGGTGGGAGTGAGTGTGACTTATTCTAAGACAGGTAATATGAATATTGTCGAAACGAGAGAGGTTGTTGATGGTGGGTTTGATCGGAATGGTTGGCTGGATGATGTGGAGTTTGTTATCAATTTGGGAGTCTCATGAGGTTTGCCAGTGGTCACGAACAAGGGGAGCGATAAGCGGTTTGATGTCAAAAAGGATTTTTGGAAATGGGGTAGGGGGGAGATTGAGGGCAAGCTTAGTGGCTGCATCAGCCCTGTCATTGCCAGGGATGCCAACAAGGCTGGGTATCCAGAAAAAAAGGATACTTTTCCTGCAGAGGGTGGGTGAAAAGAGTTTCCGGAGGAGGAAGTGGGATGTGAAGTTATACCATTTAAGATTGAGTAAATAAGTAAGGACAGCCTTTGAGTCGGAGGAAATGGCAAAGTGGCTGAGCGGAGAGTACTCAATAAAGTTGAGGGCGAGGAGAATGGCCTTTGTCTCAGCTGAAAAGATGGACGAGTAGTCGGGAAGTCTGCCGCTGAGGGTGATGTCTTGGATGACGGCAGCATCAGCTATCTTGTAGCCTTCCTTGGAGCAATCAGTATAGATGGAGGTGTAGTTTGAGAGTTTGTCTTTGATTTAGTTGTGGAGATTGATGAAGAGGTTAGGGTGGGTTTGGGTTTTGTGATGAGTGGAGAGGCCCAGGTCGATAGAAGGGGGAAAAGTGGGCCAGGAGAAGGTGCTAAGAGTGGTGGGGTTGATGCCGAGATGAAAGAGGTCTGATTTAATGCGCAAGGTAAAGGGAGGGTAGGGTTTTAGTCCTATCAAAGAGGGTAGAGAAATCCTGGAAAATGAAGATACAAAACAAATTTAGGTGGTAAAGTGCAAGGTAAAGTGAATCGGAATGAAAAGTTGCAGAGAATAGAATAGGAGTCACGCTGCTCTCAACACCTCACGTCTTGTTTTGATATTTTAGCTATAACAAAGTATTGCTGATCCTGTTATGTTTGGAATGGAGCTGAATCATGTGGGTGTTGACTTTCTTTATTGCAAAAGAATGAATGGATTTTACTGCAGCTGCATTGTATGTATTAAGTAAATTTGTTCTATGTATATGATTGTCAATCTTTCTACTGGTAAATATTTGCATTTCATTTCTAACGAATTCAATTTGTATTCATCATGTGCTTTCAACTTTTGTAGAGAGGTGCTGTACACATGCTAGCAGAGATAATACTCGTAACATATTTTTGATAGATAATCGTCATCACCGACTCACAATCCTCATGTCAGCAGATTAGTAAAATTGATTGACATAAAAAATCTGTGAGTAAATCAACAAAAACAGGTGAGAATTCTTTGGAATCAGGAATAGGTTGAACATTTTCAATTATTGCAACTGAGGCAGGTTGAAGAAAGTTTTTTCTAGTATATTATATCAGTCTCTTTTGGAAATCATGAAAGCTTGAAAAACATCATTTCTTTACAAACATTTTTATATATATTATTTTTCTATGTGTGTCTTGTCCTCTCATCACACTTGAGTTAGGAGGGGGGGGGGGCTTGAATAATGATTGCCAATTGGAATGGGGGGTTATGAGTGTAGGTTACACTCTTGTCACTAAGCTTTTAACATATTGGTGGACTTCATTCTTAGCCAAATTCCTGACTCAAGATTGGCATGTTTTAATAGTGACCACTACACTTTTTATATAATTATATGATTCTTAAATTATGTACTTACTTTTAATACAATAAAAGAAGAAATAAATCCTTTTTTCTTTTGTGCTCTTTTTTACGATCTGCATTATCAAATAAATGTAAGCAAAGTACAAAAATAAAGCCATACTATGATGCTCCTGAAACTACATCAAGTACATGATATCAATAACAGTTGTATATAATATTATGTAAATACCCTGGATGCTACAGAGGTGGGTTGTAGTACATGATATCAATAACAGTTGTATATAATATTATGTAAATACCCTGGATGCTGCAGAGGTGGGTTGTAGTACAAGATATCAATAACAGTTGTATATAATATTATGTAAATACCCTGGATGCTACAGAGGTGGGTTGTCATTTTCCCACAAATAAAAATGAAATACAAACAAACTGTATCTACTGTAAAATAACAAATAAAATATTATTGAGCACAGTGAGTTCTGATTATGATCTACAAAAGGAAAGCTTTCCACTACTTTTCTACTTTCCATGAATTTCGCATAAAACTATTTAGACTTGTATGAAATAAAATCATTTTTATTGTAAATGTGCAGATTATTCATCCCATCATGGATGCTTAACATTAACAGCTACTGGAATCAATCTTTTCTCACTTTTAATAAGAAGAATTGCTCCACAATAATGCAGTGAATTTCAATCAAATACAGACTTTGCACTGACAGGGATACCTTCTTTTACAGAACTTAAAGGAAAGAAATTGTTCAGTTTGATAGAAAAGGAATGGCACAGTTATGTTTCTTGCACAGAGATTTCAGTTGATACCTTGGCTCATGAAGATTGGTATTTTTGGCACTATTCAAATTATTTTAGTTTCTAATCCTTAAAAACAATTCAACCTTAATAAGTTGGTAATGGTGATAAGCATAGATCCTACAAAGCAATGAAACCAACTTCTTAGACTTAGCCCATTCCCTGATGCTTATGGCATCGACCATCTCCTGCAACTTGGCACACTCATTGCAACTTGACACACTCATTATAACATAACACACACCCTTTAGCATGACTCATTCCCTACAACTTTGCTCACCCCTCCTGCAGCATGGCATGACCTATCCCTTGCAGCATGGCATGACCCATGACATCCTGTTGAACTTGATTCATCTTGAGTTGATCCAGTAACTGGTTGCTACTACTGACTACAAAACTACCACCATAAAATTACAATATACACAGGCTTGTGTATACCTTAAACTTGGCTTATAAAGATACATTGATCTCTTTGTCGGAGTACTGCAAACTAAATACGCACCAAATGGCCAAAAAAAGAAGAAGCTAGTTTCATATGATATGTACATGATTTATACATGAGATACAGAAATATTCTGCTAAATACAAACAAACAACTGGCAAGAACTGACAGAAATAAATACATTGAAGGAACCCTAATTACTTATAAAACCATTTCAACTTAAAAAAATTATTCATACAGAGTTCAAAAGCAAGAGATGGATGGGCCAAAATGATATTGATTATTTTCAGTGTTTTAGTATGGTTACTTAGTTTTCTCCCATAAAACTCATCTGACAATGACCCCAAAAGAACTAAGTATTAAAATAATATCAAACAAATTTGTTTATCAAATCTACATAAATGAATTAATCAACCTCTCTTATGGAGTAATAGTGAAGCAAATACTCTGAATGCTACTTGCGTTGCTACCACTTACTGTGTACACTTCTTACATGTTTAACAATTTACATACTGTGAATCTACTTCTGTTGCTACTAGGGCTGTGAACGTTTAGGGATTTTAGTAAACGTGTACACGCCAAAAAAAGCAAGCGTGTATCGTGTACACGAGTTTAGTACCGTAATTTTTGGAAATACACCAAAATTGCTCCAAAACTACGGGGCGAAGTAAAAAAATCGCGCAACCAGTATGGCAAAAGTACTGACTGCATCGCCCAAATAGACGCTGAGTTTTGCTTTATAAATCGTAAAAAGTTTACTTGTACAGTAAAAATCATCATTTTTATAAAAAATATGCATGGGAATTCAGTTTAGAAAGAACAGATAACTTCCTTTTAATGTCATTTAAACTCAACATCGCGTAACTTTTTTGTCCTATTCGCTACGGCTTTTAAAGTTCTGTGAAAATCTTGCGTACTGAGGCCTATGATATACCTCGCCGTAAAACATTTAAAAACTACGCCACCACCACCAGGAAGTTCTGAAATATCAGTCCTCTCGAAAAAATGGCCGCCATCTTTGCGAAGCATGCAGAATTTCAGCTCTGTTAAAACCTTTTTCTGTTTATTCATTATGCAATATTTTTTCCATTTTGCAAAATTTATTTGACTCTATCAGGTAATATTTACATGTAAATGTACTGATTGTCACGATTCAAGTGTTTTTGTATCGATGAAATGGGCCTTGATTGCGTGGGATTTAAAGCCTTATGGCCTAACGTTAGGCCTATTGTTAGTTTCACTGTTTACTGCTGCACATTCGCGGTGCATTTTACAAGTTAGATTACTTAGATTTCGGCGAAATGAAAGTGCATAATATCCCCATTCATTGGTGATTACTGCGCATTTGTGATTCGCACATTTAAAAAGGATTATGCTAATCGGGTTTACAGTTTGTAAAAAATCATTGATTGGAATTTTGTCTGCCGAATGTGTGTGTCATTTGAATCATGAATATTGGTTTTCAACGGCAAGACACTAGGCCTATAATGTATGAAAAACGATTACTCGCAATGAAGTTTTAGTAAACGTTTACAAGATTTGCGAGCGTGTAGCGTGTACACGCTAAACGGTCACAGCTCTAGTTGCTACCACTTACTGTGTACACTTGTTACATGTTTAACAATTTACATACTGTGAATCTACTTATATTGCTACCACTTACTGTGTACACTTCTTACATGTTTAACAATTTACATACTGTGAATCTACTTCTGTTGCTAACCACTTGCTGTGTACACTTCTTACATGTTTAACAATTTACATACTGTGAATCTACTTCTGTTGCTAACCACTTGCTGTGTACACTTGTTACATGTTTAACAATTTACACAATCTGAATGCTACTTACGTTGCTACCACTTACTGTGTACACATGTAACATTTTTAACAATTTATAAAAGAAGCATTTACACAAAAGTGAGTGAATAAGATTTGATGCACATCATACAATGTTTGTTTTCTTAAGTGTAAGTCCGTTACTACTTAGAATTCAATCTAATAAACAAATAGAGACATCTGAAGATTGAAATGATTTTAAAACAATTTGTTCATTCCGCTTCTTTCATAAATAGTTTTCATATCATGTTAAAGATTAAAGTGACTTAATGATAATTTGGGTTAAACAAGGATTCACCAAAATTCAATTAGTATGACATTGTAATATAGCTGCTTACATACTAAACAGATTGGAAAACTGCTATTTATAGTGTATCAAAATAAGCTAACAGTGGAAACCCTACACAACGAAGTACTGCATCCTTCTTCACAAGTTTGGAATATTCTCCTACAAGGGCAGGTACATACTATTTTATGGGGGATGCTAAATGCAGTAGACCAACGTTTGACAAAGTTTTCATAAGATAAAGTTTTAAATAGAACTAGAAGGGTAAATACCGTCATGGTTTGCATGCCCATGCAAAGTGACACCCATATCTTATGGCCTGTCCAATTATAAAAATGTCATCTCACACTAAGTCCCACATGGCATCCCATGTCCCACATGACATCCCACCCCATGTCCCACATGACATCCCACCCAATATCCACATGACATCCCACCCAATGTCCCACATGACATCCCATCCCATCCCTTGTCCCACATGGCATTCCATCATATCTCCCACATGGCATTTCACCACATCTCCCACATGGCATCCCACCCCATGTCCCACATGACATCCCTTGTCCCTCGTGGCATTCCACCATATCTCCCACATGGCATTCACCATATCTCCCACATGACATCCCATCCCATCCCTTGTCCCACGTGGCATTCCACCAAATGTCCCACATGGCATCCCATTCCATGTCCCAAATGATATCGCACCCCATGTCCCACATGGCATTCCATACAGTATGTCTCACATGGCATTCCATCATATGTCCCATATGGCATTCTACCACATGTCCCACATGGCATTCCACCATATGTCCCACATGACATCCCACCCAATGTCCCACATGACATCCCACCCAATGTCCCACATGACATCCCATCCCATCCCTTGTCCCACATGGCATTCCATCATATCTCCCACATGGCATTTCACCACATCTCCCACATGGCATCCCACCCCATGTCCCACATGACATCCCATCCCATCCCTTGTCCCTCGTGGCATTCCACCATATCTCCCACATGGCATTCACCATATCTCCCACATGACATCCCATCCCATCCCTTGTCCCACGTGGCATTCCACCAAATGTCCCACACGGCATCCCATTCCATGTCCCAAATGATATCGCACCCATGTCCCACATGGCATTCCATACAGTATGTCTCACATGGCATTCCATCATATGTCCCATATGGCATTCTACCACATGTCCCACATGGCATTCCACCATATGTCCCACATGGCATCCCACCCTATGACCCACACGGCATCCCACCCTATGTCCCACATGGATCTCATCCAACATGTATGTCCCACATTAATCCAACCATATGTATTACATGACATCCCTCCCTATGTCCCACATGGCATCCCTCCCTGTGTCCCACAACAGTGGCTTCCCACCTAATGTCCCATGTGGCATCCCACATTGGATCCCACTATATGTTCTACAAGGTATCCTTCCCAATGACATCCTACTTTATGTCCCACATGGCATCACATCCCATGTTTCCATGGCCTCCTATCCTATGTCCTACACAGCCTCCTACCCTATGTCACACGTGGCATCACAACCTATGGCACACTCTGTTACTTGTGACATCCCACCATGTCCCACATGGCATTCCACCCTGTTTCACATGGCATCCCACCCCATGTCCCACATGGCATCCCACCCCATGTCCCACATGACATCCTATAGGCTCCATAAGAAGTCTCATCCTAGCTATCACAGTCCCTGATTGAGAATACTATGTATGAAAGTGTCAGTTCATTTAATAACTTATATGCAAATGACTTGTTGAATAAGAAAAAAGGCAGAGTCAAATAATTATGTCTGATATAGCCCTTGGTGTATACCACATGGTATATATTAAATCATATGGTCCCCATCCATGTCCCACATGGCATTCCCTCCTTATGTCCATATGCAGTCACATCCTGTCACACTCCCTGACTGAGTATACTAAATAAACAAAGTCTGGTCAGTTTATATACTGTAGCAACTTTATGCAAATGACCACAATAATAAAGGCAGAGTTTAATAATACTGATACAACAGTTGGTGTCCAAATATTTTGCCATTTTTTCAGGATTTTAAATCTTCAGTGCTACGAGAGAGAGAGAGAGAGAGACACTTGAGGATCTCTGAAGAATATTGGAAAATTATATCATTTTACGGTTATCTTCTAAGGAAATATCAAATGTTTTGTAGACTTTTTAACGAAACTAGTTTTTAACGAAACTAGTCTTCAATCTGTCTTAAGTGTCTTTGAAAAACTAACATTTTGTAAGGAAATTCTAACCTTCCATAAGGATACCTGAACAAACTTTGACTTTTTCTGAGAAACTCTGAAGAAACTTTAACATTTATGAAGAATTCTCAGGAAAACTGTGGACGGATGGCCGGATAAACAAAATCGCCATTACATAAGTTCACACTATGCTTTGCATGCTTGCTCACCAAAAATGAATGCTGCCAAAATTTCCTCCATACATAAATCAATTTTGCAATGAAACCTGTTGCTGAATAGCCTCATCAATCTCCTGAAAACTATATAACACTAATGTTAGATAAGAATTAACTTAAAAAGGCAAAAATGTATAAAGAAGAAAACAGTGCCAGGAAGTAAACAACACTGTACCTTTAATTTACTAGTTATCTTCCCAATACCTTAACAACACTGTACCTTTAGTTCACTAGTTATCCTCCCAATACCTTAACAACACTGTACCTTTAGTTCACTAGTTACCCTCCCAATACCTTAACAACACTGTACCTTTAGTTCACTAGTTATCTTCCCAATACCTTAAACCCACTGTACCTTTAGTTCACTAGTTATCCTCCCAATGCCTTAACAACACTGTACCTTTAGTTCACTAGTTATCCTCCCAATACCTTAACAACACTGTACCTTTAGTTCACTAGTTACCCTCCCAATACCTTAACAACACTGTACCTTTAGTTCACTAGTTATCTTCCCAATACCTTAAACCCACTGTACCTTTAGTTCACTAGTTATCCTCCCAATGCCTTAACAACACTGTACCTTTACTGTACCTTTGGTTCACTAGTTACCCTCCCAATACCTTAACAACACTGTACCTTTAGTTCACTAGTTATCTTCCCAATACCTTAAACCCACTGTACCTTTAGTTCACTAGTTATCCTCCCAATGCCTTACATCAAATCAGGTAGTAGAATGAAATTAGACCAAATTTGACCTAACACACCTAAATTAGCATCTGTTTGTGAATTTTCACTTGCAAACAAAAATTAAATAAAAATTATTTGTAACACCTCTACCTCCCCCATTGATTACAATATATACTCATCAAAGAAGATGATTTTTAAACTTAAAAAAAAAAAAAACATTTTCAATAATAAGAAGAATGCAATAAATTACTATTGGAACAAAAGAGCAATGGAAGTTAACCTCTTTCACTCATCAAATACACTTTCTCACGGACATCACTTCCATGTCTTATCATCACCCTGGGTAACAGCTTGAATTATTCCTATGATGACAAAACAAGTGCAACTGATGGTTACTTCACATGAACCAAGCACGCTCCAGCTCTGCCAGTATTCAGAGGTGCAACCTGTGTAATATCAAGAAGAAAAATAACCTCCAATATACATACTATTCTCATAGATATTACTAATCCTATAGACCTTTTCAAACAGATTTTAAGCCTAACGTGATTATACTTCAGTATTTCGACCAATCAACTGCTGGAGGAATTTTCCCTTTGTTTCCCAACCAATCAGCTGTGGTTCCTGAAGAAGTAAGCACCAATGCACTCATGTATTATCTTCATGCATGACGCACATATGATTAGCGTTTGAAAGCATGGGATTGGTCCCATAGCCTGCATGAATCTTCTAGTATTTGACTGGATGGAAATATTCCCCCAGTTTACAATTGATCCATAATGGAGTTTCCACCATGTGACATTATTGAAATTAGTTTTCCAGAACTTGCTGATTCAGATTTGAAATGTTCTATTGTTTTGCCTGAAAATTTGTGCAAATTAGTATATCTTGAGGTGAACTGGCATGCAACCATACTGTGAGCTAGTAAAGTACAAAGGTTGTTAATGCAATTCACTGTCATCAGGATATCATATCACAAGGATTATTACTGTTGTACCCACACCAGGTCTTCCCACTAGCAATTCACTGTCATCAGGATATCATATCACAATGATTATTACTGTTGTACCAGGTCGTGCCACTAGCAATTCACTGTCGTCAGGATATCATATCACAAGGATTATTACTGTTATACCCACACCAGGTCTTGCCACAAGCAATTCACTGTCATCAGGATATCATATCACAAGGATTGTTACTGTTGTACCCAGACCAGGTCTTGCCACGAGCAATTCACTGTCGTCAGGATATCATATCACAAGGATTATTACTGTTGTACCCACACCAGGTCTTGCCACAAGAAATTCACTGTCATCAGGATATCATATTACAAGGATTATTACTGTTGTACCCACACTAGGTCTTGGCACTAGCAATTCACTGTCGTCAGGATATCATATAACAAGGATTACTACTGTTATACCCACACCAGGTCTTCCCACTAGCAATTCACTGTCATCAGGATATCATATCACAAGGATTATTACTGTTGTACCCACACCAGGTCTTGCCACAAGCAATTCACTGTCGTCAGGATATCATATCACAAGGATTATTACTGTTGTACCCACACCAGGTCTTGCCACTAGCAATTCACTGATGTCAGGATATCATATCACAAGGATTATTACTGTTGTACCCACACCAGGTCTTGCCACTAGCAATTCACTGTCGTCGGGTTATCATATCACAAGGATTATTACTGTTATACCCACACCAGGTCTTGCCACTAGCAATTCACTGTCGTCAGGATATCATATCACAAGGATTATTACTGTTGTACCCACACCAGGTCTTGCCACTAGCAATTCACTGTCGTCAGGATATCATATCACAAGGATTGTTACTGTTATACCCACACCAGGTCTTACCACTAGCAATTCACTGTCGTCAGGATATCATATCACAAGGATTATTACTGTTGTACCCACACCAGGTCTTGCCACTAGCAATTCACTGATGTCAGGATATCATATCACAAGGATTATTATTGTTGTACCCACACCAGGTCTTGCCACTAGCAATTTACTGTCATCAGGATATCATATCACAAGGATTATTACTGTTGTACCCACATCAGTTCTTGCCACTTTTTAGGGCACAATATATGAATAGCAACAAAAAATATTTCATTTTTTGTTGAAAAGAAAAGAAAGTTTAAAATAGAAAAGTAGAATATTCAATTATTAAAGATATATAGACAGGTAACAGCAAATTGATCTCAATTGGAAAATAATGGGCTATAAACCATGAAATAATGGGCTATGAACCATGAAAATAAAGGGCTATGAACCATGAAAATGATGGGCGATGAACCATGAAAATAATGGGCTATGAAGCATGAAAATAATGGGCTATGAACCATGAAAATAATGGGCTATGAACCATACAAATAATGGGCTATAAACCATGAAAATAATGGGCTATGAACCATGAAAATAGCAACAAAACTTGCTGAAAATTTACCATTTTACAAAATTTTGAATTTGAAGTCCTTATCATAATAAATTATGCATATTGTATTGAATATTCAGCTAGATCTTTAATTTATGCTAGCTGAATTATTGATAATGCTGCTGAGATCTGATATCAACTTGCTTCCATCATACTACTTAAATATACACACCTTAGTCCACTCTGCACTGATTGGATCATAGCATTCCACTGCATTGAGATAGTTCATTCCATCATAGCCACCAGCAGCAAATATACGATCACCAAGGACTGCCACTCCAACTGCATCTCTGCATAGTTCATTGGTGACACGTTGCACCATGCGTCCATTCGTGGGTCATACCTGCAAACCAATGTAGAAGAGTGAGTATTTTATTCCTGGTTCTAACATTTGAATATTATTTAAACTCTTATATCTTAATATGCAAGAAACAGGATTTCCATGAAGGTGGGTTCAAAATTAGCTGTAAAGATTTATGTAAACACATTTCTTATGAACATCACCAACACCACTGGCTCACAAATTTTAGAATATCTTACAAAATCAGTGGAGGGCGAGGTTTTACCAATAAAGGTTAGAACATTTAAAGTTTTTCACAAAAAGGATCAAGGATCCATTGACTCATACTGTGGTATTACATAGCAAGTTTGTAATCTCAAAAATTACTAAATACCTCCGCCAACAAAGTTGGACAGAGGTTATGTTTGTTTTTCATCAAGATATCTCAAAACTGATGATTAAAATTTGTGACATATTGGAACAGGGAAAGGGTGCAAATTGAGAGTGGGAACATGTCTTTGCCTGTTTGTTTGTCTGTCATCAAGATATCTCCAGAAATGATGATTGGCTTTGAATTAAATTTGGTGTGTGGTTTTGTTACTTTTTAATGAAGAGATTAAAATTTAAGACATATTGGAACAGAGAGAGGGGGCAAATGGAGAGGTGGGGACATCTTAAGGTGAGTTTGTTTGTCATCAAGATATCTCCAGAACTGATGATTGGATTTTGATTACTTCTGAAGAAGTGATTAAAATATGGGACTAATTGAGGGGTGGATGTTTTAGGATCCGATCTGGCAAGACTAAGTTGTCAAGACTAAGTTGTCAAGACTAAGTTGTCAAGACTAAGTTGTCAAGACTAAGTTGTCAAGACTAAGTTGTCAAGACTAAGTTGTCAAGACTAAGTTGTCAAGACTAAGTTGAAACTTTCCAATGGAACAATGACTTTGTGCTCTGAATGAAGATCCAAACAATCAATTTTCTGGACTCAAAGAGACTTACATCAAGTGTTCCCTGTAATCATTGATATAATACAATTGGTTTCTGCCATTGATGGAAAATGATGGAATGTGAATCCTGGCTGAATAGAGCTCAAACAATGATGCTTCACTTCAAATAAAACTGAAAACAATGGTATGGCCTTGGAAGAAATCCAGTCAGAAGATAATCTTCAAGTGTTCAGCTTGCAAATGTTTATTACAGATCAAAACTTGGAGATGAATCTTGGTGGGCCTAGAATTTCTGGGGTAGATTATATTGGGTATGGAGATCAAATGAAGCTTAAATTATTCTAGGCATGTTGGAAATGTAACGGGAGGAGGAATGAGCTCTAGAGAGTGCTAATATTCTGGTTTCTCAACTGTTTTTCTCCTGGAATACTGATCAACCCTTTCACAGCTCCATGTGAAAACACCCATGTGATGACCTCTATAAGAGCTGACCCAATCTCATGACCCTTCTCCGATTACCCCATTTTGATTCTCTGATTATTCTGCTGTGAATAGTGGAAGTGCTACTACAGGGGATGGGCATTCACCTGCAAAAAATGCTTTGTTTCCTTAATTATTTGCATAGTCCCACTATATGATAGTTTCCACTCTCTCACATCCCAGCAACAATACTGCATCTGTTGCACCCCTCGGAAGTTCCATCTGACAGCCTATTGGCTGGTTTACTGAATTGCAAAACCCACATATCAAGAAATGATAGGATATCTTAATGTGAGCTCACCACAAACATTAGCCCTTGTATCCACAGGTACCAACTGCCAACCCTACCCATTAATACATATGCCTTTTTCATAAGATATGAAACTATAAACACCAAGCCAAAACATTTTCTATTTCCTCTCTGCCTCCAACCCTCCATACCTCCATCCATCCCTTCATCCATCCCTTCATCCACCCCATCTATCTATCCATGCTTACGTATCAACACAACAATTTTCATTTGTATTTTGTTTTGTTTTGTTTTGCTATTGATTTTTTTTCAATTTTTGTGAAGAGCACACACCCAAAAGCTACAATCATGGACAAAATACTTGAGACACTCGCTCACTATTTAACAAAATTGAAATATATCCAAATATACAATCAATAGAATACCCCCCTACCCCCTCTTTTAATGTTGGACCAGAATTATTCTGCATTACCTTCTTTTGAAACATTGAATGGAAAGGGTGGGGGATGGGAGGGGATACTTTGCGATGTGAAAGAGAGCAAAGAGGTGAAAATGAATTAAAATGTATTCTCTTATAGTCATCTATAAATAAACAATCTCCATGGTCTACAATAAGCCAATAAATATATTTTATATGAAAAATAAAGAAGCAATTTTGACAACAGATTTAACAGAAAACACAATTAAATGCTAAGTGTCTCAAGGAATTGTGTCCAAGATTGTAGCTCCATACCCTCTTGTGTGTTCTCTCTCTCGTCTTATTATTTCATTCATTATACAAACATCTCTTTTTTATTGACGTAAGAAGACTTAAATAAATGTTTGTGAAATTAAAGCATAACAACTTCTATGCAATGACCCCTTCCTTTGCTATTTTCAATACTGCACAATTTTTTATATTTTTTTTATATCAGAAACTGCATTACATTCAAATTACATGAGCGTTCCTAGTATAATAAACTAATGAAATTACTGCACACAAGGAACACAAAGATCCAATGTTTGTAACTATAAGAAACAATGTTTTCATATAGCTATCATACGTAAGGTTTAACTTCCCAAAAGCATCCAGTGCTGGACATTATATCAAGACGGCCACAGCCTTTGGTAACCAGTTGTGAACTCACTGGTTGCAGACCCACTGGGATTAAAACTCGAGATGTGCAGGTGAGAGGACAAAGCACTAACCATACACCACAGACGTCTGTTAATTGGTTTAATCAAAACATCCACTGCTCTCTTCAAGCACACAATCGCAATAAAATGGTTTGATCTTACCTTTCAACACAGTCAAACTGTCTTGATGTTTGTTGGCTGACGGGAGCATCATGTCCACCAATTGCGTAAATACATCCACCACACACAGCCACTCCTAGTCCACCTCGCCGCTTGGACATTGGTGAACACATGAGCCAACGATTTATGTGAGGGTCAAAGTACTCTACCGTTCTTACACAGGAACTTCCATCTCGACCTCCAAGGGCGTATAATCTATTAATAAATCACAAGCAATTGCTTTTAATGAGTTAAACCTAGAATGTTCCCACGCACTACTGTTTATGACTTAAGATCATGCAAAGATATCAATGCAACACAAACTTTCTGTATAAGACTGTAAACTCTAATGAAGACACTGCATGAATACAAAATGTGCACTAACGTCATCGATGTACCGATGTCATCAATGCACTGACCTCAGATGCACCAAAGTCATCGATGCACTGACATCATCGATGTACAGACGTCATTGATGCACCAAATCATCAATGCACCGACAGCATCAATGCACCGACGTCATCAATGCACCAACATCATTGATGCACCAACATCATCAATGCACTGATGTCATGGATGGACCAATGTCATCGATGCACTGACATCATCAATGCACTAACATCATCGATGCACTGACGCCATCAATGCACCGACATCATGTCATTGATACACAGACGTAATCGATGCACTGACATCATTCATGCACCAACATCATCGATGCACCGACGTCATCGATGTACTGATGTCATCAATGCACCGTCGTCATCATCGATGCACCAACATCATTGATGCATGGACGTCATCGATGCACGGACGTCATCGATGCACGGACGTCATCGATGCACGGACGTCATCGATGCACGGACGTCATCGATGCACCGACGTCATCGATGCACTGACATCATTGATGCACCAACGTCATCAATGCACCGATGTCATGGATGGATCAATGTCATCGATGCACCGACATCATCGATGCACCTACATCATCGCTGCACCGACATCATTGAAGCACGGACATCATCAATGAACCGCATCATCGCTGCACCGCATGATCGATGCACGGACATCATCAATGAACGGACATGATCGCTGCACCAACATGATCAATAAATCAACATGATCGATTAACCGACGTTATTGATGCACCGATATCATCAACGCACTGACATCATTAATGCACCGACAGCATCAATGAACCAGCATCATCGCTGCACCGACATCATCAATGAACCGACATTATCGCTGCACCGACATGATCGATGAATTGACATGATCGATGAACCGCATCATTGATGCACCGACAGCATCAATGCACTGATGTGACATCATAGATGCACCGACATCATGAATGCACTAACAGCATCAATGTGACTTCATAGATGCACCAAAATCTTTGATGCACCAACATCATCAATGCACCTACATCATTACTGCACCCACATCATCAATGCACTATCAATCAAGAAAAGAAATCATACAATCATGACATGGTAGCATCTTTCATATAAAAAGTGAAATAAAACAATTAATAAAACTTGTTCATATTCTTGGTTTATTTGCTTTCCTAAATTTTCTTTGCTATTTTGTTATTGATTACTAAAGTTATTGAAGTCTTATTGCTGTCCATATCATCCATAAGTGTATTTTGCAAACAGTAGACATACAACAAAACCTTTCCCTAGAGCCTACTCTACCCCAGGGAGGCACTGTTCCAGTTTGAATGACATCTCAAACACATACTCTTTCAAAAATAAGTTAAAAATTAACTAATTAATTTCATCCAATAATTTCCAGAGTACACTTGATTCCAGGATCACACATAGGAGACCCACACACAATTTGGATAGATGGACAGACAATCAAGACAAACTTACTTGTTGTCAAGCACAGCAACACCCACGGTGCTCCTGGCAGTTGACATGGGTGACACATAGCTCCACTGCTTGCTTAGAGGGTCATATCTCTCGACAGTGGACAAGTAGCTCCATCCGTCATGTCCACCCACTGCATACATTGGTCCTTCTAGTACGCCAACACCTAAAGGAGATATGAATATGCATATTAGTATCAAAGGGTCAGATTCATTTCCTGATTGATGAGACTTGTCAGCAAAGACCATATACTGTAGGGCCAGAGAGATTAGATTATTTCAAAATAACTAACAAGAAGCAAATGGTGTCTCAAGAGTGCAAACTCACATCAGGTTGGAGAAGTAAATGTAAGTGAAGGTGGAAAGAGTTAACCTTACATCAGTAAGAAAGTTTTTTGCAACCTTTTACCAAATTTGTTTGTTTGTTTGATGAGGGCTTAATAGCACCACAACAATGACAGTCAAATTGTGCCAGAGAGGTTAAATCATTCTAGAGGTAGGAAGGAAAGGAAAGAGGGGGAGAATAAGAGAAATACAAGAACAAAAAAGTCAGAAAGCTGGGATCGAGAGAGGAGGTGCATGGGTGAAAAAAAACAAAGTAGAGAGAGGGGGTGGAAGAGGAGAAATAAATATGCTTGTAGAGGGAAGCATGATGAAGGAAGGAGATAATTTTATCTGGAGGGTTTTTCTGAAAGAAGTCAGCAATTGAGTTGTGGGAGAGAGACAAGCTCTGGGAAGGGTGTACAGGGGGCAAGCAAGGAGAATGTAATGGACTGTGAGAGTGCAATGGCAATTGTTGCAGAGGGGTTGGGGAGAGCCAATAAGGAGGTGGGAAAGCCAAATTTGTTTTTTTGTTGAGATGATACAGTTAATGATACACTCCAATGACAGTTCTGAATGATTACTAAAACAAATTAGGGCTCTCACGATATATCGTTTATCATAAAATCATACTATTGTGTTTTTCATGATATCTCAAATACCCTGACCACCATATTGTGATATGCCATTTTCCCATTGTAAACTGCATATGACGGAAAGTAAAAACTTGTGAAACAGAATTTCATAAATATTTGAAAGGATTGAGATTTGAAGAGAATATTTGCAGCAAACCTGATTCTTTTATGCTTCCCTTCCCTAGATCTGCATGCTGAAACCCCAAGCAGTTTTCCTAAAGTAATAATAACACAGATATCGCAATATGGTGATATATGGTAATATTTTTTTCTGGGTTAATCAATATCTGATATACCCATATCGTGACAGCCTTTAGACATATCAATCATAAATACAGTCATACACATTCAATTTGATCTTTGAACATGCAGATCAGTCGTTAGTGTTAAATGGAATTTTTTTTAATGAAATGTGAGGATTCTCTGATTAGGTATATTATTGTGCTTTCGAAGGAATGAAAAGAAAAAAATTAGAACTTGTTAATAGCATACTAAATACTAAATACAGCCTTGCATTAGGTAAGGTGCATTCTTAAAGGAAACAATGGAACAGCCTTGCATTAGGTAAGGTGCATTCTTAAAGGAAACATGGAAGCATTAGGTAAGGTGCAATCTTAAAGGAAACATGGAAGCATTAGGTAAGGTGCAATCTTAAAGGAAACATGGAAGCATTAGGTAAGGTGCAATCTTAAAGGAAACATGGAAGCATTAGGTAAGGTGCAATCTTAAAGGAAACATGGAAGAGGTTTACAACCTACAGAGTGGTTCTGCTATTTTTGGCATCCACTCCTTTTGACTTGTTAAAATTTAACCACACTATTGATCAATTTATTCTACTGGGTTTGAAGAACAAATGAAAGAGGTGTGAGATGAGTGATCCGGAAACCAGTTATGTTCATGTTCAGATAAATTTGTAAAAAGCCAATATGCAACGTAAACACAATGTTCAGTGGAGTTTAGAGCTAATAAGAAAATGCTCTGGAAAATAAATAAGTCTTGAATTTCGTTTTGAAGGTATTGATATTTGGAGCTGTTTTTATGGCCATAGGGAGTGTATTCCAAAGCACTGGAACTGAGCAGAGAATGATAGATGGCCATATGTAGTAAGCTTCCATAGCACTGGAGCTGCAGCGGAGAATAATAGATGGTCATATGTAGTAAGCTTCCATAGCACTGGAGCTGCACTGGAAAATGATAGATGGCCATATGTAGTAAGCTTCCAAAGCACTACAGCTGCAGCAGAGAATGATAGATGGCCATATGTAGTAAGCTTCCATAGCACTGGAGCTGCACTGGAAAATGATAGATGGCCAAATGTAGTAAGCTTCCAAAGCACTACAGCTGCAGCAGAGAATGATAGATGGCCATTTGTAGTAAGCTTCCATAGCACTGGAGCTGCACCGGAGAATGATAGATGGCCATATGTAGTAAGCTTTCATAGCACTGCAGCTGCAGCAGAGAATGATAGATGGCCATATGTAGTAAGCTTTCATAGCACTGGAGCTGCAGCGGAGAATGATAGATGGCCATATGTACTGTAGTAAGCTTCTATTTTGGAGTGTAAAGAAGATTGATGGTGGATGTACGAAGTGAAAGGGATGAAACATATAGCTTGATTAAGTTGCACAGATAGTTTGGAGTAAATTCATTGAGAACTATATGCATAATGAGCAATAAAGGGATTTGTTCACTTAAGGGCAAACTAGTAGCAGCAAAATGAGGAAGAGAACCTCTTACAGACATTCTGAAATCATGAGGTAGGTACTTACCCAGACCATGTCTATGAGTAGCCATGGGGGGCAACTGACACCATGTCTTTGACTTTGTTGCAAAGCATTCCACTGTGTTGAGGGTTTTTAATCCATCTCTGCCTCCAACAATGTAAATCTTATCCTCCATCACTACAGAACCAAACTGCAACCTTCTGCCATTCATATTGCCAACCTGCATCCAAGCATTTGTTCGCAAATCATATTTTTCAACACTGGTTGCACCTGTATTAAAGGCAATAAACCAACTTACATTTGATTAATCTAAATTAAAAGTACTTTTCTTGCGCTGCTTTTAGTTCGATTGAGAGTGTGTATTTATGTTTGTAGCTTTCTTCTGTTTTGCAATTTGAATGCACTGCTGATTTTAAATTAATATTCCCATGCTTTTTCTTAACCTTTTATAAGAAAGAGAAAAAAAATTAAAAACAATTTAGTACAAAAATCATGTTGATATGTTATTCCTAGCAGGAGATATTCAAATTTGTTAAGGTTCACAAAAAATGTCAATACACCAATAGGAAAAGGCTCAGTATGACATCACAGCAACACATTCTCCCACAAAGTTGATGTATTTCATTAAAATCTATCATCCTTTTTTATTAGTAAAACCTGCTAGAAAAATAAATTGATGAAAGCTACGTGTAGGTATTTATATACATTGCCAAATATACCCTTCTTAAAATTTGTTTCTAATCATACAGAAACAAACAATTAACGTTTAAAGAAATACATAAACATTTGCAATAAAATTGTCTGTATGACATCATCAAACACGATTTTAACATACTGTACAAAAACTTTAAAATGCAATTGGGAAATGTTTAAAAATCCATATCTTCTGAACGGAATACGACATCGACCTGATTTGTATACCAAATTGGCTCTAAAAGTATGTTCTTTTAAACAAAATTTTACAAAAAACCATGGGAATATTCCTTTAATGCTACTTATTTTTATCGTAGTCATCATCACCATCATTATTAATAAAGGATTAGTTTTGGGGTCAAGCAGGTCTATCTTATATTAAAGAGAACTTCAAAGAAACAAAATAGAGAGAAAGCATTCAAAATTCTTATTCTATTGAGTAGAAATCTAAATAGTGAAGACAGCATTCAAACATGTTATTCAATAAAGGAGATATCAAAGTTGGTATCATTTGTGTAGAAACAACTAAAATCAGACTAGTTGTGATGTCATAGTCCCAGACGTACTTCTCTATCTTTATGTATTCTATCATATTTTGTCCTGAAATTTTGTGGCTTAAGAGTCATGGGATATGTCAAAAAATAGTCAAACTGAATCTAGGAAAGGTACTTAAAAATGTAATACACCACCTGAAAAAAGTTCAAGGAAATATAATTTAAATAGTGAAAAAATTAAATAAACTTTTTTTTAAAATACATTAACAATTGCTGAGAATGTGAGAATGAATGCGCCAACTTTCCATAGTAGATTTACTACACCAGTCATTTCTACACCATTAAGACAGAACTTTAAACTTGAATATCTCCTTAACGGAATAAGAATTTTGAACACTTTCTTCACCATTTTGTTTCTTTTGAAATCCTTTTATAAGATGTACATACTAGACCACTGAACTAATCCTCTCACAATAGCAGTAAAAATGAAGCAACAAAATAAATAGTAGGTTTAGGTTTACCAAGGTTTATAACCTCCAGGCAGAAGAACTCCATTGGAGTATTCACATCAAGATGCCCACAGCCGTCTTATTAACCAGTTGTGCAGCACTGGTTGAAGACTCACCGGAATTTAAGCCAGACACTAGATTAGGAAGCCGAGGCTTTACCACACTGCCACAGAGTAATACACTCTATTATTCAATTATATGTCCAAATCCTATTTCCCTTCTGAAATACTCTTCTCCTAACACTAACATACTTACCCTCTGGGAACATATACAATAGGCTATCAACTCTTGACCTCACTGAAAACCGCTGAAAAAAAAGCCTAAACTCTGCACCCTGTGACCCATTCCTGCTATGTATCTCCAGTAAAATGAGGCAGAAAGAAGACGTTCCCATGAAAAAAAGTAAGCTCCAGTGAAAAGGGCGGGAGTCCAACAGGTAAGTATATTAGTGCTAGGAAAAGAGTATTCAATAGGGAAATAGGATTCTCCTGTACACAACATATACCTGCTGGGAACATATACTGTAGGCAACAAATTCATAGCACACACAGAGGCGGGGAAATAGATTTACTCCAACCACAGCTCCCAGTTTAAAGCTAAGAGAGAAAGAATATACTCTCTACTGATATAAAGCCCATTGAAATATTATGAACCAAGTGAGTAATCAGCAGTTCATCAACCACACAAGAACATCTTGCATTAAAAGTGCTTACTTTCACATAAAGCACATGCTCTAACAAGAAAATAATTATTTCTTAAGGGAGAACCCTTAAATAGTGTCACTAACAACTAAGGCTCTACCTCAAACAAGAAAAGAAGACCTTGGACATACTTGACCTATTTATAAGGTTCCTTATTCTAAAATGTCTTTCTGGTTCATGGAAAGGAAAAAACAAAATCCACATGGAGCAGCTTTCATGAAATGTTTACAAACATGTTCCATGAAAGAAACTGTTCAGGAAATGACGGACAAAATTAGAAAGTCATGATTATTCCTATCCTAGGCAGCACTTGGAGCATTTAGGATGATGTAAAGGAAAACAAGGGCTCATCACTGCAGTGTTGATAATAATCCATGAGCAGGGGGTGATGTAAAGGAAAACAAGGGCTCATCACTACTGTGTTGATAATAATCCATGAGCAGGGGGTGATGTAAAGGAAAACAAGGGCTCATTACTGCAGTGTTGATAATAATCCATGAGCAGGGGGTGATGTAGAGGAAAACAAGGGCTCATCACTGCAGTGTTGATAATAATCCATGAGCAGGGAGTGATGTAAAGGAAAACAAGGGCTCATTACTGCAGTGTTGATAATAATCCATGAACAGGGGGTGATGTAGAGGAAAACAAGGGCTCATCACTGCAGTGTTGATAATAATCCATGAGCAGGGGGTGATGTAGAGGAAAACAAGGGCTCATCACTGCAGTGTTTATAATAATCCATGAGCAGGGGGTGATGTAAAGAAAAACAAGGGCTTATTACTGTAGTGTTGATAATAATCCATGAGCAGGGGGTGATGTAGAGGAAAACAAGGGCTCATCACTGCAGTGTTGATAATAATCCATGAGCAGGGGGTGATGTAGAGGAAAACAAGGGCTCATCACTGCAGTGTTTATAATAATCCATGAGCAGGGGGTGATGTAAAGAAAAACAAGGGCTTATTACTGTAGTGTTGATAATAATCCATGAGCAGGGGGTGATGTAGAGGAAAACAAGGGCTCATCACTGCAGTGTTGATAATAATCCATGAGCAGGGGGTGATGTAGAGGAAAACAAGGGCTCATCACTGCAGTGTTGATAATAATCCATGAGCAGGGGGTGATGTAGAGGAAAACAAGGGCTCATCACTGCAGTGTTTATAATAATCCATGAGCAGGGGGTGATGTAAAGAAAAACAAGGGTTTATTACTGTAGTGTTGATAATAATCCATGAGCAGGGTATATCATTTATTTTGAAAATTTATTATCTAGAAAAAACCAACAGCATTAACAATGTGGACATTTTATTATATAATGTAGAAAGCATTGCTAATCCAAACCAAACTGTGAATAGCAATCTGTAGCACTTGCTCAGCAAGTTGCTATGCTAACTTGGTCAATTTGTCACTTAAACTGACATCAGATCATTAACTTCACAGTCTCAAGGCCTCTAGACTTCACTCACATTAAGTAGGATGTGACACAACAAATAGTAACTGTGAAGATTGTTATGTTTGGTTCATAAGGGTTCCCCTGATACTTAGATGAATATCTCCCTCAGTGGGCCCAATGCACAATACACTAGCCACCATCTAATACAGCAGCCACACCATGCCTATAGCCTACACAGCCAGATGTTCATCTGACTAGGGTTACCCGAACTGTCAAGATCAGTGATTCACTAACCTTAACAGTTTGAGTCAATACCCCTCTCAAACTAGCAGAAGGGTAGCTTGAACTCGACCGTAACAGGAAGAATATTACCAAATCTATATCAAACAATTTGTCTACCACGATCAATGGTTAGGCCTGACCTAGGGAAGAGACGGCATAACCATAACTTCCTGAAATAGGGCAGTCACTGTCTACTCCAAATAGTATCAGTATTACTCTAAAATTCTAAGTGATATAGAATCTCCTTTACCAACTTGCAATACATAGAGTTGGTACAGACTTACTGTCAAAAAACTATCATCTCACCTCAAACACTGTCATGTAAGGAAAGACGAACCATGGGATTACCCTCCCAGCAAGAAACCAAGGTCAAGAACCTAGCTAGGTTACTATGATATAAACATCTTCTATATTAAAACAGGCTTCACCTCATGTAGGTGGGATTCACCAGTCCTTCCACCGGTAAGGTGGGACATAAACAGCCTATCGGATGCTTTAAATTTGAAAGGATTTACCCAAGAATAAAAAACAAGCATTTTGTCTTAATAATTGTTACGACTCAGATCAGCTTTTAAGCGATATATCAAGATCTGGACCTCCATGTGATTAACACCTGTTATTCAGTATTCATCATAGATAAAAGAACTGGGGTCTCCTCAACATCAGCATCTTTCAGCATCAATGTGAGATCCAACTGTTAGCCCTACAAAGGACACCAATCAGAAGTGATTCGCTGATTGCCAACGTCTAAGAATCTCCACCAAAAGCCTACGGGGTTGGGTTCATGAACACTAGACTAGGAACATCCTCAAAAACCCTAGTGGACCTTTTCCCATAATCCAATGCCAACTACTAGAGGGTGTACTACAAGATCATCATCATCCTCACCAAAAAACAAAGGAAGGCCTTAAAGTATAATCCCTGAAATTAACATTGGTCTGCACAAGGTTTGAGAGGACCACTAGCACAGGGGGGACCCGCCCTGTTCAGGCATTCCAAAAAAAATAATGCTTACTGGATATTCACCAAGCTTACTAGTTAATATGCATAATACTGCCACCAAAATCAATAGAGCACATCTACGGACCATGAGCTATCTGTGTACCACATATGACTCAAACCCACTTTACCGTTCTTTTGTTATCATGTTTACAAGCTCTTTTCAGCAAAATCATATTAAGCCCCACCCACTATGCATATTTATGAAATTCAGCGTTTTCATACCATGAACATGTACACACTAGCTAAGATAACTGTACAAAATATGAAACAAAACAGATATGCGGTTGTTAAAATAAGTGCATTTCAAGATTTTTACATTAAGCCCCATCTACTCATTAATATGCATGTCATCACCACTGAAAACAATAGGGCACATCTACGGACCATGGGCTGTATGTACACCACATATGACATGAATCCACTGTACCATTCCTGAGATATTGTGTTCACAATCTGATGGTCACATACACACACACACACATACACACACACACCATCATGACCACATAGGTTCCTGATGCTATCGCATTGGAACCAAAAATTCACCATAAGTTCACATATTTTTATGAGTTCTTGAATGTGTTCAAAACTCACCAAAAAGAAAACCTAAACCCTACGTGTTTTGTCGTTCACAATTATCCTCTACACATTGAAATCCCACAAAATATTAAGCGGCTACAGAATTCGGTCCTTATACACGTAACGCTGAAATTTTACTGGAGATACATAGCGGGAATGGGTCACAAGGTGTAGAGTTTAGACTTTTTTCAGCAGTTTTCAGTGAGGTCAAGAGCTGATAGCCTATTAGTATATGTTCCAAGCAGGTACAGTAAGTATGTTGTGTGCAGGAGAAATAGTTATTTACTATCACTCAAACAACTGCATATTCTGGACTCACATATACTAGAATTCTACTTGATTTATTAGTGTTATTTGGAGAATTGAGAATACAATCAATCAGTATCATTGGAGAACACAATTAATCCAATTTTGTCCTACCTTTTGTAACATCCATTCCACCAATTATGAAGAGTCCCCCGACTGTAGATTTTCTAGGTTTGGTTCTGATGGTCTGTAAGAGAGAACGACGTTCAGACAACAAATGATACTTCATCGCCTCCATCAGCAACCTCTGACACCCCTCGTCCTCTCGCACCAATGCTTCATCATCAACGTTGTCACACAGGAACTATGGGGAAAGATGGAATAAACTCATTTTTGATTCAAACGCTAGAAAGAGAGATTAACTTGATTCAATTGCTAGAAAGAGAGGTTAATTTGATTCAATTGCTAGAAAGAGAGGTTAATTTGAGAGATCTGGAAAATATATATATTTCATATCGTTATCGTTATAATAGGATTCTCAATGCATCACTCAGATTAATGAATGGTATGATCTGTTGTTATCTCTTGTTTATCTTCATATACAATATATGACAGTAAATTCAACCCCACACGACTGATGACATCATAGATTTTTGGGAATCTCTGTTTCTCCAAATGATCCTAATTAAGCTTGCACGGTCTACCACTTTTGTAACTCAAACCGATTTCGCGAAACGATTCATGTTTTATAATAAAATGAAAAACCGGAAGTATTAAAATAGCCAAATCCACTGTAATTCTTTTTTTTAAAGATAGTAAAAATCGGTTTTATTTCAATAAAAAGAAAGTTCATGCTTTGTGTAAGAATGTATTTTGAAGTGTCCTTTGATATATTTGTGAAAATATGTGATATTTATGCAAATTAATAATACGATTGAGAAATGAGAATGTTTGGATATGCAGTCATAAATATTACATGTACCTGTAATAACAGGCTCGAATCCTCTCGATAACATCTCTTTGTGTCTTCTTTCTGGGCTAATATTTCCAAAAACAATACAACTCTACTTTCATTTTTTTAACATCATCGCAAAGGGTGATTTTTTCCACGCACCAGTAACAACAAGTTAGCGGTATTTGATATCTTTTTCACTTGCCGATAATTTGTTCCTTGATGCTGTGTATCATATTTTCGAAAGTTTTTAAAGTTTGATTCTGGGATAAACCATAACACAATGCAAAGATAAATTATCCCCGTGCTATCGGTATTACTTACCAGGAAGCTGGTATATGTAAATGATTCACAATTAGATCGCAAGATAATAACCATTCATCTTCTCAAAAAGTTCCTTTTTCTTTCCGATCTCATTTTCATGTATAAAATATACTTTTGACCAACTCTCGTGATCAAAATTGTTCAGATTAAAAAAAAAAAAGAAGGATATCATGCATTTTGTTTTTTTTGAAAAATTCCTTCTGTTCCTCTGTAATTATGTTTACTCATAATTGCACTAGCGATGGAATCTTCTGTTCCAATCACATGTGTATGTAATTGACCCATGGCAGGTGTGATTCGCTTGGGGGTACAAGCTCAAATAATTTCATTGGTTCGGAGTGGAGCGAGTTTATATAAGTTTTTTGCGGACCCGTCAGGTAATAGCCTCTTAAAGAAAAATAATAATATTATCTCTGCATTCTGCTCTGCATATCGTTTCACAAGTAGAAAGAACAAACAAAATGTTTAAATACAGATGCGCTTTGACAAAAATATTGTTATCATTGTTAAATGTTTCAAATCAATGTAGAACTAAAAACCTTTGTCTGCAGAGTGCCGAAGAATTGATTTTACATGTACTTGGTTTTACATGTACTTGGTTTTACATGTACTTGGCCTGTGTTGTAAAAATAAAATGTTTTCATAGCTCCTTGCTAAAACAAGGTTCTGTGAATACAATGTAATTCAGTTTAATTTTCAATCATGATGTATTCAAATCATGTATCGTATTATTTGTATAGAGATTGCAGGGAGTACTCTTTTATTTTTTTTCCATTTTGATAAAGAAACTGAATTTGGTGGGGAGTGGAACACTAGTGTTCAGTAACTTGCATTTTCTTTTCTGTACACTCCCATTCACACAGTTTTGACAAATACCATATAAGGCTAGGAGGTGGGACCAAATTTGGTGGCTTAAGTATAATTGAAAATACCACATTTTTTGTTTTTTGATGCACATAAACGGAACCAATTTAAAGTGAGAAAAAGCATAGCAAGAATGATTTCTTAACTTGAAAAATAACAGATGCATATTATAGGTCCTTTCTCCTCTACTTGCCTAAAAGGTCTCTGAATAATGAATTTATTTTTCTATTTTTGGTTGAGCCATGGCCTGCCCATGTGTAAGAGAAATGATGAGTATCAAGTGGGTGGGATCTCAAGCCACCATCACCACTCAAAGAAAATCCGACTGCAGCGGAAAAAGCTGCCTTCAAAACCAGGGAGGAAGAGCGGGAACGCCGGCTGCAGGAGATACAACGGTCGAAGGTCATCCCTGCAGCCGATAAAGACTATCATCTGTGGGAAGTACTGGTGGAGAGTGACCGGGATCGACACGAGGTCTTGGTAACTGGTTATGGGAAGACCAAACTAAAGTAAGTGGAATGAATATAGTTGCAATTTTTTTTTTTTTTTGAATTCTATTTGCAGCAACAAGATATAGCAGAAGACTTTACAAATTTGGACCTTTTCGCAAACATTTCTTATGAATTCCATGTGGAATAAACAGAAGTAAGTGTTCAATAGATAATCAGCATAGTCTATCAACATAAAAGTAGCTGTGAAGCTTGTAATGGCTGAAATTGGGTCAGAAATAAACAAAAAACACTTTCGTGCATAATAAATGAGGTAAATGACCTAATTTGCACATCATTTGCATAATTTCTTATTTAATTTTTGCAAATGATGATGTAAACATCTTGTTTTTCTGCATTCTATTAGTTTTGGACATCATAGAAGGGGAAAATGCATTTTTTTTGGAAAATTTAGTGCCATACACTATTAGATAGATTATTCACAGAATCGGGGGATAATTTTTAGGTCAAAATGTACAAAAAATTTCATATTTGCGTCCTTTTTTTTCTTCTGATTCCTAAAAATCCATGAATAGTATCAAATGAAAGGTCTTTCCAAGGACGATTAAGAAATTCTATCCATATTTTTTTGCTATCTAGCCACAAGGCACAAGCGTGTCATAAAGATAGAATGTTTGGAGACCTAATATGCTAATTCAATGACCTAATTTGCATAATTGAGTTCGGAAATATGCACATTTTTGGAAAGTTCAACATGTTAGCTTTCATAAAAGTTGAACTTGTTTTGGTACAAATGGAACAGAAAGTGCTGAAAAAGTCCTCTTTCCAAAAATTTCAGAAATAGCTTATTCTATTTTTGGAACCTTGGGAGAGTAAGGGTTAAGTATAATTGAAAATACCAGGGCGATGCACAAACGGAACCAATTTAAAGTAAAAGCATAGCAAGAATGATTTCTTAACTTGAAAAATAACAGATGCATGAATAATGAATTTATTTTCTATTTTTTGGTTGAGCCATGGCCTGCCCATGTGTAAGAGAAATGATGAGTATCAAGTGGGTGGGATCTCAAGTGTAAGTTTTTCCCGCTGTATCGTTAGGTTATATGCAAATCAGCAACAATTGTACTGCGTAATCAAGTATATGATGGCTAGCATCACATCATAAGATAATGCATTTAGATCTGGCTTAATTTGTATCTGTTTTACAAGCATCCAACAAATTTATTTTCTTTTTACATGATATAAAATTGAAACCATCACTATAAATACAAATCTTGAGCAAATAAGGACATATAGATGGCCTGTCGGCACGGCCTTTTTCATATCTTTTTTACGTGACTGGGATTGGGACATCGTGAACTGTTTAATGCCTTTCGGACCTAGACTGACAAAGGGGTACATTTGGCATCATTTGAGGGTCAAATGGGGTAATAAAATCACTTTACATGCAAACAACATTAAAGTTTATTAATACATTTTATTTATCAATGCCTCCGTTATCATTTTCAACATTATTTACAGAAAATACTGTGACACAAACATCGTTAGCTGCTATCATATAGCAGTGCATGTAGTGACTGTAGTGCACTTTATGTTAAAGGCAGATTTAAATTATGGGTTAAAAACAGGTTTTCCGGTTAAAACCGGTTTTTGTTTTAGAAACCAGCCGATTTCACGTCCGAGCAAAACCGTGCAAGCTTAATCCTAATAATTTGTAGCAACCATCACTAAGACCTCATGTAGGTCTATAAAGTGAAAAATTATTCAGGACAGGGTACGCATAAACATAAGTTGATTTAATGATCCATTTATGTTCTTCAAATGCCCATATTTGGCTATCAAATTGATGTAATTCTTCATATATGCACAACTATAATGGTAAATACCATCATGGCTCACATGCCCATGCAAATTTACACCCATATCATATGACCCAGGTATAAAAATGGCATCTCAAACTAAGTCACACATGGCATCCCATGACCCACATGGCATCCCATCCCATGTCCCAAATGACATCCCATCCCTTGTCCCACATGGCATTCTACCACATCTCCCACATGGCATCTTACCCTATGACATCGCATGTCCCACATGACATTCCACCATATGTCCCACATGGCATCCCATCCTATGACCCACATGGCATCCCACTCTATGTCTCACATGGATCCCGTCCCATGTGCCAAATGACATCCCACCATGTCCCACATGACATCCCATCCCATGCCTTGTCCCACATGGCATTCTACCATATCTCCCACATGGCATTCCACCATACAGTATGTCTCACATGGCATTCCACTCTATAAGCCACATGGCATCCCACCCAATGAGCCACATGGCATCACACCCTATGTCCCACATGGATCCCATCCTACATGTATGTCCCACATTAATTCAACCATATGTACCACATGACATCCTTCCCTATCCCACATGGCATCTCTCCCTATGTCCCCTATGGCATCCTACTATATGTCCTGCATCAGTGGCTTCCCACTTATGTCCCACATGGCATCCCACCTTATGTCTCACATTGGATCCTACCATATGTTCCACATGGTATCCCTCTCAATAACATCCTACTTTATGTCCCACATGGCACCACATCCCATGCCCCCTACCCTATGTCCCACATAATGTAGCCTCCTACCCTATGTCACACATGGCATCCCAACCTATGTCACACTCTGTGTTACTTGTGGCATCACACCCCATGTCCCACATGGCATCCCACCCACCCCATGTCCCAAAAACATCCCATGTCCCAAATGACGTCCCATCCCATGGCATCCCACCTTATGTCCCGCTTGGCATTCCACCATATATCCTACATGGCATTCCACCCTGTTCCACACAGCATCCCACCCCATGTTCCACATGGAATCCCAACCCATGTCCCACATGGAATCCCACCCTATGTCCCACACCACATCCCATAGGCTCCATAAGAAGTCTCATTCTAGCTATCACAATCCCTGATTGAGCATACTATGTATATAAAAGTGTCAGTTCATATGATAACTTATATGCAAATGACTTGTTGAATAAGGAAAAAAAGTTGGAGTCAAATAATTATGCCTGATACAGACCTTGGTGTATACCACATGGTATATATTATATCATATGTCCCGCATGGCTCCCATCCATGTCCCACATGGCATCCCTCCCTATGCAGTCACATCCTGTTACACTTCCTGACTGAGCATACTAAATAAAAAAAAGTCTGGTCAGATCATATACTATAGCAACTTTATGCAAATGACCACAATAATAAAAGCGGAGTTTAATAATCATGCCTGATACAACCGTTGATGCCCGAATATTTTGAAGAATTTAAAAAAAAATAATCTCCATTGCTACAAAAGAGAGACGATTGAGGATCTCTGAAGAATATTGGAAAATCATATCATTTTAAAGTTATCGTCTAAGGAAATATCAAATGTTTTGTAGACTTCTTAAGGAAACTATTCTTCAATCTTGTCTTAAGTGTCTCTAAAAAAATGTAACATTTTATAAGAAAATTCTAACCTTCCAAAAAGATATCTGAAGAAACCTAAACTTTGTCTAAGGAAATCTGAAGAAATTTTAATATTTTCTAAGGAATTCTTAAAAAAACTTTAACATTTCTGAGGAAATTTCAGGAGAAGTATGGACGTCAAGACGGACGGAATCGCCATTACATATATTTGCATTATGCTTCGCACGCGAACCAAAAATTCAGATTTTTTTATGCATGGAAATTTGTATCCACAAAAATTTGTATCCACTATTGATCACAAAATTTTAATTTTCACGTTTAACCCCTCAAGAGAATCTCTTACATATCCATACTCAGTAAATCAAGTTACCTGAGGAGATAAGAGAGGCAATCTGGTTAAATTACCTAAGGAGATAAGAGAGGCAATCTGATTAAGTTACCTGAGGAGATAAGAGGGGCAATCTGATTAAGTTACCTGAAGAGATAAGAGAGGCAATCTGATTAAGTTACCTCAGGAGATAAGAGAGGCAATCTGATTAAGTTACTTCAGGAGATAAGAGAGGCAATCTGATTAAGTTACCTGAGGAGATAAGAGAGGCAATCTGATTAAGTTACCTCAGGGGATAAGAGGGCAATCTGATTAAGTTACCTCAGGAGATAAGAGAGGCAATATGATTAAGTTACCTGAGGAGATAAGAGAGGCAATCTGATTTCTGCGAGAAGACGAGAAAGTTCATTCTTCCTGTGATCCATATCATGTTTGATCCAACCCAGCAATGCAAAGTACACAGTTTCCTCATTGGGCACATTTAAATCTTCACTGGCCAGCAAGTTTCTTACATCCTCTGCCTGCAGTTGCAGAAACTCCTGATTTTGAGTCACTTCAACAAAGTGTTCCTTCAAAGAAAGTGGAAATGTGTTATTTTTCTGTTGTTTATTGTGTAAATGTTACGAAACGATAGATAGAGGGGTTTAATGTTTATCACACAAATGATAGATAGAGAGGTTGATGTTTACCAAACAAACAATAGATAGAGGGGTTTAATGTTTATCAAACAAACAATAGATAGAGGGGTTTAACATACGATAGATAGAGGGGTTTAATGTTTATCAAACAAACAATAGATAGAGGGGTTGAATGTTTATCAAACAAACGATAGATAGAGGGGTTTAATGTTTATCAAACAAACGATGGATAGAGGGGTTTAATGTTTATCAAACAAACGATGGATAGAGGGGTTTAATGTTTATCAAACAAACGATGGATAGAGGGGTTTAATGTTTATCAAACAAACGATAGATAGAGGGGTTTAATGTTTATCAAACAAACGATAGATAGAGGGGTTTAATGTTTATCAAACAAACGATAGATAGAGGGGTTTAATGTTTATCAAACAAACGATAGATAGAGGGGTTTAATGTTTATCAAACAAACGATGGATCAAACAAAGAGGGGTTTAATGTTTATCAAACAAACGATAGATAGAGGGTTTAATGTTTATCAAAACAAATAGATAGAGGGGTTGAATGTTTATCAAACAAACAATAGATAGAGGGGTTGAATGTTTATCAAACAAATGATGGATAGAGGGGTTTAATGTTTATCAAACAAACGATAGATAGAGGGGTTTAATGTTTATCAAACAAACGATAGATAGAGGGGTTTAATGTTTATCAAACAAACAATAGATAGAGGGGTTGAATGTTTATCAAACAAACAATAGATAGAGGGGTTTAATGTTTACAAAACAAAGAATAGATAGAGGGGTTTAATGTTTATCAAACAAACGATAGATAGAGGGGTTGAATGTTTATCAAACAAACGATAGATAGAGGGGTTGAATGTTTATCAAACAAATGATAGATAGAGGGGTTTAATGTTTATCAAACAAACAATAGATAGAGGGGTTTAATGTTTACAAAACAAACGATGGATAGAGGGGTTGAATGTTTATCAAACAAACGATAGATAGAGGGGTTTAATGTTTATCAAACAAACGATAGATAGAGGGGTTTAATGTTTATCAAACAAACGATAGATAGAGGGGTTTAATGTTTATCAAACAAACGATAGATAGAGAGGTTTAATTTTTATCAAACAAACAATAGATAAAGGGGTTTAATGTTTATCAAACAAACGATAGATAGAGGGGTTTAATGTTTACAAAACAAAGAATAGATAGAGGGGTTTAATGTTTATCAAACAAACGATAGATAGAGAGGTTTAATGTTTATCAAACAAACAATAGATAGAGGGGTTTAATGTTTATCAAACAAACGATAGATAGAGGGGTTTAATGTTTATCAAACAAACAATAGATAGAGGGGTTGAATGTTTATCAAACAAACGATAGATAGAGGGGTTTAATGTTTATCAAACAAACGATGGATAGAGGGGTTGAATGTTTATCAAACAAACGATGGATAGAGGGGTTTAATGTTTATCAAACAAGCGATAGATAGAGGGTTTAATGTTTATCAAACAAACGATAGATAGAGGGGTTTAATGTTTATCAAACAAACAATAGATAGAGGGGTTGAATGTTTATCAAACAAACAATAGATAGAGGGGTTTAATGTTTATCAAAACAAAAATAGATAGAGGGTTTAATGTTTATCAAACAAATGATAGATAGAGGGGTTTAATGTTTATCAAACAAACGATAGATAGAGGGGTTGAATGTTTATCAAACAAACGATAGATAGAGGGGTTTAATGTTTATCAAACAAACAATAGATAGAGGGGTTTAATGTTTACAAAACAAACGATGGATAGAGGGGTTGAATGTTTATCAAACAAACGATAGATAGAGGGGTTTAATGTTTATCAAACAAACGATAGATAGAGGGGTTTAATGTTTATCAAACAAACGATAGATAGAGGGGTTTAATGTTTATCAAACAAACGATAGATAGAGAGGTTTAATTTTTATCAAACAAACAATAGATAAAGGGGTTTAATGTTTATCAAACAAACGATAGATAGAGGGGTTTAATGTTTATCAAAACAAAAAGAATAGATAGATAGGGGTTTAATGTTTATCAAACAAACGATAGATAGAGTTTATCAAACAAAGGTTTAATGTTTATCAAACAAACAATAGATAGAGAGGGGGTTTAATGTTTATCAAACAAACGATAGATAGAGGGGGTTGAATGTTTATCAAACAAGCGATAGATAGAGGGGTTTAATGTTTATCAAACAAACGATAGATAGAGGGGTTTAATGTTTACAAAACAAAGGATAGATAGAGGGGTTTAATGTTTATCAAACAAAGAATAGATAGAGAGGGGGTTTAATGTTTACAAACAAAGAATAGATAGAGGGGTTTAATGTTTATCACACAAACGATAGAGGGGTTTAATGTTTACAAAACAAACAATAGATAGAGGGGTTGAATGTTTATCAAACAAACAATAGATAGAGGGGTTTAATGTTTATCAAACAAACGATAGATAGAGGGGTTTAATGTTTACAAAACAAAGAATAGATAGAGGGGTTTAATGTTTATCAAATAAACGATAGATAGAGGGGTTTAATGTTTACAAAACAAAGAATAGATAGAGGGGTTGAATGTTTATCAAACAAACAATAGATAGAGGGGTTTAATGTTTACAAAACAAACGATGGATAGAGGGGTTTAATGTTTATCAAACAAACGATAGATAGAGGGGTTGAATGTTTATCAAACAAACGATAGATAGAGGGGTTTAATGTTTATCAAACAAACAATAGATAGAGGGGTTTAATGTTTACAAAACAAACGATGGATAGAGGGGTTTAATGTTTATCAAACAAACGATGGATAGAGGGGTTTAATGTTTATCAAACAAACAATAGGTAGAGGGGTTGAATGTTTATCAAACAAACGATAGATAGAGGGGTTTAATGTTTACAAAACAAACGATAGATAGAGGGGTTTAATGTTTATCAAACAAACGATAGATAGAGGGGTTTAATGTTTATCAAACAAACGATAGATAGAGGGGTTTAATGTTTATCACACAAATGATAGATAGAGGGGTTTAATGTTTATCAAACAAACGATAGATAGAGGGGTTTAATGTTTATCAAACAAACGATAGATAGAGGGGTTAATGTTTATCAAACAAACGATAGATAGAGGGGTTTAATGTTTATCAAACAAACGATAGATAGAGGGGTTTAATGTTTATCAAACAAACGATAGATAGAGGGGTTTAATGTTTATCAAACAAACGATAGATAGAGGGTTTAATGTTTATCAAACAAACAATAGATAAAGGGGTTTAATGTTTATCAAACAAACGATAGATAGAGGGTTTAATGTTTACAAAACAAAGAATAGATAGAGGGGTTTAATGTTTATCAAACAAACGATAGATAGAGGTTTAATGTTTATCAAACAAACAATAGATAGAGAGGTTTAATGTTTATCAAACAAACGATAGATAGAGGGGTTGAATGTTTATCAAACAAACGATGGATAGAGGGGTTTAATGTTTATCAAACAAACGATAGATAGAGGGGTTTAATGTTTACAAAACAAAGAATAGATAGAGGGGTTTAATGTTTATCAAACAAACGATAGATAGAGGGGTTTAATGTTTACAAAACAAAGAATAGATAGAGGGGTTTAATGTTTATCACACAAACGATAGAGGGGTTTAATGTTTACAAAACAAACAATAGATAGAGGGGTTGAATGTTTATCAAACAAACAATAGATAGAGGGGTTTAATGTTTATCAAACAAACGATAGATAGAGGGGTTTAATGTTTATACAAAACAAAGAATAGATAGAGGGGTTTAATGTTTATCAAACAAACAATAGATAGAGGGTTTAATGTTTATCAAACAAACGATGGATAGAGGGGTTTAATGTTTATCAAACAAACGATAGATAGAGGGGGGGGTTTAATGTTTATCAAACAAACGATAGATAGAGGGGTTTAATGTTTATCAAACAAACAATAGATAGAGGGGTTTAATGTTTATCACAAAACAAACGATGGATAGAGGGGTTTAATGTTTATCAAACAAACGATAGATAGAGGGGTTTAATGTTTATCAAACAAACAATAGATAGAGGGGTTTAATGTTTATCAAACAAACGATAGATAGAGGGGTTTAATGTTTATCAAACAAACGATAGATAGAGGGGTTTAATGTTTATCAAACAAACGATAGATAGAGGGGTTTAATGTTTATCAAAACAAAGCGATGGATAGAGGGTTTAATGTTTATCACACAAATGATAGATAGAGGGGTTTAATGTTTATCAAACAAACGATAGATAGAGGGGTTTAATGTTTATCAAACAAACGATAGATAGAGGGGTTTAATGTTTATCAAACAAACGATAGATAAAGATAGAGGGTTTAATGTTTATCAAACAAACGATAGATAGAGGGGTTTAATGTTTATCAAACAAACGATAGATAGAGGGGTTTAATGTTTATCAAACAAACGATAGATAGAGGGGTTTAATGTTTATCAAACAAACAATAGATAGAGGGGTTTAATGTTTATCAAACAAACAATAGATAGAGGGGTTTAATGTTTATCAAACAAAACAATAGGATAGACAGGGGTTTAATGTTTATCAAAACAAACGATGGATAGAGGGTTTTATGTTTATCAAACAAGCAATAGATAGAGGGGTTTTATGTTTATCACACAAGCAATAGATAGAGGGGTTTAATGTTTATCAAACAAACGATAGATAGAGGGGTTAAATGTTTATCACACAAACGAAAGAGGGGTTTAATGTTTATCACACAAACGAAAGAGGGGTTTAATGTTTATCACACAAACGAAAGAGGGGTTTAATGTTTATCACACAAGCAATAGATAGAGGGGTTTAATGTCTATCTAACAAACGATAGATAGCGGGGTTTAATGTTTATCACTCGAATGATAGATAGAGGGGTTTAATGTTTACCAAACAATATTTTCTCATGAAACCTGGCTGGATAGGTGAAATACTATAAACTAGTGCTTATTTTTCATGTTGAACTTTTGAGTTTTGATTAAGAGCAAACATTTATTTGATAAACAAATGTGGTTATTTGTAGACAAGATATCGTGATTAAAACAACTTTACTTGTTGGCTGTTGGTGCTTTGCACAGGGAATTACAGCGGGTAATACCTTCTTTGAAAACTTGCTCAAAATCGTATAAGAACTGCAAAGTGTTGTATAAAACTGTGGTAAAACTTCAGTATTGAGCAAGATGTTTTGGAACACAGAAAGCTGCTGACCATTCAGACTGTGAAAGATTTTCATAGACCCTAGAATTCATGGACCAATAGTCAGAACCATTCATAGACCCTAGAATTCATGGACTAATAGATAGAACCATTCATAGACCCTAGAATTCATGGACCAATAAATAAAACCATTCATAGACCCTAGAATTCATGGACCAATAAATAGAACCATTCATAGACCCTAGAATTCATGGACCAATAGATAAAACCATTCATAGACCCTAGAATTCATGAATCAATAAATAGAACCATTCATAGACCCTAGAATTCATGGACCAATAGATAAAACCATTCGTTGACCCTAGAATTCATGGATCAATCGATAGAACCATTCATAGACCCTAGAAATCATGGACCAATAGATAAAACCATTCGTTGACCCTAGAATTCATGGATCAATAGATAGAACCATTCATAGACCCTAGAATTCATGGACCAATAGATAAAACCATTCATAGACCCTAGAGAGAGAGAGAGTTGAACACACAATTACAATGACGGGGTCGTCGCCTGCGTATTCGTTTATGATAGTACAAATGCTACCACGAAACGCTTAATACAACCCGGACGAGAACACAGGTACGACGTACGGACAGACATAACATCGACAACCAAGTCAATGTCCACGGCCTTTGATAACCAGTTGTGGTGCACTGGCGACATAGACCCTAGAATTCATGGACCAATAAATAGAACCATTCTAGACCCTAGAATTCATGGAATAATCGATAAAACCATTCATAGACCCTAGAATTCATGGAATAATCAATAAAACCATTCATAGACCCTAGAATTCATGAAATAATAGATAAAACCATTCATAGACCCTAGAATTCATGAATCAATAGATAGAACCATTCATAGAACCTAGAATTCATGAATCAATAGATAGAACCATTCATAGACCCTAGAATTCATGGATCAATAGATAGAACCATTCATAGACCCTAGAATTCATGGATCAATAGATAGAACCATTCATAGACCCTAGAATTCATGGATCAATAGATAGAACCATTCATAGACCCTAGAATTCATGGACCAATAGATAGAACCATTCATAGACCCTAGAATTCATGGACCAATAGATAGAACCATTCATAGACCTTAGAATTCATGGACCAATAGATAGAACCATTCTAACTCACAAGCATAAGTCAGCAAATTAATAAAAAACAAGTAACTTATGAGGCTAAAGGATATCTCAAAGCCATACACATAATAAACAATACTTCAAACCTAAAACACAACATAAGCAAATAAACAAACCAAAGAGAGAATGTAAACTAGTTTATCATCTGTTAGGATTAGCACGTATCATCCAAATATTACTGTTCACATAAATTCCCCAATTTGAACCCTTACAGGTATTATCCATTTATCCATTTTACTAAAGGATGGTCATCTCTTCAAAGACCACGTCAGGCCTGCAATTTGAATTCCTTGTTTATCACATAGGTACTGCTAATGATATTTCTAGCTGTTTGTTAGGCACTTTTCTCAAGCAACCATATCATTCCATTATTCTGATATGGTGAATGCTGAATAGTATGATATACTTACCATGGTAAAAGTGTGTGCTGCCCTCAACAGGTCCATGCACGCCTGTTGATCCGCAAATGACCGAATGCCCAGACAGTTGGAGGGGTGGAGCTGCTTCACAAGGAACTTGCAGCAAGACTCCACAATTTCTGACAACTGCAAGATACTGGCTGTTGCCAGCAGACATTCCACTCCACCTTCAGTCAAGATCATTTCACCTAGAAAAAGCAATACGCAGAACCTTGATGCAATAATATTTACATTTGTAACTACTATACAGTATGTATAAACGTGTTTTGTTAAGTTCTTCTCTTTCAGCTATTGCTATGTGTACATCAGGAAATATAAAGAAAATTTTCACTGATGTTGATTATTCCCTTTAACAATAACGATTGCTTAATAAGGATAATCTTTAACCATTCTGATTAAAATGTTCAACAATTTTTCATCATTTTTAATAGATTTTATAAAATCTAGCTGACAGTAACACTGCCTCTAGCTGTCACCTGTCACTCTATTTTAATAATGTGACCAAGTGTCATACCTGAGTAAATGTTCTGTATGCAATCTTTTAAAGTCATACCTGAGTATATGTACTGTATGCAATCTTTCAAAGTCATACCTGAGTAAATGTACTGTATGCAATCTTTCAAAGTCATACCTGAGTAAATGTACTGTATGCAATCTTTCAAAGTCACACCTGAGTAAATGTACTGTATGCAATCTTTAAAAGTCATACCTGAGTAAATGTACTGTATGCAATCTTTCAAAGTCATACCTGAGTAATTGTACTGTATGCAATCTTTCAAAGTCATACCTCAGTAAGTTTACTGTATGCAATCTTTCAAAGTCATACCTGAGTAAATGTACTGTATGCAATCTTTTAAAGTCACACCTGAGTAAATGTACTGTATGCAATCTTTTAAAGTCATACCTGAGTAAATGTACTGTATGCAATCTTTTAAAGTCATACCTGAGTAAATGTACTGTATGCAATCTTTCAAAGTCATACCTGAGTAATTGTACTGTATGCAATCTTTCAAAGTCATACCTGAGTAAATGTACTGTATGCAATCTTTCAAAGTCACACCTAAGTAAATGTACTGTATGCAATCTTTTAAAGTCATACCTGAGTAAATGTACTGTATGCAATCTTTCAAAGTCATACCTGAGTAACTGTACTGTGTGCAATCTTTTAAAGTCATACCTGAGTAAATGTACTGTATGCAATCTTTCAAAGTCCTACCTGAATAAATGTACTGTATGCAATCTTTTAAAGTCATACCTGAGTAAATGTACTGTATGCAATCTTTCAAAGTCCTACCTGAGTAAATGTACTGTATGCAATCTTTTAAAGTCATACCTGAGTAAATGTACTGTATGCAATCTTTCAAAGTCATACCTGAGTAAATGTACTGTGTGCAATCTTTCAAAGTCATACCTGAGTAAATGTACTGTATGCAATCTTTCAAAGTCATACCTGAGTAAATGTACTGTATGCAATCTTTTAAAGCTTGGGGATCCAGCCCCTGCAGCTCAACTTCTAACTGGTTTGCTTCCCTCACGTCATTGGTAAACATGGCTGCAAAGTAGTCTGACACAGCACTGAGAACCAGCCTGTGCGCCTCAATGCGAATGTGGCCAGCAATCAAGATGACATCAGTCAGAAGTCGCATGTTCTTGTATGACTGTATCTTGAGGAATGTTCTTTCTGCATGGTTCACTACTCGGAAGCACTCCCCCTCCGAGGAGTCTTCCATGGTCACTAAGAGCAATCGTATCTATGAGGAGAACAAAAAGTACAGTAAATTTCTTTACATTTCACATACAAATGTAATTTTATATGCGGTATCTCACTGAATTCTTGTCATATTTGAGAGAAATGCATCATATCAACTTGTGTCAATAGATCTTGATAAAATCTTGCAGCAAATACTTTAGTTATGACCTTACAATCTTATTCTGAATGCAAAGCAATTCCTCATTTTGTCTTTCAATAGCACTTCATGGGGACAAAGAAGGGATTGACCGAATGATCCTACTTTTTTACCATCCTATATTGTGCATGAAGTTGGTGGTCTGAGTGACTACCATGTGATAAGAACTGCTTAACAAGTACATTTTCCAACTTTTAATTTCATTCCAAAATGAGTTCAACAAACCACACCAAAAAACATTGACGTTTCTTACCCAATCAGAATCTACTTCTTATGCTTGTCTATCAGCAAAACTAGCTACCTGTAAAACAAGAGATAACCTAAAAGTTTATTTATGGCCTTAGTGTTGATATACCACAGATCATGTATTAGTCTATAGGTCACAATATAATATAAGAATCATAGGGTCATTAATGTTCTGCATAGGAAAAACCTCTAATTTTGTTAATTTTTGCTTCTTTCTTGAAACCACCCAATCCCATGGGAGTCATGGGAGAATGAAAAGTACTTTCCAAACTATTCCCAGCAAAAAAAAGTTTTAGAAAAAAAATTTCTCACTATAAGCAAAAATGGGAACCATAAATATGTAAACTTTACTAGTTCCTGATTGACATCATATTACGTTGTTTAGGTTTTGCATTTTCTTTTTATTAGGCCTGCAGTCAGAGTCCTTTATGTGTCTGGGCCTAGGCTAAATACTTAAGTCAATGCACATAGGCCTACAGGTTGTAACTATAAAAAAATGCACAAATTGAGTGAAAATGGAGCCCAACCCATTGTCAAAGAATCTCAGACTTTGTAGCCATAGAAATAAAATAATTCTTCCAAAAGCTAAAATCCACTTCCTCAACAAAAATTGTATTTTCTTGAAGACTCATGCTACTTCTAAGCCAATCCATCACTTCTAAGCCACTCCAACACTTCTAAGCCACTCCATTACCTCTAAGCCACCCCATCACTTCTAAGCCAATCCATCACTTCTAAACCACTTCATCACTTCTAAGCCACTCCATCACTTCTAAGCCACTCCAACACTTCTAAACCACTCCATCACTTCTAAGCCACTCCATCACTTCTCAACCACTTCATCACTTCTAAGCCACTCCATCACTTCTAAGCCACTCCATCACTTCCAAACCACTCCATCACTTCCATGCCACTCCATCACTTCTCAACCACTTCTAAGCCACTCCATCACTTCTAAGCCACTCCATCACTTCTAAGCCACTCCATCACTTATAAACCACTCCATCACTTCCATGCCACTCCATCACTTCTAAACCACTTCATCACTTCTAAACCACTCCATCACTTCTAAGCCACTATATCACTTCTAAAACACTCCATCACTTCTAAGCCACTCCATCACTTCTAAGCCACTCCAACACTTCTAAACAACTCCATCACTTCCATGCCACTCCATCACTTCTAAACCACTTCATCACTTCTAAACCACTCCATCACTTCTAAGCCACTATATCATTTCTAAAACACTCCATCACTTCCATCACTTCTAAACCACTCCATCACTTCCATGCCACTCCATCACTTCTAAACCACTTCATCACTTCTAAGCCACTCCATTACTTCTAAACCACTCCATCACTTCCACGCCACTCCAACACTTCTAAACCAATCCATCACTTCCATGCCACTCCATCACTTCTAAGCCACTATATCACTTCTAAACCACTCCATCACTTCCATGCCACTCCAACACTTCTAAACCACTCCATCACTTCCATGCCACTCCATCACTTCTAAAGCACTCCATCACTTCTAAGCGACTCCATCACTTCCAAGCGACCCTTCTAAGCCGCTCCATTACTTCTAAACCACTCCATCACTTCTAAGCCACCCCATCACTTTTAAGCCACTCCATCACTTTTAAGCCACTCCATTACCTTTAAGCGACTCCATCACTTTTAAGCCACTCCATCACTTCTAAGCCACCCCATCACTTCTAAGCCACTCCATCACTTCTAAGCGACTCATTCACTTCTACGCCACTCCATCACTTCTAAGCGACTCATTCACTTCTACGCCACTCCATCACTTCTAAGCCACTCCATCACTTTTAAGCCACTCCATTACCTTTAAGCCACTCCATCACTTTTAAGCCACTCCATCACTTCTAAGCCACTCTATCACTTCTAAGCCACTCCATCACTTTTAAAGCACTCCATCACTTCTAAGCCACTCCATCACTTCTAAGCCACTCCATCACTTCTAAGCCACTCCATCACTTCTAAACCACTCCATCACTTCTAAGCCACTCCATTACTTCTATGTCACTACATCACTTCTAAGCTCCTATCTTCTATTGTACTGATGCCAGCCACGTTTTGATTACTGCATTTCTTGATAGCTGGCCTTCGTACAGCAATCCTAATGACAGCTGTACTAAGGATGCATATAATAACTTTAGGCCACACTTGAAATGGCAACCATAGGGGTCATCAGTGTTAGGCTGCACAGGAAAAATCTCAACTTTTGTTGATTTTCTTAATAAAATATTTAAAAACTTTCCTCCTTGGGTGCACAATCAGGAAAAATTTGAAACTTTTTGAGGCCTTGAAAATGAAACTCAAGTCATTCTTTATTACCAAAATCAAGTTTAATCACACTATTTATATATGATCATCTACAAATCTAAAATTTGGGGTGAAAACATCTTTTCACCAATATGTTGACCATTATTTAGTCATTTATTAATCAATATCTCAACAAATTTGATAAAGTCTGCCAATAAAACGGCTGATTTATGTCCAACAAAACTGTCAAAATAGCTCAACTTTTTCCTGATTTTGCACCTGAGATACATTTTTTGCAGGGAATGGATTGTTAAGAAAATATCTTTCCATTTCTAAGAGTTTCATGACCAGGGATGTGGGAGCTTTTAAATAATCAAAATTCAACCAAATTTGAGGTCTTTCTTGTGCAGCCTAACACTAATAACCTCTATGGTTGCCATTTCAAGTGTGACCTATAACTTGAAATAGACTTACATAACAATTATCTTATGATACAGCATTACTCCACCCACGTCCAGAGCAACAGCAGAACTAGAGGTCACAGCAAAAAAATGTTTCAAATTAGAACAAACAAAATAATACGTCAAAATTTCTTCACAAGTAGAGTGATAAACACGTGAAACAGTTTACCAGAAAATGTAATAAACTCTAAAAACCTACAAATATTTGAAAGGTTAGACAAATATTGGAGGAAAGACCCAATACATTTTATTCAATTTAAAAGTCAATCTGACACCTGCAAATGAAACAATTGAACTTGAAGATGAAGATATGGATCAGAGTACAATGGCCGGCAGCGAGCGCTCAGAAGAGGACCTGTAAGTATCCTCCAGGTCTGCCTTTATGACATCAGATTTTACACTGCTAGATCACTTTTATGACTTCACTGCCAGCAACCATCCCAGTCGTAGTGGCAATCCAACTTGTTTTAATCCTACTTGTTTGGAAACATTTCCTGTTCCTTGAAGATGCTAGCCTAGTCAAAGATACATTCTCTGTAATCTCTGATCGCTACGTGCAGGTTTCATATATAAATATGCCTGCGCCTGCAGCCTTAAACTTTAAAAGTTGGTCAGATATACTGTACACACTTCACACTTTCAGTGACCTCTAGGTCAGTCCGGTACAGAAGTTCTGATCATGTGATACCTTACACATTAAATATGCAGACAAGATAGTTTGCTACCAGCTTTCTCTCCGATATGTGCAATTTAGCCAATTATATGTACAGTTTAATTTTTCTTTGTCTGAAGTATGAAAAGGATTTTCTATGCACCCAAGACACCTTTTGTTGTAGGCCTTATTGTTGTCTGCGAAAAAATTGGAGTTAAAGTCTCTCAGGTTAAGATCGCTTACCTTCAGCACAGTGGCCTATTTAGTGCAATCTGAATCTGGCCCTTGCATTAAATAAATTATTACAATTTTGTTCATCCAAAAAAGAAATACATTAGAAAATGACCACAATACATTTTTAGTACTATCAATTTAAGTTTGGGATTTTTATCTCAGTATGTAAACACAAACTTGGCAGCATAATGCACTTGTCAGTTGTATGACTCACCCCCACTATCCCTGGCAATGTCAGTCATCAAAGGTGAGTCATTGACATATGAAAAAGTGACTCACATGTGCGTCATTGTACCAAATTGTCAAGTCACCAGGGTGATTCTGGGGTGGGTCAATTTACTTCAGACCCATTGGCTATGTACAGAAATGATTGATTTGGGGTATGTGATTTCCCAAAAAATGTCAGTCACCTAACTAATTGAGGAGTGCATCAATGTACATGTTTTGTCGGGTGTAGGGGTGAGTCACACAATTGACAAGTGCATAATTTTCATGAACAAGCCTGATATAGTGATTAATTTATCCAAGATTCACCATTTGAGCTCACAAAGCTTGCATTTCTCACCAATGACACAAATTAATTTTGACCTTGATGGTCACATCCATGAACCTGAATGTGACTCTATGGGAAAGGGGCCCTATTGGCCCATAATATCCCACATTCATCTAGCTGTTTCTCGAACGTAAGTATAGACAGCGCCAACACTTTTTCTGGGAGCTGATTTCATGTTCTCCAAACTCTTGAGAAAAAAGAAAACTTATGCACATCAAGCCTAACATTACATGGATATTTAAAATCAGAAGGCTTTGCATATTAAACACTCTAGGCCTAGGCCTACCACAAAATATGTTTTTCTCATGTTTAGGTGCAACTAAGTTACAGAGTTATTGATGATTTTGAAGCCCTGACATATCCAGGTATATATGCATAACTATGCAGTGCGAATGAATGTTACCATACTGATCTTGAGGTCACTGAAAAGTGAGAAGTCACATAAAGCTAACGTACTACTATTATCAGTCTGAAATACGATCACTGTGCACAATTACATTTTTCAAAAAATCCAAAGCCCTAAAACATTTCAAGTTTATAAAAGTGGAATAAACAGAGCTGGGTTCATAGGCATTAACCTTTAAACTTTTAGGGAGTCAGGTAGCTCAGTTGCTAGAGCGCACGACTGAGATGCTGGAGGTGCCCAGTTCAAGCCTCGGACAGGTCTAACTGAGATGCTGGAGGTACCCGGTTCAAGTCTCTGACAGGTCTAACCAGTTTTTCCACAGCGATGCAGACAGATATACTGATCATCAAAGCGGAAGTATATTGTTTGCAGCTCCTGCTCCTCATTCAGCTGTGAGAAGTAGCAATGGTTGAATGGCACTCGCCGTCCTTCGGATGGGATGTTAAGCCGTCAGTCTCGATGGTAGAACAGTCACACCCTACCTAGTTCTCTGAACACTTCTCGAAAAGAGTATGGTGAAATCCCAGTGTTCATCCACTTCCGTCCCGGTCGCACAAGACTGCCATCTGCTATGAAGACTATAGCTTGGCGTCTATGCTCCTTATAGGAGTCTTTCCGAGTTTCTGTAATGGAGGATTATGTAAAAACAAAACAAAACTTAAGAATACAAATAAAAACTTTCAACAAATTATCTTTCGCGGAACTACTATGCACGGGATTAAGTGCAAAATAATCTGTATGTAGGCCTACGTGCCCTAAAAAAAGTAGAGAAAAACCTATGAGAAATTTCGGAGTGACAAAAAGACCTACTTGTAGGACTACTACAAAGAATTACCTTTATCCTCAACGAATTCCACTAAGTAGTTTCGTTTCTAGCTCTTCCAAATCATTTAACCTAATTACATGTCCAACTGCTGTTTTTGTTTTGTTTTCCCTTTTCCTTTTAATAGTTGGCGCCCTTCGCCTATATCATTATCCATCCATCCATGTTCATTTGTAGTAGGCGCCTTTTCCATAGGATACAAAGCGCCCAGAATGCTGCCCCAAAGTTCAGTAAGTAATACATGATTAAAAAAGAAAAGTCTTAAGACGTGTTTTAAACTGTCCAAGTGAACTGGCATGGCGAATGTGTGAAGGCAAAGAGTTCCAAACATGGGGTGCTGCAGCTGAAAAAGCCCTAGAACCAGCTTTGGTGTTAGTTCTGGGTTCAGCCAGGAAGTTTTCAGAAGAGGAGCGAAGGGATCGTGCTGGTGTATAAAGTTTCAGACTGTTGGATATGTATTCAGGTGATTGATGTATCAGGATTTGTAGACAATAACACATGTTTTGTATAAAATCTGCCAGACACAGTGAGCCAATGCAATTTGTTGAGCAAGGGTGAGGCATGATCACGACGACGTTTCTGAAGATAAGCTTTAGCAGCTTTATTTTGGAGTTTTCTAGACGATTTACATTTTTCATGGTAATACCATTCAAAAGGGAATTACAGTAGTCCAAACGTGATAGGATGAGTGATCGAACAACATAATGACAGGTTTCAACGTCAATGTACCGACGAATCTTGCCAATGTTTCTAATGTGATAATTAATTGTTTTACTAAGTTGTGTCACATGGTTGTCCATTGACATTCTATTATCAAAAGCAACTCCCAGATTTTTAACTGAAGTGACTGGTGAGATGCAAGTATTGCCAAAAACAAACTTGAGGTTCTCAAGGGCTTTACTAGCATTTGATGAAGAGAATATGATACACTCTGTTTTGTCCTCATTAAGTTTAAGTTTGTTTGCAATCATCCACTGTTGGATATCTTGCACACAGGAGGTCAGTTTGAATAAAGCACATTCAGCATCAAGTGGAACTTTAGGGTTAAAGGCTAAGAAAATCTGTATATCATCAGCATATATGTGATACTCGATCTTGTGCTTCCGCAATATGTCACCTATTGGGATAGTATAAAGTGTGAATGACAAAGGTCCTAAAACAGAGCCTTGTGGGTCCCATATTCAAGATTTACAGTGTTGGAGTCAGCTCCAGGAACATGGACATGGTTAGTCCGACAATTAAAATATGATGATAGCCAATCCAAAGCGTTGCCAGAAATGCCAAAGCTATGCTCAAAACGACGAAGCATGATTTGGTGGTCTAGCGTATCAAACGCGGCAGACAGATCCAACATAAGAAATAAAATAGCTTTCTGCTGGTCGAGCGCTTGAAGAACATAATCTTGCACATGTAGTAGGGCAGACTCAGTACTGTGTGAAGTTCGGTAGGCCGATTGTAGTGGCTCAAAAAGTTTGTGTTTGTTGATGTGTTCAGTGAGTCTACTGGTTACAACTTTTTCAATATATTTTGAAACTGTAGCAATGTTTGAGACTGGGCGGTAGTTTTGAGTTCATTTTTGTCCAAAGATTGTTTTTTGATGATGGGAGCCACAATTGCATGTCCATAGGCTTTGGGAAAATACCATGTTCCAAGGAAGCATTCACAACTTCTGTAAGTTTCGGGAGGATAGTTTTCACATGTTGTTTCAACAGCCATGTTGGAATCATATCAAGAGCACATGTCTTGGAAGGTGACTTCGCGATTATATTCATAAGTTCATCTTCAGTGACAGGCTGGAAATCAGAAAGAAGTGAACAATTGAAAGGAAACCTTCTGTCTATCAGAATAGATGATGAGTCAACATGTAGGTCATTAATCATGTGCCTGATGTCCTTGACTTTATTCTGGAAAAAATTATCAAGTGTAAGTTCTCTCTATTTCCCACTGATAAAGAGGAGGGGAAAGGACTGATGAGGAGGAGGGGGAGGGAGTGATGCGCCGTAAAAATGAGTGGGGTTAAAAATGTACACATCCATTTGCGTTGTTTTTTTTTTTTTTTTTTTAAATGTTCAGTACTGTTATTTAAATTTGATGATTTTAGCGATCTTGCATTTATTACTGGCAATAATTGCAAATATTATACAATCATTTCTCATTTCACTAAGTACAAATACATGATCTAGGCTCATTTGAGATACAACAAGCCCACCAGATCTGTTAAAGATTATAGGATCTGGATCATACACTATTTTTTTTCCTTTTTTTCGGGAAATTTCTTCATTTTTGGGAAACTTTTTTAAACTTTTGGGAGAAAATGATTCACTTTTCAGGAAATTTTCTGAACTTATTTCCAGAAACTTGTTGATCAAATTTACAAAAATTTCCAATACATTTTCCTTCAATTGTTTTCAATTTTACGTTAATATATCCCAATTCAAGTTTCCTCCTATCCTGCGTCCTACACAAGAAGTCCTGGGAGGGAGAAAGAGAAAGAGATCCTACACACATATTCTGGTAAGGGGAAGATCATTCTTTAGTGACAAATTCCCCCAGTTTATTCTGAAAACCATGACAAGATGAAATAATGTATTTAGAAGGAAACTCCAGCTGCCCAGGCACATATCCAAAGGGAGCCGTGAGCTCCCCCCCCCCCCTTCCCTGCTGAATGTCAATTTTTTAGGGATGTATTGTTATTATTGTAACGGTTATGCTTCTGCGTTTCTTCGCTTGATGTATAGTTTACTAGGGTGAAAATTATATTCAATAGAGGTCGCCCACCCCCTATCCTTTGAAATTTCTGGCTACGTGCCTGCAGCTGTCAAGCTAGACAATTTTAATAGGTCAATATATACACAACTCCCTTATTATAAAACAAAATTGTATAGATTATTTAGCTAGTTATTCTGAGTGGGAAGCATCAATTTCAATCTTCAAATTTCACTTAAATACTCCTTCCTACTTTCACTGTACCATCACAACAATAATAATCTAGGACCGAGAGAAAACTTTGGGCTCCGAACCTGCAAAATTACTTCGCCCCTATTACCCCACCATGCAGTCCTGGCCACTACTTGAGGCCAATCTATGATTAATTATATCAAAGAGCGAAGCTCTTTGCTCATATGACGTACATAATTTCCGATTTGAACAGTTTACAGTAATGTTAACACGCAAATTTATGTTAGATTATAGCTACAAAATGCTAAAATTTGCAGGTTTTTGTGGTCTTCTGTTGGTTGCTATTTATATGTACCAGAAGTAGGTATAGTCAAAGATAGTGCACCGTGTAATATATATTTTTTTTTTAAGCTGTGCCGTGTATAGTTTAAAGTGACTGTAAATAAAGAGTGACTTGACATATATTTAATTTATTTTCCAGCACAAAAAAAAAATAAGATGACAAAAACAGAAAGTATATCAGGGGTTTGGACTCCACTTCCTGATTTCCATCAATGCTGCAAACTGACACACACTTGTGCTGTTGTTGTTTGTTGATTTTTAACGGCACCGCGACAGTCATAGTCAAATGTAGCAAAGAGTATTAGAAAACTAAGGTGCAAGAGTTAGGACGGTATGAATAATAAAGAGGCGAATATAGGTAAGAAAAGGGAAGGGCCCGGGCCCAAAATGGTAGGATAGAAAAGGAAGGGAGTGTGGGTAAGGGTTAGATCAGATGGAATAAGTTGCATTTGCAGAGGAAGGTAATGATGTCGTTGATGGGATTGTTCTTGAAGAGATCAGAAATGGAAGTGGAGGAGGAGAGGAAAGATCTGGAGTTCCGTAGTGAGGGACAGGTTAATATGCTTGATCGAGTGATCAGTGTTGCAAGTAGTGCAGACAGGTGTAGGAGAGCCGAAAAGGAGGAAGGAGTGGGTGAAAAGAAGTGACCGATGCAGATGCGGGTGACAACAACCGTCCTTCCTATGACTGTGCAGAGGAGGATTGGTCCCGATTTTGGGATTGATAGTGTAATGTTTGTTACTGGTCTCAAAATTCCAGATGTCTGAGGTAGTTGGAAATGGTGAAGCGGAAATCAGAGTGCGGAATAAGGATAGGTAAAATGTGGTTCGACAGAGCGTTGTTGACGTCTCTGTCAGCCCTCTTGCTGCCGGGGATGCCGACTTGGCTGGGAATCTAGAAAAAAATCATTTTCTTCACTGAGGAAAGAGAGCGTGGAGTTTGTTTAGCATTTGTAAGATGAGTGGATTAGACCAGAGCATGTTGAGGATGCCAGTAAGAACTGATTTTGAGTCAGAGAAGATGATAAAGCAGGGCCGGAAGGAGAGTTCTGCGAAGTTTAGAGCTAGGAGGATAGCCTTTGCTTCAGCAGAGTAGATTCAGGTTCCATAAGGTAATCTTGAGGAAAGGATGAGGCCGGGACAGGTGGCGGCGGTGGCTGCAGAGGAGCTTCCCGAGTGGAGACTTTCATGAAGAGGAATGAATAGTCGTAAAAGTGTCTACTGAGTTGGCAATATCTGAAGCGAAAGAAGGCTGGATTGTAAAGAGCTTTCGTGTAGGAGGAAAGGCCAAGAAAAACTTGGAGAGGAGGGATAACCCAGGTGGGAGTGGAAGGGATAGTGTGCCTGGCTATCAAAAAAATGTTGATGTTGGCTTTGGGAAAATGAGAATGCATCCGGATACTGAAAGGTGGGGGGAGGGGTGCATTTGTTGAGAGTGAAGAGGTTGGTGAAGGAAGGAGAGCGGGTGGAGTGGGTTCCGTGAGGATGCGAAGAGCGAAGAAGAGACTGGCCTTGGTACATCTGAGGTCAAGGGAGAGTTCATTTACCTCAACGTGAAGACTGGTGATGAGGGTGGTGAGGGTGGCGCCAAGACAAAACCTTAGGGTGGTGTTTTTGATGACCTTGATGTGCCTCAAGTAAAGTTTGGAGGCAGAGCCTTAGATGAAGTTGACGTAGTCAAGATTAGATCTGAGAAGCGAGCAATAGAGGGTGCGCAAGGTGAGACGATTGGTTCCCCAGTTAATGCTGGGAAGATTTTGATTGCTTTGGAACAGATGGTTTCGAGGCTGTTGATGTGGGGAGGTAAAAGAGCTTGGAATCGAGGGTGATTCCAAGGAAACGAGAACTGTCCTTATTGGGAATGATTACATCTTTGAGGCAGAGATTGGGATGAAGGAAGAAAGAGTTACTTGTTGAAATGAATGAGAACAGTTTCGTCTTTGGAGAAACTTAAGCCTTTGGTGTCACTCCAGCGAGCGAAGTAAATTTGGGCATATTTGAACATTATTTTGGGGAATTTCGAAGCACGGAGAGGACGAGGAGATGGCAAAATCGTTGACATAGAGAGAGCGCTTGATGTTGGGGGAGAGAGTACTTGATGTTGAGGGAGATAGCACTTGATGTTGGGGAGAGAGCTTTGGTGATGCTGTTGATTTTGAGAATAAAAAGAGACGGGGAGAGAATGCCTCCTTGGAGGACACCCAGGTGTTGGGTATACTTTGAGAGTAGGTGTTACCGATGCGTACCCTGAAATGGCGAGAATGGAGATAATTCTGGATGAAGCTTGTGATAACCAAATCAAGAATGTGATATGCTCTACAGGGTAGAATTTAATGCATGGATAGCCCAATGGTGTAAATAAGGTCTTTAATTATAGCCCAATGGTGTGAATAAGGTTTTTAATTATAGCCCAATGGTGTGAATAAGGTCTTTATTATAGCCCAATGGTGTGAATGAGGTCTTTAATTATAGCCCAATGGTGTGAATGAGGTCTTTAATTATAGCCCAATGGTGTGAATAAGGTCAATGGTGTGAATGAGGTTTTTAATTATAGCCCAATGGTGAATGCTCTTTAATTATAACTCAATAAGGTCTTTAGCCTAATAGTTAAAATGAGGTCTTTAATTATAGCCCTATGGTGTGAATAAGGTCTTTATTATAGCCCAATGGTGTGAATGTCTTTAATTATAGCCCAATGGTGTGAATGAGGTTTTTAATTATAGCCCAATGGTGTGAATGAGGTTTTTAATTATAGCCCAATGGTGTGAATGAGGTCTTTAATTATAGCCCAATGGTGTGAATGAGGTTTTTAATTATAGCCCAATGGTGAGAATGAGGTTTTTAATTATAGCCCAATGGTGTGAATGAGCTCTTTAATTATAGCCCAATGGTGTGAATGAGGTCTTTAATTATAGCCCAATGGTGTGAATGAGCTCTTTAATTATAGCCCAATGGTGTGAATGAGGTTTTTAATTATAGCCCAATGGTGTGAATAAGCTCTTTAATTATGGATAAATAAAGAGAACAAAAACAGATACATACAGTTATGTACCCTTGATGCTTTTATTTTTTTTAAATGTTAATGGCAAAAATGTTCCTTATCCATACATATCTTAAAAATGTACAATGAGGAAATATGATGAAATAGATACTGTAACAATAGATAAGTGTAATAATAGATAATTATAATAATATATAATTGTAATGATTTTCAAACCATATTCACAATGAATATAAAACATCAGCAAGGGGGATTTATCTTGTTTTGATTATTGCTGTTCATAATAAGTTGGCTTCAAAAAGAATACAGTAACTACAATTTCTCAGTCACTTTGGCATTCCAACACGTCTAATAGTTTTTTGATTTCATCTCTATGAATTCCCCAACCCCAATACAATCTACCTCACCAAGTTTTATCCCCTAAGAATCTCTTTCTGCAATTTGATTTGTATTGCCTATATGGATTCTAAACACTAGATCTGATTGTTTCCTTCCAAGGTCTTATCTTCATTTTTATTCAGGTTAAAGATGGCTTCAAAGAAAGTTCTCTAGGTACAGGGATGTCTGTCAGTGTACTTACTACCAGTGTTAGGTTACAATGCATGTTGTTGTCAGGGCAGGTCAAATTCGAAATGTCATGTAATGATTATTCTTGAGGTCTCATTCACAACTTTGGGTTTGTTTACATGTAACTTCATAGTAATAAGTTAAAGCACCCGTAGTGTAAGTTTTAAATTGAAAATATGTTTTGGGCATAATAACAAAAACGTTTACTGCAGTAATAGATTTCTAACTGTTCAAGGGGTTGTGTAATTTGAAGGAGAGGAGCTTCTGGACTGTGGTGGGTGAGGATGTGTGTTGCAGGTTGTGAATAATTGTAAGCCAAACATTTCTTATTGGCCAATAAGTTTAGTTAGTTTATAGCAAGGGATAGTTATTGTAAGTGTCGATTGATATTATTAGGTCAAGGATTATTTTCATGCTGGTGGTCTATTGAATTTAATATCCTGTTGGTGATATTTTCCAGTCTGATTGAATTGAGCTACGAATTGATTACATTGATATGTAGAACTGTTTTAGCTTCTTTGTGTCTTATATTCTTACGAATTGAATTGGCAATTAATCAACCTATTTGGGAACATAACTGCATTTAGGTGGGTCTCATTTTTAGTCCAGTTACCCAAAATTTATATAGTAACCCCGAGAATCCCGGAACCCGAGATTCCCGGAGGTATACACATTGTTTAGATTTCCTTTCTGAGCAAGAATTAATTGTTCAGCTCATTCCATTAGAAAGTTTAAGCCAAGTTTTACAGATCTCACACTAAAATAAACCAACCCCTCAATTTCTGCTCTTCTCCTGTGACAATATGTCCCTTCCTTCAATTCTTCTTTAAGCAGCAGCAAATCTAATCAAAACTGAATCATCAGTACTTAAGAAATGTTGATAACAGATAAACAAACACAAGTAAAAACATCATACCTTTGTTCTTCTTGGCGAAGGTAATCATCTTTGATGAACATTCCAATAACTAGTTTTGTTTTAGATATTCAGACAGTTTAAAAACTACAAGACAATTAATCACATTCAATGCTCTAAAAATATTTCAGTAATATAGAAAATATGTAACTTCCTCCTCCATTGAAATATATGAAAGGACTGAACAGCTTTATTCAATTCAATTCAGTTTATTTACTTGATAGGTCACCGGCCTTTTCATATTTACAACATGGCAATGCTTACAGCAACAAAATTGCAGAGGGTTTAATTGCCCAGTTTTCTTTTGAACGTAAATGAAATATAAAAATACAAATTTACAATGGCTTTAAAAATGTTGGTGAGTTTGTCACATGACAAATAGAGGAGAGAAAAACACAAGTCTTGCCTTTAAAAGACATTCTAAATCTCATCTTTGAGTAAAAGAACAACTCTCAAGATTAACAGCTAACAGAAGTGCTGACCACATTTGAAGATAACTGTATAGCCCCACCAAAATGATCATCTCCTCCAACTTGAAAACTCACAGCACTGTGAGAGTCACCTCTTTCACTAACCCTCTCACAATTTCCCTGTGCATCATCCCTCCCATCAGACCCTTCCCATACACCACTGGCCTTATTCTCATAGTTCTCTGTTTGTTGAAACAGCTCATGGCTTTTATGGAAGAAATAAGGCAATATGAGACTTAGGTAGGAGAGTTCTCTTGTAATACTTGTGCGCTTCAGCTTGCTGTCTTCCACAGGAAACTTTTGAAAAGATGGCTCCGAGCTTGATGTGTGCATGTTGTTATTGAATATTGATTCTATTGGTTTGGATAAGACTACGTGACCCTGTTGTGGCTTGTGCGTTTGATTGTCCTCCATGGCAGGTGAAGTTGGTACAGGTAGATCCTTCTTGATTTTTGTGTTGCGTATTCTACTCAGTTTCTCTTTTGCAATTTCAAGTCCTGCAGATGCAGCTTTTGTAAAGAGGTCTAAAGCATTGGCATCACTTTGTAAAATATCTGTTAAAAATGGGAAAAAATGTAAATAATATTTTTTCTAAATAATATTATTCTCTTTTTTTTTCTTGATGAGAATATCATTACGTAATCAAACATAATGATCATAAATATAGTTCAAATAAGTGAAACATTTAGTAAACAAAGTTAGTAAAAAAAAATTAAACTAAAAAGTTGCAAATTGTTCTGATACCAGTGAGCAAAAAAGAGTCCTCCACTTCTGTTACCATTTTGAAATAATCCTCAAAAGGTAGGGCCAATTTCTCTATTTTGAGTAGAATAACAAATCGAACACATATTTTACATCTGCTTACCATGGTTATGATATCGATCAATCAATCAATCATTGGAATTTCTTCAATGAAAATACTATTTTGTCTGGGGCTGGAAATATATTTCAAAATTATTATCAGTTTTTTCCTTCAAACGTTCTTAGTTTTGTTGAATGGCTAAATGGCTGTGCTACTTAAAACCTCTTATAATGTACTATGTTCCAAAATCTTAGTTCATAACTGGAAAAAGTAAACCACAGGTGAACCCCAAAGCAATTATACTCCTGGCAGTCAAGAAAAGTTGACGAAGTTCAATCTAGAAATTTACCTAGAAGTTCTAGAGAATTTGAGGACTTCTATCATGGAAAAATGTAAGTTATCATGACTCACCGCCTCGTCCCTCCTCATAATACAGCCCGAGGCTGTACTGCGCTAGAGGATACCCAACATCAGCTGCACCATAGAATAGCTTAGCTGCCCGGCGCTCATTCTTCTGAATGCCCCATCCTTGCTCATAACATAGCCCCAACAGATACTGTGATTCTGGATCCTGAAATAATACAAAGGGTGTGGATATAGATGATGTTTGAAGGACAATTTGAACACTGATGCTGCGTCGATAGTGCAAAAATACATGAAATATGAAGCAAAATATTACATGTTAAAAGTAAGTGATGGAAAACTAATCATAAATGATGAAAATGACACAATCAAAAAAAAAAAGAAGAAATTTGAAGGTTTGATACATATAATAAAAATAACATGATAAGTACATAAACTAACATTAGAGGACATAAAGATTAATAGAAAGTATAGAGATTTACATCAAACTCACTCTTTGTATTCAGTAATCATTCTGAACACTTTGTACTCAGTAATCATTCTGAACTCTTTGTACTTAGTAATCATTCTGAACTCTTTGTACTCAGTAATCATTCTGAACTCTTTGTACTCAGTAATCATTCTAAACTCTTTGTACTCAGTAATCATTCGAACACTTTGTACTCAGTAATCATTCTGAACTCTTTGTACTCAATAATCATTCTGAACTCTTTGTACTTAGTAATCATTCTGAACTCTTTGTACTCAGTAATAATTCTGAACTCTTTGTGCTCAGTAATCACTCTGAACTCTTTGTACTTAGTAATCATTCTGAACTCTTTGTACTCAGTAATAATTCTGAACTCTTTGTGCTCAGTAATCATTTTGAACTCTTTGCACTCAGTAATCATTCTGAACTCTTTGTACTCAGATATCTTTCTGAACTCTTTGTGCTCAGTAATCATTTTGAACTCTTTGCACTCAGTAATCATTCTGAACTCTTTGTACTCAGATATCTTTCTGAACTCTTTGTACTCAGTAATCATTCTGAACTCTTTGTACTCAGATATCATTCTGAACTCTTGGTACTCAGTAATTATTCTAAACTCTTTGTACTCAGTAATCATTCGAACACTTTGTACTCAGTAATCATTCTGAACTCTTTGTACTCAATAATCATTCTGAACTTTTTGTACTCAGTAATCATTCTGAACCCTTTGTACTCAGTAATCATTCTGAACCCTTTGTACTCAGTAATCATTCTGAACTCTTTGTACTCAGTAATCATTCTGAACTCTTTGTACTCAGTAATCATTCTGAACTCTTTGTACTCAGTAATCATTCTGAACTCTTTGTACTCAGTAATCATTCTGAACACTTTGTACTCAGTAATCATTCTGAACTCTTTGTACTCAGTAATCATTCTGAACTCTTTGTACTCAGTAATCATTCTGAACTCTTTGTACTCAGTAATCATTCTGAACTCTTTGTACTCAGTAATCATTCTGAACTCTTTGTACTCAGTAATCATTCTGAGCTCTTTGTACTCAGTAATCATTCTGAACCCTTTGTACTCAGTAATCATTCTGAACTCTTTGTACTCAGTAATCATTCTGAGCTCTTTGTACTCAGTAATCATTCTGAACCCTTTGTACTCAGTAATCATTCTGAACACTTTGTACTCAGTAATCATTCTGAACACTTTGTACTCAGTAATCATTCTGAACTCTTTGTACTCAGTAATCATTCTGAACTCTTTGTACTCAGTAATCATTCTGAACTCTTTGTACTCAGTAATCATTCTGAGCTCTTTGTACTCAGTAATCATTCTGAACCCTTTGTACTCAGTAATCATTCTGAACTCTGTGTACTCAATAATCATTCTGAACTCTTTGTATTCAGTAATCATTTTGAACACTTTGTACTCAGTAATCATTCTAAACTCTTTCTACTCAGTAATCATTCTGAACTCTTTGTACTCAGTAATCATTCTGAACTCTTTGTACTCAGTATCATTCTGAACCCTTTGTACTCAGTAATCATCCTGAACTCTTTGTACTCAGTAATCATTCTGAACTCTTGTCAAAGTATTGGACATGACTATCATGTAGCATTGGGTACGTGAGATATAGAGGTTTGACTCCTAAGATCTTTTTAAGTCGAACTTGTACCTATCTTCAAATTCCCAACAATAGAATAACAATTGAGAACTAAACTATGATCAGTCAAGCCCTAAAATACTAATGACTATTTGTAAGTGATAAACTAAGCACTAGTATCTGTTATCTTAAGTGTTAGACGGATTTTTTGTAAATGGTTAGTAGTAAATACATATGATTTAAGTGGGGAAAACTTGGTAAGTGGTCAATCGAATAGTTCAGTCTAGGATTCTTACAGAGAAATTCTTTAATAAAATTTAACACACCCCAGCCTGTGATGCCATCTTTAGATGGTAAACGGCCCTGCCTTCATCTCTGTCGCAATCATGCAAATAGTAATTGCCCAAGTATCTCTGAGCCTAAAAACAGGAAAAAAGAATTAATGCTTGTAATATAAAACTTACAATTATTCACTTTTTCTTCTATTTTTGGTTTTGCACAAGTATAATTAAAATGTAATAATAAGAAGATAGTATTAGTGACTATAAAGAATTAGATGATACTCAGTGGAGTGCATACATGGCTTTTAACAAACTAAAAGAGAAACAATCACAAATGTAAACATTGGTATAGGAGGGAGGGAGACTTCCCCCACCCTCCCCTTCCAAAACACACACAAACACAAGTAGTGTATTTTTGGGAAGACTTATGAGCAAAATTTGGGCAAGGTTAATTTTGGGCTTGTGTCAGTAAACTTAAACTGTAGGGCAATATAACCCCAAAAAAAAAAAAAAAAAAAAAAAAATACAGAATGTCATCACAATTGGTGCCAAAGTTGTGAACTACATACATACATGAAGGCCACATACAAGGCACCAGACCTAGAGGTCAACCACCCAAAAGGTGGGCAGACTGTATTAAGGAGGACATGCAATCTCATGGCATCAACTCCTTAGTGACAGCAGAAAGGCAGACCCAAGACAGGGAAAGTTGGGGACACTATTGATGGAGAAACTAACATGTGGGACCTGAAGAAACCAGCGTGGAAGGCATACAAGTAAAGTAAGTAATAAGGCTATTGCAAACCACCTACAAAAGTTTTAAGAGGGAACTTACATGAACCACACCCGCTTTGGCTGCTTCTTCCATTAGCTGAATTCCTTCATCCCCTGTTCCACAATCAACTACTCCACTTAAAATAAACACAGCAAAGTTGTATGTGGCCAGTGGATGACCCTGACTTGCAGCTTGGTAGTACAAAGTAGACGCCTTGAAGAAAAGTTTTAAAAATTGTAAAAGAAGCATCATTTTAAGACTATTAGAGCTTTAAAAAAAAAGTTTTAAAAGAATCTGTTATTTACACTGAATAATAGCCAGATTATATAATTATAATAATAATAATATTAATAATAATAATAATAATAATAATAATAATAATAATAATAATAATAACTAATGATATGGATAATAATATTAATAAGGATAAAGATAATAATAATTAATAATAATAATAATAATAATAATAATTATAATAATAATAATAATAATAATAATAATAATGATAATAATGACAATAATAATAATGATAATAACAATAATAATAAATACGAATTATAACGCGCACATATCCATCCTAATGGATGCTCAAGGTGTCATACATATAACATTAAATTTACAGATAAGTATACATGAACAATGAAATAAATCAACAGTGATTTTAAATAATAATGATGATAACACATAAGATTTAAATTGTACTTTTTGCTAAGGCCTGAAAGCACTGAACCTTTATGTGCCATCATCTTACTACGTGCAATCTGAAAATATTTACACCTTCTTTGTGCACTATGACTTGTCAATGGTGTCCATTAAATTTTTCAGCCACTTTTTACTCAAATTCATTAACAACTAGAAGGGTAAATACCGTCATGGTTCGCATGCCCATGCAAATTGACACTCATATCATACGACCCGCCCCATTATAAAAATGGCATCTCACACTAAGTCCCACATGGCATCCCATGTCCCACATGGCATCCCATGTCCCACATGGCATCATATGTCCTACATGGCATCCCATGTCCCACATGGCATCCCATCCCATGTCCCACATGACATCCCATCCCTTGTCCCACATGGCATTCCACCATATCTCCCACATGGCATCCCACCCCATGTCCCACATCACATCTCATCCCATCCCATGTCCCACATGGCATCCATTCCCCATATGTCCCACATGGCATCCCATCCTATGACCATGTCCCACATGGCATCCCACATCCTATGTCCCACATGGATCAAATGCAATGTCCCAAATGACATCCCACCCCATGTCCCACATGACATCCCATCCCATCCCTTGTCCCAAATGGCATTCCATGTCCCCATATCCCATGTCCCACATCATCCCATGTCCCACATGGCATCCCATTCCACCCCATGTCCCACATGGCATCCCATGTCCACAGGGCATCCCATGTCCCACACATGCATCCCATCCCATGCATCCCACACGGCATCCCATGTCCCACACGATGGCATCCCACATGGCATCCCATGTCCCACATGGCATCCCATGTCCCACATGGCATCATATGTCCTACATGGCATCCCATGTCCCACATGGCATCCCATCCCATGTCCCACATGACATCCCATCCCTTGTCCCACATGGCATTCCACCATATCTCCCACCCCATGTCCCACATCACATCTCATCCCATCCCTTGTCCCCAAGGCATTCCACCATATGTCCCACATGGCATCCCATCCTATGACTCACATGGCATCCCACCCTATGTCCCACATGGATCAAATGCCATGTCCCAAATGACATCCCACCCCATGTCCCACATGACATCCCATCCCATCCCTTGTCTCAAATGGCATTCCACCATATCTCACACACGGCATTCCACCCCATGTCCCACACGGCATCCCACCCTATGTCCAACATGGATCCCAGCCCATGTCCCAAATGACATCCCACCCCATGTCCTACATGGCATTCCACCATATCTCCCACATGGCAATGGCATTCCACCATGTCCCACATGGCATTCCACCATATGTCCCACATGGATCCCATCCTACATGTATGTCCCACATTAAACCAAACATATGTACAACATAACATCCCTCCCTGTGTCCCACATAGCATCTCTCCCTATGTTCCCCATGGCATCCCACCTTATGTCCTGCATCAGTGGCTTCCCACCTGATATCCTACTTTATGTCTGACGAGGCATGACATCCCATGTCCCCATGGCCTCCCACCCCATGTCCCACATGGCATCCCAACCCATATCCCACATGACATCCCATGTCCCATATGACATCCCATCCCATGGCATTCCACCCTATGTCCTGTATGGCATTCTACCATATATCCCAAATAGCATTCCACCCTGTTCCACATGGCATCCCACCCAATGTCCCATATGGCATCCAACCCCATGTCCCACATGACATCCCATAGGCTCCATAAGAAGTCTCATCCTAGCTACCAGTCCCTGATTGAGCATACTATGTATGAAAGTGTCAGTTCATATAATAACTTATATGCAAATGAGTTGTTGAATAAACAAAAAGGCAGAGTCAAATAATTATGCCTGATATAGCCCTTGGTGTATTCCACATGGTATATATTCTATCACATGTCCCACATGGCCCCCATCCATGTCACACATGGCATCCTTCCCTATGCAGTCACATCCTGTCACACTCCCTGACTGAGCATACTAAATAAACAAGTCTAGTCAGTTCATATACTGTAGCAACTTTATGCTAATGACCACAATAACAAAGGCAGAGTTTAATAATCATGCCTGATACAACCCTTGGTGCCCATATATTTTGAAGAATTTTATGGATTTTAAATCTCCAGTGCTACAAGAAAGACGTTTGAGGATCTCTGAAGAATATTGGAAAATTATATCATTTTACAGTTATCTTCTAAGAAAATATCAAATGTTTTGTAAACTGCTTAGGAAACTATTCTTCAATCTTGTCTTATGTGTCTCTGAAAACCTTTAACATTTTATAAGGAAATTCTAACCTTCCATAAAGATATCTGAAGAAACTTAAACTTTTTCTGAGGAACTCGGAAGAAACTTTAACATTATCTGAGGAATTCTCAAAAGACTTTAAAATTTCTGAAGAAATCTCAGGAAAAACTAGAATAGCCAGCCGGCTGGACATACAAAATCACCATTACATAGGTTCGCATTATGCTGCGCATGCTCACCAAAAAAGTAAAAAATAAGAAAGAAGAACTGCCAAAAGAATGTGGTTTTGAGAGTCATATTACTGAGGTAATAGAATAAAAGGTTGAAAGTAATGACATATAAATCTTTTAATGCGAAATCCATCCGAACCATTAGGCTCATAGAGCCGGTGTTTATCCCAGGTTTCAATGGCGTAGGCGGATGAGAGTACATGACCCCCCCCCCCTCCCTTCCCCGACAGGATGCCAGTCCATCACAGATTAACTATTAACTCCCCAGCAGTATCCATTTTAACAGGTGAGTGGAATGAAACAAGTAGAATAAACCATCTTGCTCAAGGACAAAATGCAGTGCTCACGACAGGTATCAAACCCAGTGCCTGTCGAATACGAGCATGACTCCTTAACCACTGCACCTCTTAACTCTGTATAACTCTTTTAAGCTATACCATACTATTCAAAGGATTGTGTTATAAATCTTTTAAGCTATACCATACTACTCAAAGGATTTTGTTAAACCTCTTTTAAGCTATACCATACTACTCAAAGGATTTTGTTACTCTTTTAAGCTACACCATACTACTCAAAGGATTTTGTTGTAACTCTTTTAAGCTATACCATACTACTCAAAGGATTTTGTTATAACTCTTTTAAGCTATACCATACTACTCAAAGGATTTTGTTATAACTCTTTTAAGCTACACCATACTACTCAAAGGATTTTGTTATAACTCTTTTGGGCTACACCATACTACTCAAAGGATTTTGCTTAACTCTTTTAAGCTACACCATATTACTCAAAGGATTTTGTTATAACTCTTTTAAGCTATACCATACTACTCAAAGGATTTTGTTATAACTCTTTTAAGCTATACCATACTACTCAAAGGATTTTGTTATAACTCTTTTAAGCTATACCATACTACTCAAAGAATTTTGTTATAACTCTTTTAAGCTACACCATACTACTCAAAGGATTTTGTTATAACTCTTTTAAGCTATACCATACTACTCAAATGATTTTGTTATAACTCTTTAAAGCTACACCATACTACTCAAAGGATTTTGTTATAACTCTTTTAAGCTATACCATACTACTCAAAGGATTTTGTTATAACTCTTTTAAGCTACACCATACTACTCAAAGGATTTTGTTATAACTCTTTTAAGCTATACCATACTACTCAAAGGATTTTGTTATAACTCTTTTAAGCTACACCATACTACTCAAAGGATTTTGTTATAACTCTTTTAAGCTATACCATACTACTCAAAGGATTTTGTTATAACTCTTTTAAGCTCTACCATACTACTCCAAGGATTTTGTTATAACTCTTTTAAGCTATGCCATACTACTCAAAGGATTTTGTTATAACTCTTTTAAGCTACACCATACTACTCAAAGGATTTTGTTATAACTCTTTTAAGCTACACCATACTACTCCAAGGATTTTGTTCAGTATTATTTTGATACTCATTTTTTTGTTGCTTTCTTTAAACATACTTCTTTCACTTTCAATTTGCTTTTCATGTGAACTTATAGTTAGTTTCTAATGTGAATTTCAACTCAAATCAAAATCAAAATGTTTTCAGTTATCAACATATTCTTTATCATTTACTGAATATTACACAACCCTTAAAACATTCATTGTTCCCTGAAACACAACTTCAGTAATATAATGGATCAGTACAAAGGTATTAGTTTTCAGCAAATATAGGCGTTTCTGTACACTTTAAAACACTTAAAACATTGGCAATGACTGTTTGTTGATGTTTAACAGCACTTATGGCAATGGAGACCAAATATAGATTCGTAGGTAGAAATGTGTTTGGGTTGGTAAAGCTACAGCAAACAAATAATACTTTATGGGTGGCTCAACCTTTCAGGACCATGAATGATACTTACCTTATTGAAATCAATGTTAACACCTTTTCCATGTTCATAACACACTCCCAAATTGTACTGGGCTTTACTGCTTCCAAGTCTGCTACCTATTTCAAAATGTTCCACTGCTTTCTTGAAGTCCCCCATGTTGGCGTACTGGGCCCCAATCATAGAATAAACAACCCCTTGTCCCTTTTGATGGATGACTTCCATCTTTTGGAGAGTGGCCTCTAGTACTGGAATAGCTTTATCAGCCTGGCTTAGGGCTTTTTGAAAGAGATTCCCACTAGACTGTAAATAGAACAAATGTTTTAATTTATAATACATATCAAATGAAGATTTTTGCCGACTTCACATTGTTTTACCAGTTGTATATCCACTTTGACTATGAAAGTGTAATCCATAAAATATCATACAGAAAAACAGTAGGGCTCAAAGTCTGCATTCTTTAGATGCTTATAGTAATACTTTGTTATTACTTAGAACTTTTCAATACAAACATACTCAAAAACATTTTTGTAATAAAATCTGCATTCAACACTCAAAACACAATTCCCAAAGGGAGCAAATTACCTCCTGTTTTCTAGCCTAACAGGTGATGCCTTATGTCAAAAAAATGTTTTTACAGCTTTAATATGCAAGACATAAATTTTGGGCCTGAGGGCCAGTAAACTTGAAAATAATTTAGCCAAGAAAGATATGCACTGATGTAAACTGTGGGACCTATCGGTGGGTAAAGAAAACATTTGTTTTTTTCATACAAACCTTTTCAGTTTCAAGCTGGATGTGATTGCCATTTTCAGATAAATCTGAATCTGTTGAGTTGAGAGATGAATGGGTATCACTTGTGCTACTGCCCTCAGCAACGATGCTCCTATGAGTTGATGGAGCAAAATGAGGAAGGATTGGCAGCAATTGAGCTAAAGTGCTGAATTTCCTGCTTGAGCTGTGGCTGTCTGGAAAGTGGGCTGCGGTCAGGGATCTGCACAGTTGGATGCCAATGATAATTGCAGTTCCCTACAACAACAAAACAGAACATACGTGGCAGGCATTGGTTATCTTCATAAGCATGAAAAAGTCCAAACATACATTTCTGTAAACATTTTTAAAAATTTAAGGGGAATGAGGCACTATTTTTTATAAAGAACCAAAAATAAAGATAAAAGATGTCAGGATACTGTAACTACAACGATACTGCAGAGAACTTCTACAGTGGCATCAAAAATATTCTCAATAAGTCTATGTATTTGTAAACATAATGCAACTGATTTCTTTCACTTCCAGATTTACAAGAATATACAATACAAAATATCAAACAGAAAACAAATTTCCGACAAGCATTTTTTTTTTTATTATCAGTTTTAATTCTAAAACCCATAACATTAGTGATCTTAGTGTAAATTATGTTTACTAGCCATGTTTCTTAGCAAGAAAAGGACAAATGCATATTTTCAAATGATATTAAAAAGGTGAATCACATTCATTTTAAAAAAAATGACCAAAGTTTAGTGATCTATTCACATTTTCACCCATTATAGCCATATTAATTACTCTCCTTTATCCTGACTGAAAAGTAAATACCAACCTCAAATGAAAGACATTACTTTCACAGCGAATGAACTTTTCTTCACCAAAAGACCTAAGATGAGCTCTTTCACATCGGGTCGATAAACAAAATATTTCATCCAATAAGAATCCGTTTCTCTGGTCTTTGTGAACCACAAGAGCCAATAAGCTCCTCATTATATAAATAGATAAACTATCGACCAATAGCAAATAACTTACCCATCCTACCGCCTCTGATTCACTGTGTGAGTTTCTGAAACGAGGACCACGTTCAGACTTGGCTCTGTAACTATTCTTTGAGCCATAGAGCTGTGAGAAGTAAGCTTCCAAATACAGCGGATTGAACCTGGAAAAAGGGATAAATGTCAAATGTTTAATTAATGAAAGGTCGAGCATGTTTATCTAATAAGAAAAAGGGCAATAAAAGGAACAAAAGAGTAAGTTTTTCTGTAATGCCAGCTTTATAAGCTTTGCAACTCAATTCCTTGTACCATTCCAATCAATTTTTACAAAGGAAGGTTAGTGTTCCACGATAATTGGTTTGCTGATCATATCGGGCATAATTGGGATCGGTGAAATGCCGATTGCTGATGCGATTATTGCAAAATTTTTTCTTTCCATTTTTTATTATTCTTTAAATCTATTTATTTCTTTTTCAAATGAAAAGTTGAAAAGGAAAAAAAAGAATGTATAAATAGGGTTGCTGACAAAAAATGTAATTTTCCTCTTACTTTTCAACATGTATTCTCCTCATTGTTATCTTTTACATCCATGTTGATTTAATTAATTATCTATGCTCACTTGCACTATGCTCACTCCCAACAACATGTTTATCACGATTAGTACTGTAATAAAAAATAAAATATGAAATCGAATTGGATCGGACCAATTATGACAAAATATGATGGGTAATCGGTGGAAGCCATTACAGTGTAATCGTTGGAACACGAAGAAAGCTACTGTACCGTGCATGAATCTCATGTCAAGATAAGTCCAAGATAAGATGCTAGGGGTTTTCCTTCTTTCAACTCCAGAAAATTTTAGAAATTTTTAAATCATATTTTGTTCGATCAATACATACAATAACTCCTTTTTTCTACGTTCAATAACAGAGTGGAATGCTTTCCTGAAACTGTGATACAAGCTACGAGCCCAGAACTATTCAAAAAGAGACTTCAAAGCGACTAGTTTACTTTAACCCCGTATTCCTGGCTCATATACTTTGAGTCCTGTCAGTATTTGAGCCAAAGCAGAAACTTTGGATACATGCTCAAAACATCAATTCATGTCAAAACACATACCATGAGAACTTGCTGATTGCTCCATGTGAGTGTAAGATGTTACTTGTGTTGTCAGTAAAGCGCTCATGCGCATACCTTCTGTTTTCCGGCGTCTCTAATGTGACTGGGACATGACTGTTGTTCAAATGACTGCCAGAGTACTGGGTAGTATTTCTAATTACTGCAAGAATATAAAAGAGATCATATTAGAAAAATCTGTCATCATTTCATGTAGACCCCTTTGAGTTAAATTGATAGTTCTTGAATTAAGTGAAATTTTCACCTTCTTTAAGACTATGTAAAAAAAAGAGAAGATTTACATGTAAAGAATTCAAGGTTGAAACAATGAACCATGAATAAGTATGCCTTAATTATAAAACTATCAGTATTGAGTTTGCCAGCTAAAGTCTATTAAAATGCATACAATTTTACCATGTCACAGGGTAAATGACACTGTATGGGCAATTCCAGAAATTGAGTGTACAGTTTAATACTGACGAGAATTATGGGTGTTGTTTTTAAGCCCAGGGCCAGATTTTGAAGGAGATGTGAAACCCCATACCGGAAAACTTATGCCAGAAATTTGATGCCAATTCTATAATATTTTCCTCCACAATGTAAACAGTTACAATGTCCTAATATCATAAATCAATAGAGGTGGTGTATAGGCCACACTCCAAACACCAACCATAGGTTAACGTTAGGCTCCCTATGCAGTACCTGCCATTTCTACAGGAAATTCATTCCTACAAAAATGCCCTGGCCTACCCATACTTATGACTCCCAATAGTTACGATATAAATTTCTTTGACACCCAGTTTTTGATAAGAAAAATCCCTACCCACCTCCTGTTGGCTGAAATTTCCAGTTTCTTCCGAGCAAGTTTTGTATGTCTGTTGTTGTTAACAATCCTCTGCAAATGGTGTGGGTTTGAAAAAACCTGCAGTTTGAGTGTTATGCAAAATCCATTGAACGGTCATTTTGACTGGGGATTGACCCAAAAATGATTTAGAATTGACAATCAGTCATTTGTTAATGCTGTCACGATTTGTCATTTCTAGACAATTTTCATAGCAATCAACATCAACAGTTAAAACGAACGTTAACGGATTTTTCCTAACACTCAAATGACAGGTTTTTTTAAGCACACACCATGTGCGAAGCATCGTTAGTAACGACTGACATACAAAACTTGCTCCGAAAAAGCTGGGAATTTCAGCATATAGGAGGTGGGTAGTGATTTTTTTTATATAAAAGGAATTTATCTCGAGACTATCGGGAGTCATGAGTACGGGTAGGCTGGGACATTTTTGTTAGAATGAATTTCTCCTGAAAATGGCGGGTACTGCATAGGGAGCCTAATGCACTTGTATGACTCACCTCTACTACCCCTGGCAATGTCAGTCAAAAGGGGAGTCATTGACATATGAAATAGTGAGTCACATGTGCGTCATTGCACCAAATTGTCAGTCACCACAGTGACTCTGGGGTGGGTCAATTTACTTCAGACCCATTGACTTTGTACAAAGGTGATTGATTTGCAGTAAGTCATTTCACAAAAAATTGTCTGTCACCTAAGTGACTGAGGGGTGCATCAATGTAATATTTTGTCCACCGAGTTTGGTGCAATGACTAACCTTGTTTGGGAGTGTAAAAGGCACTCACACAATTGATAATTGCATAACGTTAATGACCCCCGTGGTTGGTGTTCCAAGTGTGGCATATAGCTACATATTTTAAGATTTCAGTGGACGAAAGCAAATGTCAATAGTCTGTATGAAATAATTTTCATGATTTACTGTTTTTAATTCATTCCATTTATGCCTTTTTCTTTATCGTCATTAATTAGGCCTGTTTTATTAATTAAAGAATTCTAGCATTCGATTGAAATTGAAATAAATAAAATGTTTTGTGTGTAGGACTAGGCCTATGTATCTTCTTATGACAGTGTTTTTCATATCATACTTTTTTTCATAGTGTGAATGATACAGTTTTATTTTTAAGGCTAGACCTAATTCCCAACAACAAATCTTAAGCCTAAAATGAAAAATTAAATTGGTCATGGGATGTAACGTTAGGCTTAACTAAGTTAAGCCTGGGCATGTTTAAAAATTAATATGCTGTTAATGTTGTTAGTGACATAACTTAAAAAAGTTTAACCAAGTTCAACTTCAAACTTAACTTGCGCCCTGTTCTTAATTTGCGACCACATATTGCAGACATATAGGCCTAAATGCAACAGCACACACACATTGGTTTCCCCATTGAACAACCTAGTATAAATAATAATAATAATAATAATAATATTTTATTTTCAACATAGCAATATGGCTCAAGTAAATTTGGCCACGCCTAATGTTAAGTTTTTTGTACAGTAGGCCTGGGCCTACCTTAAATTGAATAGCCTAGCCTAACGCTACGCTGTTCAATCTATCATTCTCTTTAAGACTTACTCTTCGGCAGATTTTGTAGGAACCTATACATTTTTATAATGTACATGATAGACTCAATATGATGAGGTGAAAGTTAACGTCAAAATGTTGTTGTTTTCATTCTGACGACTTGAAGTTGTAGGCCTCAGGCTACTGGCCTAGTGCAAGTATGGCAGACCTAAATATAGAAAAATACGTAATAAACATTTTGATTGGTCAAAATATGAACAGCAATGGAAATCCCCTTCTTGAAAAACTTTCGCACCCCTTAGTTTAAAAATCGTCGATTCGCCGATGTCCTCAACTACTAGTGCCCAATTAAACATATAGACAAACAGAAAATAAAAAGAAATAACAAAATCAACTTACTTTGAGGTGGATTTCCCGATGATATTTTTTTCTTATATGAAGAAAAAAGGACATTTCTATCGAAGAAATATGAATTTTTTTAGACCAAAACGGTCTGAAATTTCACGATCTGAGTTCGCGATAAGACGCAAGAATAATTTCTGGGCAATAGTTTTAGAAGCAAATGGTTCCTGCATCAAAAGAAAAATAGAAAAAACAAATTAGTCCCGACCATACTATAATAGCGGGATGTGCCCACCCCGAATGTGTGTGTGTGTGTGGAGGAAGAGGGGGGGGCGGTGGGGAAGGGAGGGGGGGGAACCAGGACCGGATAGTAGTATAGGGATATGTTATTTCTAAATCATGAATATTTTTACCCGCAACTCAACTCGCTGGCTTCCTTTAGCACCAAAAACCTTGGTAAAAATTCACGATCCAGAAGACAACAAATCCTTATACTACTACCTAAAAGCTGTAAGAAGCAATATTTCAACTGGTTGTATGATCAATTTCTACACTACACTTAACTCGCCCCTTAGACCTAAATAGTTTTTACATGCAGCAATAAATGTGATAATACCAATTCCCAACAAAATAAATGCATTTTCTGCTACCTTTTATGCTTTACTAGGAATATAAAAATTACTTAACTTAGGTTTGCTTTCTTCTCTTAATGCAACAGGCATCTCAAATTTATTACCAGTCAATACATAATATTGTTCTAGTGCATTGGTAACATCTCTGAAAGATTGTTGGGCATATGCTTCCTTTGCGAATCTGCCATTTAAGTAGTCAAGATACTGTACTTTTTTCTTTTGCCAATTGGCACTGTTGCCAATTCTTTTTGTGCTAAAAGATGCATTTTTCTCAAGTTTACTTCATAAATAAGTTGATCCACTGAAGGCAAGTACGTTATGTACTGCATCGCCAATCATGCTTGCAACAACTAAATGCCATTCTATATTGTAAATTTTTTGAACTATACAAATCATAAAATTTGTAGTTTATCTTTTTGTATTTGTAGTTTAACTTATTATATTCCCTGGAAGTACCATCCTTGATTTGTTAACCAATGTTTAGTCAGTGCTAATATTGTAGCAAGTGCTGTAAGCTTAAATGTGTCTTCAAAGCCTAATATCGGGGGGTTTCATTCCATTTTTTTTTTTTTTTTGCGGTATTTAATCCAATAACCGCACCGCGGTATACTTTGTTTAGCATTACACTTCTACGTGGAGTACTCGTGTTCATACTATATTCTATCAATATTAAGATATTTTAAAATAAACTTTAGAAATATTTTTTAGAAAATATTAAAATATTTTTAGAAAATATTAAAATTATTTCATGGAGAAAATATAATCTTTTTGAGAACTTTATTATTAGATCCACAATTTGTTTTCTCTAACTTTTTAGAATATTTAAAATATATGATAGTTCCCACCCCCACCGCAATACCCACTATGCTAATGATTATAGGTGTTCTGTTAATATATATTTTTTAACAAAACATAACATAATATGACAAGATGACGGGCTAAGAAGGGTGGGCCACCCTATTAAAAGCCCAAACTAACACCACCACACACAAAAAAGAAATCAAAGACGCCCAGAGTTTTTAAAGAACTTATCAATGTTGACTTTGAAATTGTAAACAGAATTGGAGCTAACTACCCACTTATGCAAATCTGTTTGTGGTAACTTATTTTGCTTATGATCTTCAACTTTGTTATGTGGATTTTCAAAATTACCATTGTTGGGATTATGACTATTATAATAATCTTCATATTTCTTAAAGTTTTCTTTTGTTTTCTATTACGTTTTGCAAATTTGTTTTTACCGGATTCCACTCTTTTAGGATTCTTTCTCATATTTGGTTTTGTAATTTGTTAACTTCTTTTGTATAGAAACGTTTTCCTGTATTTCAGGAACTTTTTCCTGTATTTTCTTCTTTTTCTGTTGAGGTTGGTTCATCTTGTATATTATTATATATGTCTGACATGTTTTGTGGTTAGTTATAAGACCTGCTGCGAGATAATTTCCATAACAACAATATGTATTACATAGAATGGAATTCATTGCATTTCAAATGAATGAATCTTGTTTTAATCCAACGTTAATTCGTTTTCATCATCTATTGTTAAAACAGTTTCCTTGAGAAAATAATTAATAAATCTATATACTGAAATAATACACGAACCAATTTGTTATTTCTTGACCTGATTTTACTTCATATCTGGTATATAATTGTTTCATAGTCTCATCATCTAATTCTTAAATTTCACCAACATAGTATGCATGCCCTGAATTACATCTGTAAATTTCATGGTGTGAATATGATGGAAATGTATTCTCAAGCTCGATGCTGATTGGTCAGTTGTCACAAATTTGTATGCAAATAACTAGTGAAAAAAGTGATGGCACTTTGTTAACAATGGTCAATGTATTACATTAGCTATTGATTAAATCTTTTTACCAATTGAATTATTTAAAGAAAATGTCTTCAGATGGTAAATCACTGTTACATACAAGACTCGTAGTTTCTCTTCCGACATATCCAAAGATTGTTACAAAATATTATAATGAAATAAACTATTTCTGACATTTCAGAAATGTGAGGGTGTGATGTGACTTATGTGTCTGATTTCAGTCATTTCTCCACTAGATAGATGAACTTGAATATCTTCTTATCAGAAGGAGCTATTTGACTACTGAACTTAACCTTTAAAAGACAGTTGTATCATCAGAATTGCAATGCAGATTTGCATTCTGGGACTGATCTCATAGTTTATCTGTTCAAAGCAATTGTGACCATATTAGCTTGTGATTATTGCCAAAAGTGTTCCAGGTATCCTAATAACCAATCCATTTAATTGAAAACATTTCAGAATCCTTCATCATATCCTTAGAATATAAATAAAACAGCTCTCTGAAAAGCATGTTACCGGTTGCAAGTGCTGAAAACGTGTGTGGGGGGCGGGGAGGCCCAAAGCCAGCATGGGTCATGGTTGGTGCATCCTTCTCACATAAAATCAAACAAATTTATAACTCCAGAGTCTATGGAGAATCTGTTCAAGTGCGCCCTCTTCAAGTGTTTGTTTCCCCATTGTGAAAAGTCCTGGCTATGAGCATGAGCATAGAAAGGGGGTTAGGTGGAATAACCTCTCCAGTGAAGAAGTGTTCCAGGTAGGGTAGGGGGGGGGGGGGGTAGAAGGACCTGAGGAACAAGAATAAAATGGTTTGTTTTGTATTCCTCATTGTGAATGACATAATATTCCATAAAGAGGCATTCCTTTCATTTACATTTTGTGTACAGTCTCTATAAATGATTACATGGCCAACCCCACCTGCAATATATGCAGATCAGGTTCATAAGCTGACAAAGTTGTATGACAAATGCCTCCTGCTGTATGTGATATATGTCACTTGGGAAGAATAATAGAGACTAAATCAAAAGGTGTAGTATTTGAGGAAACTTAAAAGGAATATTCCTGTGAATTTCCATTTTCCTACATATGATAGAGGACTATTAAAAACACAATTTGTGGAAAACCATGTTGATATCTTATTCCGTTTATGAGTTGCATTACAAAAATTTACCAATGTTGAAATGTGACCTTGCAGTGTACAGTGTATGTCCTAATTGTAGGTAATCCTTATGCATTTCTTTGAAAATTAATTGATTTTTCCTTGATGTATGAAAATTGTTTTGTTTAATTATTGAGATAAATATGCTCATTAAAAGACCATTCTTAGCTTATCTGCTCAAGTACCTTACACACCTAAATGGAAGAAATATTCATTTTCATTTCATTGAAATACATAAAGGATTATTATAATGGATCTGTAATTATCACATTGCAATTTTAAACTGCATGGTTATTTTTTAACACACTGGTGAAATCTTTGAAATACAATAACTCTGAAACAGAAAATGGAAGATATCAAATGGGTTTGTCACCAATTTGGTTTATTAATAGTCCTCTATTATATAAATGAAGCAGAATATTGACGGGAATATTTCTTTGATGAATAATTCCTACCCAAACTGCATTTACATTGCAAATCAGGTAGGATAGGGAATAATCTATTGAGTCTGTATGCCTAATGGTAGTATCTGCATATTGCATTTTCAAAGTGGACCACAGAAACCGAGAGATGTTTCATAATATATTCAAACATTGAATTCATTGTTCTTACAGCAAACACTTCACACTGGAATAAAATCATCAATTGCATTAGCTCCTGCAGGACCTGAAATTACCTCTGACCCAAGATATATGCAAGATGAGTTATTTTGTATCACCTGCAAGGAAGAGGATAGTGAGGACCAATCAGCATCATCCACCTGTGCTGTATGCTGTTCAGGAATGACATGGATCTAGGAGTACAAATTAACACCTATTATCAGCATCATCCACCTGTGCTGTATGCTGTTCAGGAATGACATGGATCCAGGAGTACAAATAATCACCACATGGAGGTGGGGGAAGAAAGTGATTTGATTATCCTCGGGGATATTTAATTATCCCCGGGGGTCTTAAATTGTCCGAGGGTATTTAAATATCTGGGCTATTTAATTATCTGGGGTATAATTATCGCCGGGGTATTTAATTATCTGGGGTATATTTAATTATCTGGGGTATAATTATCGCCGGGGTATTTAATTATCGCCGGGGTGTTTGATTATCGCCGGGGTGTTTGATTATCGCCGGGGTGTTTGATTATCGCCGGGGTGTTTGATTATCGCCGGGGTGTTTGATTATCGCCGGGGTGTTTGATTATCGCCGGGGTGTTTGATTATCGCCGGGGTGTTTGATTATCGCCGGGGTGTTTGATTATCGCCGGGGTGTTTGATTATCGCCGGGGTGTTTGATTATCGCCGGGGTGTTTGATTATCGCCGGGGTGTTTGATTATCGCCGGGGTGTTTGATTATCGCCGGGGTGTTTGATTATCGCCGGGGTGTTTGATTATCGCCGGGGTGTTTGATTATCGCCGGGGTGTTTGATTATCGCCGGGGTGTTTGATTATCGCCGGGGTGTTTGATTATCGCCGGGGTGTTTGATTATCGCCGGGGTGTTTGATTATCGCCGGGGTGTTTGATTATCGCCGGGGTGTTTGATTATCGCCGGGGTGTTTGATTATCGCCGGGGTGTTTGATTATCGCCGGGGTGTTTGATTATCGCCGGGGTGTTTGATTATCGCCGGGGTGTTTGATTATCGCCGGGGTGTTTGATTATCGCCGGGGTGTTTGATTATCGCCGGGGTGTTTGATTATCGCCGGGGTGTTTGATTATCGCCGGGGTGTTTGATTATCGCCGGGGTGTTTGATTATCGCCGGGGTGTTTGATTATCGCCGGGGTGTTTGATTATCGCCGGGGTGCTTGATTATCGCCGGGGTGTTTGATTATCGCCGGGGTGTTTGATTATCGCCGGGGTGTTTGATTATCGCCGGGGTGTTTGATTATCGCCGGGGTATTTGATTATCGCCGGGGTGTTTGATTATCGCGGGTATTTTATTATCCCTGGGTATTTTATTATCCCTGGGTATTTTATTATCCCTGGGTATTTTATTATCCCTGGGTATTTTATTATCCCTGGGTATTTTATTATCCCTGGGTATTTTATTATCCCTGGGTATTTGATTATCCTGGGGTAATTAGCTATTCCCAGGGGTATGTATGTATATTTGATTATCCTGGGGTAATTAGCTATTCCCAGGGGTATGTATGTATCTGGGGTATGTATGTTTTCGGGGTATGTATGTATCCAGGGTATGTATGTATCCGGGGTATGTATGTATCCAGGGTATGTATGTTTTCAGGGTATGTATGTATCCGGGGTATGTATGTATCCGGGGTATGTATGTATCCGGGGTATATATGTATCCAGGGTATGTAAGTATTCAAGGGTATTCAATTATCCTTTGGTATTTTATTATCCCGGGGTAATTGATTATCAAGGGGTATTTAATTATCCCCAGTGGTGACTAATCATCCCCAGGGGTTATTAATTATCACTGTGGGTGATTAATTATCCTGAAGTATTTAATTATCCCGGGGTACTTGATTATCCCCAGGGTACTCAATTATCCCTAGGTACTCGATTATCCCTGCGGGTATTTAAATATCTCCGGGAGTATTTAATTATCTGGGGATATATTTATGCAGGGTATGTATTTATCCGGGTTATGTATTTTTCCGGAATATGTGTTTTTCCATGATATGTATTTACCGGGTTATGTATGGGGGTATGTAATTATCCGGGGGTAAGTATTTATCCGGGGGTAAGTATTTATCCGGGGTATGTATTTATCAGGAATATGTATTTATTCGGGGTATCTATTTATCCGGAGTATGTATTTTTCCGGGGAATGTATTTTAATTATTCAATTAACGCGAAGGATATATAATTATCCCGAAGAATATTTAATTATCCCGGAGGATATTCGATTATCCGCGGGGTTTTAATTACCCCCGGGAATTCAATTATCCCTCGGGTATTTAATTATCCCCGGGGGTAATCAATTATCCCAGGTTATTTATTTATCCCCAGGGTATTTGATTATCCCGGGGTATTTAATTATCCTGGGGTTATTTAGAAGTTCGCAAAAAGTGTGGGAACCCTATCTAAGCTTAAACATTTCTAGCCTAAAAATATTTTGCGTTGTATTATTTACTTTAGTTTGATATTATCACATTTCTGATATTGTTTGGTTGTTTGGTCATAAATCTAACCTCAACAAATTGATGTTCGGGAATTTCTCAATCTTAGATCAAAGCACCAACTGTCAAGGGTCACAACTAATAAGTTACATGTTGGGCTGTCTGAAATTGAAGCTGTAAGAAGTGTAAGGAAAATTGGTGTGTGCTTTGACAATGAATTGTCCATGAAAACCCATATTGCAAAAATTTGTCAAAAGGCATTCTTTCAGTTGCACAATTGAAAACATATCCGCAAGTACTTTTCAAACAATTCAACTCATTCACCATGGACTATTGTCCATACATATTTGTATTACCTTTTTTCTTCTTCTTTTTTTATATAATTATTTTTGATAGTTTATCGCTAAGTCTATCAGTCAACCATATGTTCTTTTTAAATCATAGTTTTACCCCTTAATATTTTATTGGTGTAGATGTATTGTTCTTAAATCCTTTCAATTTTTCCCAATTTTACCTTTATCAAATCTTATTACTTCATATGTATTTTGTTTTTGCTGTGTGTTTTAATCACATTAAGTATCTTAGGGCTAGTTTTCTTAACTTGTATTTTTATTACGTATTCATGTAATATTTTATTTGTACAGTGCCAATGATTATTTACATAGATTTTGGCACTATATGAATTGTACAATTTTCCTGCTATTAAAGTTATGTAATATCAAGTTGTGGATGAACAAATGAAATGAAATGAATGAATATGAAAATCCCTGAGGGTGAATAATTTTTTGCCGTCCGTCTCATCGGTATTCAATTATCCCCGGGGTAGTTAATTATCCTGGGGGTCTTTAATCATCCCAGGGATATTGAATTATCCTGTGGTTATTTAATTATCCCAAGGGTATTTGATTATTCCAGGGGTATTTAATTATCCCAGGGTTATGATTATCCCCAGGGTATTTAATTATCCTTGGTGTATTTAGTTAACCCAGGGCTATGATTATCCTTGGAGTATTTAATTATCATCCGAGTATTTATTTGTACCAGGGGTATTTAATTATCCCAGGGGTATTTGATTATCCCAGGGGTATTTAATTATCCCAGGTTTGATTATCTCCAGGGTATTTAATTATCCTTGGGGCATTTAGTTGTCCCAGGGTTATAATTATTCCCGGGATATTTAATCATCATTCGAGTATTTAATCATATCAGGGGTATTTAATTATCCCCGGGGTATTTAATTATCCTTGGGGTATTTAATTATCCTTGGGGTATTTAATTATCCCAAGAGTATTTATTTATCCCAGGGTTATAATTATCCCCGTGGTAATTAATTATTCCCGGGGCATTTAATTATTTCAGGGTTATGATTATCGCCGGGGTATTTGATTATCCCCAGGTAATTGATTATCTATGGGATATTTAGTTATCCCCAGGGTATTTTATTATCCCAGAGTTATGATTTTCCTAGGGGTATTTAATTATCCCCGCGGTATTTAACTATCCTTGGGTTATTTAGATATCCCTTGGGGTATTTAATTATCCCAAATTAAAAATTTATACTATTTTTGGGAAAAGATATTAAGAAATTTGAGGAAAAAATACCAAAGAAGACACTTTTGCAATGCAAAGGGGGTATTTTATCGGCACTTCCTTTTGCCAATTTTACGCCTGGAAATTCGAGATTTTTGGGCAATTTCCCTTTGCCCCCCCTCCCTTCTCCCCTATTTCAAAGGTGACATAATCATAGACGCTTGAATCACAAAAATTGGTCAAAATTTCACTAACTGGCCAAAATTTCTCGAAAATAAAGGAAATCTTCCAGAAGTTAAATGGTTCCAGAATACTTAAGGGGATTTTGATGGAAACTTAATTTACCAGTGCAATGTTTCCCATTTGTCACCAGAAATTTCTGACCCCCTTGCTCATACCTCTATGATACATAGAAATGAGAAATTTTAATGATTGTTTTAAGGGTCCATCCACAAAGTACACATTCATCAAAATGCAATATTTATCCTCCTCGCGCTTCCTCAACTTGTATGCTTTGCCATTGAGCTGCCTTCCCTAATGGACCCACACTTATAGTATAGACTTTGTTCATGGAGGACAAATGAAGATTTAAATAACCAGCATGATTAAACCAGGGACCTGTAGTATCTGAATAGTATTTTCCTGATTGAACAATGAAGAGAACGAATAGTATTTATACATGATAAAATGTTCAAACATAAACAAAGGGTGGTGATTTCTCCATTTCTCTGCATGGGTTATAATCAAATGGTGTTGTGTATGTATGCAGAGTAAGTGCAACCCCCTCCCCATCTACCGAAGTGATACACTTACCCTATCCCCCCCCCCTCCCCCACCCTCTAATCAGACAGTGCATACATTACGTTATTTTCTATGCGAAGGGCCAGAAAATTATGTGCTGAACAGTCCTTATAACGTAAACTTAAATGTATCTTTTATTTTGAGTTACAGTCATTGGCGGCGTCAGGCATCACTAACTGGGGGTGGGGACAATTGACCCACAAAGTTTTGTGGGATCACGCCCTTGTCAAACGAAAGTATATACTGATAGAATTGTGTCCCTGTCCTAATTATTCATAAGTAATACAAGTGATTCGGCAATAACCAGTCAGTGGATCATGTACTCCCTCCCTACAGTTTCTCCTTGGATTTGAACGAATTCAGAATTCGATCTTTTTCCTTCTTTTTTCCCCCTCCCCAGTTTATTCATGTTTATATCTATTCATACATACAAAATAAACCATACATCATTTTACAGGAAAAAAATTAAGTAGAAAGTTTTGCAATATAACTTCGTTTTACATTTAAAGAATGACATCGTTTATGCAAACATAAATTTGAAACAATATCAGAACGTCCATTATATTTGTATACATATACGAAAGTAGCACTTGGCATAATCTCATCAAATTTGCAAAACGATAAAATGACGATAACCTTATATCCTCAGTAAAGAAAAAAATGAACCTCAAAAAGTATGAACTCAATAGTGAAATTAATCTGAACTTGCCTAATCATTTATATATATATATATATATATATATATATATATATATATATATATATATATATATATATATATATATATATATATATATATATATATATATATATATATATATATATATATATATATATATATATATATATATATATATATATATATATATATATATATATATATATATATATATATATATATATATATATATATATATATATATATATATATATATATATTTATATATATATATATATATATATATATATATATATATATATATATATATATATATATATATATATATATATATATATATATATATATATATATATATATATATATATATATTTACGTCATCTTATTATAAATGATCTTTTTATTGACAGATTGAAGAAAGTAACACAAACATCAGGCAAAATATCCAAAATTTTGCTCGCGGAGCGCCTTTAAATTGAGTTCGAGAAAGAAAGAAAGCATACAATGGGACACTTGCCAATGATTCGCTGAAGGCTGGATGTGAATTTGGCCATCTAGTCTAATTTATACTAAAAACTGTTACATATGTTATTCTCAGCAACAAATAATGGCCTCCATAAGGACCCTTTTCACATTATTTTTGACATTAAAGTATTCCGATTCATGACCCATACAATGGATAATCATGATCTAAGTCTATATCCTTCCGATTTCAAGAATTATTATATGACCTTTACATTTTCCAATTCAGCAATTATTGTTTCAACAAAATTGTTATATTTTACCAAATTTTGGAACACAATATCTTGAATTTTTGAAGCTGTAAATTAAAAAAATGAAGGAAAATGGGTCACTAGTAATGTTCGAACCTATAAAAGTTTAGACATTTTTTTGAGGGTGGAGGGGAGGGGGGAGGGTTGACCATATTTACATGAACCATATAAAGCTGTATTGCTGTGATACATATAAGGAAATATTATAGTTGGAAAGTGCCTTTCAGATCCCTACTTTCAAACATCTTCCGCCGCCTCAGATTTTCAAACATTATAGGGCATCACTGAAAGACAAGAAATCTTCAGAGCTTCCGGGGGCCTTTCTAAGGCCCCTCTTGGATCTTTGCTTTACTTCATCTCAGGACCCCACAATTTTTCATTTACATTTTGAAAATTTGTATTGATTTTAAGCCATTTTGAGGCTGTAATCTTCAGATCAGGGCTTTGCTCATTAATCCCAAAATTCGCCAAGAGGAAAATTCTTTTTTGCCTGTCTGCCTGTTTAGAGACGTTAACCTACATTTTAAACTGAGAATAAACTTTTCATCAATTAGGTTTTGGGTTGATTTTCCGTCCTTTTGAGGCAACCCCCACCCCCTCCCCAAAAAAACAAGATTTTCTTCAGAGCCTCTGTTTCGCCCCTTGGACAAGTACCAAGATTTTTCCCCTGGATGCCGCAGCGGCCCCTAAGCGGGTATATGCAGTTTCGTGGTTCCGCATTTGGTACTTGTGCCCTCAAGACAGTGGTCTAACGATGCCACTGGTTGTGGGCCTGGGGGAGGGAGGAGGGGAGTTGTTCCTAATTTTTCTATATTGATTGTAGACAGATGTATTTCGTTTATAGATAAGTCGTGCAAGTGCAAGTTTTCGTCGGATAATTTTGTCTTACATTCTGCGCTCGAAGTCTAGATACACCCCTGCATACAGGTTATTACAGTTTACATGTTATTTCATCCAAGACGGCCCCCTCTGGAGTATGTGGTAATACAAGTTGAACTTTAGTACCGTACATGTTAAAATACAATGAGAACAACAGTATTATTTTCAGACAAGAAAGTAAAGAAAATGAGCTAATTCATGAAATTAAATCAACTTGACTCTAATAAAACAAGAAATGTATAATGGATGGACATAAAGAAAATATATATATATAAAAGTATTTACATATGGCACTGGCAAGTTGCAACGGTACTGGTTATGTACTACCCAAATCAGGAAGGCTTGTCCCGCTTTCTATGTGGAAAAAGAAGCCGGAAGAAAGCTCAACCTAGACTTAGAATACTGAACTTGCAAGAAAATCTTGACAGAAGCGTCTACGAAATCTATTAATACACCCAAGAAAGGTATATAAGTTAGAAATGTCCTTTTATTTTGGATGAATTTCCCTCATGATACATTGTTTGTATTTAGAACTGATCAACCTTACGTGATGTTGCCTTCTCTGCTCTTGTTGTGACACACCTCCTTTGAAATTGATTCAAATAAATCTGAAATAGCTAGGCCCAGGCCTAGTACTAGTAGTGGAGTATGATACGTGCCAGGCTAAAATTAAGGATTAGGGGAGGACGCTTTAATACCTGGATCATCTGAAAGGAATTAAAAGCATTGACAATGTGGCTCCTGAAAGTTAATAATTGAAAGATAATTCAGTAAACAAATAAATATGAAAATAATATAGAGAGGGTGGCCTAAATAGGCCTACTGTAAATATTGGCTTAAATTAATGTTGTTGTCAGTGTGCTAGTCAGTTTAAGTAGATACTGTAATTAGTATTTGTGTTGGCTTTGATGATAAATTTATGTTATTTCCCTTTACTTGCACTGGAATGCAGTATTTAATTGCCATATACTGTCCAGGGATGAGATTATGTGTCACTTTGTAAATTGTACTATTGGTAAAATTAAAAGGTTAATAGGCCTACTCCATGATGATCATGAAGTTGACCATTAAAATATACTTTGCACATTTACAAAATCTTGAATACCTTTATAGAAAGAAGTGTGTTTGGTGGAGGGAGATTGAAATAAGCATTTTCTTTCACATGTTTCCCTCCCCCCTCCCTATATTAAAAAGACAGAAAGAAAAGAGCTACAAGTCAATAACAAACAACATAATTTAAAAGTAATAATTGTAACAAAGTGAGGAAATAATTTTATATCAACTGAATTTTGAAGTCTATGTATTTATCAAAGTTCATAAATCATGCCATTTTTCTCCCCAGATTCTGGTTTATTGGTCTCCTTGCAAGAAGTTAAAGTTTCAGCATGCACAGATTTAAACCCTCCAAATTCAAAAATGCTGCTGCAAAAACACCCAAACGGGAGGTAAATATGATGTTGATTGATTAAGTACACAATACCTAGCACTGAAGTACAGAAGTGTTGGTTGCTTGACAAGCGTTTAATGTTCCTCTGACAGAAACCCCAAGATCCAGTTTTCCAGACAAAACACCACTCATTTAAGGAAAAGTGCCCAAATATGATGCAGCAAGAATAGGCTGTATAGTATTTCTTGTTCAGATGTATTTGAATATGATAGCAGCTCCAAATCGATGAACAACTGAAAACATATACACTGACTCATTCATGGTTCTTAAATTAGATTACAACTGTCTTGTTGAATTTGCCAACATCTGCTGCCTTTAGACATAATATAAAAGTATACTTTTAAGTCTTTAGTATTCATTGCTACACCTATTGTTAGTCAAATGAAACTGACTCTAACTGATTTTGTTTTTGAAATATCACCCGTGATGCCCCCAGCAATGATTAGACTGGGTGAATCAGGTGAATTGTTTTCTGTGAATCTCTTTAAGTTTGTAGACTCATTAAACAGTGCTCTCCAAATGCAGCATTAGTTGTTCTGCTCCTTAAAGTTTCAAACAGTCAGACCCGACCTGATACATAACCAGGTCGGGTCAGATTTTTCCTGTTGATTTTCTTTATTCTGAAAACCTTAGTTGTTGTGGAAGTTGGTGCTGAGTATCATATTAGCAATGGATGAAGTCCTTATTGTGTGGTTATTTCAATTAAATAAAGTGGTCTCACTATTTGCTACAGTAAGTTTGTGGTTATGATTTGCTGGAACAAATTTTTAAGGAGAAGGACAAGTCATGGTATGATTTCCAGTTTTATGCAAAATAAGTCATTTTTGTCTTAATTTCTATAATCGTCTCCCATACAAGTTTTTGGAAGTTGAAGAAAGTTTAGAAAGTTGAATATGCAGGTGAATCATCCCCACAAGATGTTTTCTTGAATATCTTATCAACCTTGTTTATGATTCAGCCAAAAAGATTAGAGTAGATATAAATCTGATTTTCTTGATGTAATCTTTTTTGTATTAAAACTCCATATATAAGTAGGAGACAATTGATAAATTTGCTCAATTGTAATCATATTATATTTTTCCTTTTTGTTGCAGGAGATTATTTTAGACATATCAGCCAGGTCTCTGCAGTCTAGTTATGGAAACCACATCAAAGCAAGCAGTGCTTTTATGGTGTTCTGTGTAGATTCTGGCAGTGAGTTTACAGATTTACTTTTATTAAATAGTTACAGAAAGTTACTTCAAATAAAAGCCAGCAGATACCTCCGGAAAAACTTGGTCAGCTTGAACATCATAAATATACTCAATCAATTCACATTCAAGAAATCAGCCAGATATTGACTATTTGACAACCTTTATAAAAATTTTAGTTTTGATAATTCAAGGAAATGCAAATGGTGGTTTTTAGTGGCAAGATATTCCATGTTCGTATGTAAAACAATTGTTTGTTTTTTATTATTCTGTTGATAACCTCACATGCCACTTCCTCCTCCGGAAACTTCTTTCTCCCACCGTCTGCAGGAAAAGTATTATTTTTTTCTGAATACTCAGCCATGTTGGCATCCCAGGTAATGACAGGGCTGATGCAGCCGCTAAGCTTGCCCTCAACCTCCTCCCTGCCCCTTTTCCTAAAACCCTCTCTGACATCAAACCGCTTATCGCTTCCCTTGTTCGGGATCGCTGGCAAACCTCATGGAACTCCCAAATTGATAATAAATTCCATGTCATCCAGCCCACAATTCCAATCAAATCCACTATCAACAACCTCTCTTGTATTAACAACGTTCATATTACCCGTCTTAGAATTGGTCACACCCACCTCACTCACTCCTACCTCCTTATTGGCTCCCCCTAACCCCTCTGCAACAATTGCCATTGCACCCTCTTAATCCATCATGTTCTCCTTGCTTGCCCCTTGTACAAGCTTTCCAGAGCTTCCCTCGCTCCCCACAACTCAATTGCTGAGTTCTTCCAGAGAAATCCTCCGGATAACATTATCTCCTTCCTTCATCATGCCTCCCTCTACAACCATATTTAACTCTTCTCTTCCACCCCCTCTCTACTTTGTTTTTGTTTCAACCATGCACCTTTCCTCTTAATCACAGCTTTCTGACCTTTTGTTCTTGAATTTATCTCATTCTTCCCCTATTTCCTTTCCTTCCTACCTCTAGAATGATCTGACCTCTCAGGCACAAATTGATCTTCCTTGTCGTGGTGCCGTTAAGCCCTCATCAAACAAACAAACAACAAAATGTTGTAGGAAAATAGAGAACTTAAGTGAAGTTATTTCAAAATTTGGCTGTACCACCTGTCCTTGCTTGCCCCCTGTACAACCTTCCCAGAGCTTCTCTCGCTCCCCACAACTCAATTGCTGAGTTCTTCCAAAAAAATCCTCCAGATAAAATAGTCTCCTTCCTTCAGCATGCATCCCTCTACAACCATATTTAATCCTCCTCTTCCACCCCCTCTCTACTTTGTTTTTAGTTTTACCCATGCACCTCCTCTCTCGATCACAGCTTTCTGGCTTTTGTTCTTGAATTTCTCTCATTCTTCCCCTGGTCTCTTTCCTTACTACCTCTAAAATGATCTGACCTCTCAGGCACAATTTGACCTTCGTTGTCGTGGTGCCGTTAAGACCTCATCAAACAAACAAACCTGTCAACATCTTATTGGCAAAAATGTTTTAAACATTATAGTAATCATGTAATTCAAATTGTGCATAACAAACAAAAGCATTTTTCTTCTATCAGCTGGTGGAAATTTAGCTGTTTTGCCAGTGAATGATGTGGGGCGTAAGGATGCATCCATGCCTCTTCTCTTCGCCCATTCCAGTTTGATGACAGATTTTGATTTTTCACCATTTAATCCGTATCTTCTGGCAACGTGTGCTGCTGATGGTTTGGTAAGCAGCCATGTTTTTCTTATGATTGTCATAATTGAAATGAAGGTCCTCTGGTATTCCTTACTGGGCTCTTATAATCAACCATTACATCTTGTTGACTACCCTAATTTTAACAACCTCAGAACTACCTCTCAACAAGCATCTCCTCTTAGGCATCAACCTCCCACATCTATTCTCCAATAGAGAATGAATTTTTTAATAGAATTTAAGACATACAGTAACTGTAACCAAGAGACATTGCAATATCTATCTTTTTAATTCTTCCAAACCTCTTATTATCTCTGTTCTATTCTTTTATCATTTTTTGTTTCGATCTTATCACCATTTAGTTATCACCATCCATTTTCTTCTTAAAAAAAATATTGAACTTAGTCATAGTTGAGTGAGATGTGATCACTAGCAAATGTTTTGTACAAATGTTCCTTGAAACCAAACTGAGCTATACACCTAAGGACACTTAAGATCCAGTCATTGCTGCATCTCATCAGCATCTTCTTTTTCTTTTGTGTCACAGATTAAGCTTTGGGAGCTTCCAGAGAAAGGTTTAACAGCAAATCTATCCACAGCTCAGAGTACATTACCAAATCAAGGTGGAAGGGTGGAGTCGGTGTTGTTTCATCCTACAGCAGATGGATTACTAGCAGCGTCTGTTCAGAAATCATTGAAATTATTTGACGTCCATCATGAAAAGGAGATGGCAGGTGAGGTAAAGAGTAGTGCTTTCTCATGAGTACAAATTTTGAGAAGCAATTTAAAATATGAGTGATCTTGTGCAATAGATTGCAAGTCCTACTTTTAGATTCCTACCATCTCAGCATCATGCAGTACGACATCCATCCAACAAGTCATGCATCTCCCTCTCTTTCATTTCCCTCCCACAAACTCTGGTTACAAGTATAATAATGTGACCTCATTTTTTGTTCAAGGTCAGCCCCTATAAATCAAACTAGTATGGCATAGGATTGAAAAACAAGAAAGCTATCTAATGACATCATAAAAAAGTATACCTTCTTGGATGTTTAGACTCCAAAGTAAAATGGTCGATTTTGACAAGCTTTGATGAATTTTATGCTACTCTAATGGTTTTCAAAAGACTCTAATGCAATTTATGCGATTATTGTTGAAACTTGTTAACACTTGAAGAATTTTCAAAGACATCCTGGAGTATAGCAACAATTTTTTGAATTTTAAGTGTTGAGTTTGGTTGCATGGAACTCAAAAAAAAGATCAATGCATTGTTTTTTGAACTAATTATCTCAAAACTCTCATTGCGTTGAGGAATATTGAAATATGATTTTTTTTATGAGTTTCTTTGAAAATATTAAGCTGTAGAAAGTGATATCATGGTTTTACATTAATCAAGTTCTGTCTGGATTGAAATTCCCGTCAGCTGTAACTTAGGCTCATGTTACCCCCCCAAAAAAACACTATACAGTAAAGTATTTGAGATAATATTTATAAAGATTTTTTCCCTGATAGTAAAAGTAAGTCCATTTCTTTTAAAAAGCACTCAATTTTAAGAAGAATTTGTCAGTGATGTCACCCTCCTGAGGACTTTTTAAAGGAATTTACACTGGTGGGACAATTAATGACAAAAATGACATTGATTTAATCCCTTAAGCAGAAGCAGAACCACCGGTTTGTGTGTGTTGGAGGACGGGAGGAAGGAAGGTAGGGGGTATGGGGGGGGTATTCTTGAGAGACAGATTCTGCACTTTTTTTAATAAGAAAATGATAAAAACATGGTATAAAGTACCCCTTGAAAGTAAACATTGCCCTCAAATTCATATGAAAATTGCTAATGAACTTGTAATTTTGCTTGTTAGGGCCCCAGGTCAAATAATTAAGTTGCCCAACCAGTACCACAATTTTTGAGAAAGTGGTGGCTAAATGAAGTTACTGGTAGAGCATTTGGCATATGTTAGAAAAGGTCAGACCCTACTCTTGCATAATTGTTCACACCCAATTGTCATTTGTAAAGAAAATTTCTTTTAAAAAAGGTTTGGGAGAGTTCTTGAATTCAGGTTTCTATAGCACAGGTTTCTATAGCACAGGTTTCTATAGCACAGGTTTCTATAGCACAGAACAATGAGTTTGAAAACCACTACAAGTTCTTTATTTCCTCTGCCCTTTATATCACTAGCACTGATTGAATGCTATATTTTGATTTGATACAAACATAATAGCAGATGAAAGTCACACAGTTTGTAACAAAAAGCTGCAAATGGTATTATTGTTTGATATGTATTTATTGGAGGGTTTTCACCTTCCGGCTCTACTGCATAATTTTAATCTTTGATTCTGCTTAACCTCCAGTTTATGATCCCTAATATTCTAAAATCTAGGAATGAATGTTTTCGGAGACACCATACAAAGTTTGTCGTGGAAGCTTAATGGAACTCTTTTAGCCGCATCATCCAAAGACAAGAAGCTGAGACTGCTTGATGCCAGGCAGGGATCCGTTACAGCAGTAAGTCACATGTTTGCTGTTATCATCCCATTACAAAACAAGTTCAAACTTACATCCCTATCAAGTTGTACCATTTCCTGTTTGTTTTGTGTTTGCCATCTTTTGACCACATGCGGCATCCCAAGAAGTGCTTTGCTGTTTGCGACTGATTAGCTCAATTGGTAGGGTACCCGCTTTCCAGCCTGGAGGTTGCAGGGCCTCGTTTAACCAATGCATTTTACATGAAGACTAATTGCAGGAAGGGAGAGTCTGAGAGGGAAACCTCTCTGCTCTGGTGTTATTTTCACTATATAATGCATATTTTAGGCCTCATTTCAGCCTGAAATGAAAGTATTAAATTTGTGCTTTTCTGAACAAACATTCTTCAAACAATTTTTCAAAGCGTTGAAAAATTGCACTTTCATTTACAAAATAAATAAAAAATGGACTCATCGCCATGTGGACCTACACTGTTTAAAAATGGACTCGTCGCCATGTGGACCTACTCTGTTTAAAAATGGACTCATCGTCATGTGGACCTACACTGTTTGAAAATGGACTCATCGCCATGTGGACCTACACTGTTTGAAAATGGACTCATCGCCATGTGGACCTACACTGTTTGAAAATGGACTCATCGCCATGTGGACCTACACTGTTTAAAAATGAACTCATCGCCATGTGGACCTACACTGTTTGAAAATGGACTCATCGCCATGTAGACGCTCTGTCCAGTAGAAGCTTTGTCGCTATTTACTCAGATGTTTTCTTACCTTAAAAATAAGCGAAGCACAGCAAAATAACAGTAATGAACTGCTTTGGCGAGTGGCAACGATTATTGCGCGATTTACCGTGTGTAAAGCAAACACGCTAGTAAATAAATATATACATGCACCAACTTTTTTTCTGCTTTTTTAGCCTCTAAATACAAAAAGGTGGGTGGGGAGAAGGGGGGCTTAAAGCTTATAACTTAGGGCAACATTTGACTTTTAAAGGCTTGATTTCCCTAAATTTAATATCTGGTGACCAGTGGACTCATTTTGAGAAAAGTGGTCACCAAAAAGTAGTCACTGCGCTATATTTTGGTGACTGAATTACGTTAAACAAGACCCTGGGAGGTCATGGGTTCAAGCTCCGGTCGATTCAAATCAAAGACTTACAAAATGGTACCTGTTTCCCCCTCACTTGGTGCTCAGCATAAGGGATAGGAGCAGGTTAATAGGCAGGCTTGTATTCCCTTTGTGGCAGTTGCCTCATTCCAATCTAGGCATGTGACTTACATGGATTCAGCGCTATATAAGAGCAAAGTATTATTTAAACCCATGGACAGGTGAAATCTTTTATTTGTCCCTGAAAGAGGTGTGGATCATTTTGTTGAGTGCCATGTATTACCATAGTCATAACAGTAAAGGGAGGAAAGGTAAAACAACTGATACAGGCCTTACATGTATTATATACCACTCCTTCTTTACTTGTATTACATACCACTCCTTCTTTACTTGTATTACATACCACTCTTTCCTTACTTGTATTACATACCACTCCTTCTTTACTTGTATTACATACCACTCTTTCCTTACTTGTATTACATACCACTCTTTCCTTACTTGTATTACATACCACTCCTTCTTTACTTGTATTACATACCACTCCTTCTTTACCTGTATTACATACCACTCCTTCTTTACTTGTATCACATACCACTCTTTCCTTACTTGTATCTCATACCACTCTTTCCTTACTTGTATTACATACCACTCCTTCTTTAGTTGTATTACATACCACTCCTTCTTTACCTGTATTACATACCACTCCTTCTTTACTTGTATTACATACCACTCTTTCCTTACTTGTATCTCATACCACTCTTTCCTTACTTGTATTACATACCACTCATTCTTTACTTGTATAACATACTACTCCTTCTTTACTTGTATTACATACCACTCTTTCCTTACTTGTATCTCATACCACTCTTTCCTTACTTGTATTACATACCACTGCTTCATAACTTGTATTATATGTACATATTACTCTTTCTTTACTTGTATACATACCACTCCTTCTTTACTTGTATTACATACCACTCCTTCTTTACTTGTATCTCATACCACTCTTTCCTTACTTGTAGTACATACCACTCCTTCTTTACTTGTATTACATACCACTCCTTCTTTACTTGTATCTGATACCACTCTTTCCTTACTTGTATTACATACCACTCCTTCTTTACTTGTATTACATACCACTCCTTCTTTACTTGTATCTGATACCGCTCTTTCCTTACTTGTATTACATCCCACTCCTTCTTTACTTGTATCTGATACCACTCTTACCTTACTTGTATTACATACCACTCCTTCTTTACTCAGTATCTCATACCACTCTTTCCTTACTTGTATTACATACCACTCTTTCTTTACTTGTATTACATACCACTCCTTCTTTACTTGTATCTGATACCACTCTTTCCTTACTTGTATTACATACCACTCTTTCCTTACTTGTATCTGATACCACTCTTTCCTTACTTGTATTACATACCACTCCTTCTTTACTTGTATTACATACCACTCCTTCTTTACTTGTATCTGATACCGCTCTTTCCTTACTTGTATTACATCCCACTCCTTCTTTACTTGTATCTGATACCACTCTTACCTTACTTGTATTACATACCACTCCTTCTTTACTCGTATCTCATACCACTCTTTCCTTACTTGTAGTACATACCACTCCTTCTTTACTTGTATTACATACCACTCCTTCTTTACTTGTATCTGATACCACTCTTTCCTTACTTGTATTACATACCACTCCTTCTTTACTTGTATTACATACCACTTCTTCTTTACTTGTATCTGATACCGCTCTTTCCTTACTTGTATTACATCCCACTCCTTCTTTACTTGTATCTGATACCACTCTTACCTTACTTGTATTACATACCACTCCTTCTTTACTCGTATCTCATACCACTCTTTCCTTACTTGTATTACATACCACTCTTTCTTTACTTGTATTACATACCACTCCTTCTTTACTTGTATCTGATACCACTCTTTCCTTACTTGTATTACATACCACTCTTTCCTTACTTGTATCTGATACCACTCTTTCCTTACTTGTATTACATACCACTCCTTCTTTACTTGTATTACATACCACTCCTTCTTTACTTGTATCTGATACCGCTCTTTCCTTACTTGTATTACATCCCACTCCTTCTTTACTTGTATCTGATACCACTCTTACCTTACTTGTATTACATACCACTCCTTCTTTACTCGTATCTCATACCACTCTTTCCTTACTTGTATTACATACCACTCCTTCTTTACTTGTATTACATACCACTCCTTCTTTACTTGTATCTGATACCACTCTTTCCTTACTTGTATTACATACCACTTTTTCCTTACTTGTATTACATACCACTCCTTCTTTACTTGTATCTCATACCACTCTTTCCTTACTTGTATTACATCCCACTCCTTCTTTCTTGTATTTACCACTCCTTCTTTACTTGTATCTGATACCACTCTTTCCTTACTTGTATTACATCCCACTCCTTCTTTACTTGTATTACATACCACTCCTTCTTTACTTGTATCTGATACCACTCTTTCCTTACTTGTATTACATCCCACTCCTTCTTTACTTGTATCTGATACCACTCTTTCCATACACATATTGCATACCACTCCTTTTTTACTTATATTACATACCATTCTTTCTTTACTTGTATTACATACCACTCCTTCATACTTGTATCTGATACCACTCTTTCCTTACTTGTATCTCATACCACTCTTTCCTTACTTGTATTACATACCACTCCTTCTTTACTTGTATCTCATACCACTCTTTCCTTACTTGTATTACATCCCACTCCTTCTTTACTTGTATTACATACCACTCCTTCTTTACTTGTATCTGATACCACTCTTTCCTTACTTGTATTACATCCCACTCCTTCTTTACTTGTATTACATACCACTCCTTCTTTACTTGTATCTGATACCACTCTTTCCTTACTTGTATTACATCCCACTCCTTCTTTACTTGTATCTGATACCACTCTTTCCATACACATATTACATACCACTCCTTTTTTACTTATATTACATACCATTCTTTCTTTACTTGTATACTCCTTCATTCTTTCTTTTTACTTGTATCTCATACCACTCTTTCCTTCATACTTGTATCTCATACCACTCTTTCCTTACTTGTATCTCATACCACTCTTTCCTTACTTGTATTACATACCACTCTTTCCTTACTTGTATTACATACCACTCTTTCCTTACTTGTATTACATCCCACTTCTTCTTTACTTGTATCTGATACCACTCTTTCCTTACTCATTACATACCACTCGTTCTCAGTACATTATATATCCTTTACATAAGAATAAAAGGTTGTTGTTGTGAATGTGAAAATACATGTCACTTTAAATTGTGTCAATTTAGCAAAAATTGTCTATTTCTGGTCTATTTTTTATAATTTTTTATGACCTAACAAAATTTAGGAAGGATGGTCAGTCTAGTTAGTGAATCAGCACAATTCATTAGTAAAAGGTCTTTGAAAATGACAGATTCATCATTTTATATTGCTCATGTATTGTTGGTGTGAAAGCAAGTGTGACTCTAGAATGAAAAGTGAAACAGTAAATGTTGGTTTTTAAGTACTTCAGCCTTTTAAATAAACTAGTTGCATACAGGAGGAGGATTTTCTTTGTTTGTATATACGTTAATATATATGTGTTTATATATATATATATATATTTATATATTTATATATATATATATATATATATATATATATATATATATATATATATATATATATATATATATATATATATATATATATATATATATATATATATATATATATATATATATATATATATATATATATATATATATATATATATATATATATATATATATATATATATATTTATATATTGACATAAAAGTGTTTGGGAAGTACTTCACAATTGGAAGAAGTTAATTATTGATTGATGGGCAATATTTGTGTGTTTCATTATTAGTTTTGGTTAAAGAAAAGGTGTAATACATTTTTCAGAAAATTTCAATTGGTTTCCCTTATTTCATAATTATTTGAAGTATCATTTTGAATTGTTAAATATTTTCTTCTTTCTCTTCCCACATATATATTGCCTTTGGAATACTTTGCAATTATTTTTTGATAAGATGGTTGTTTTCTATGACAAATTACTGTGGGAAAAAAGACCATTTAAATGTACTGTAGGTGAAGAAATTAAGAAAGGAATTATTCTATAAAATAATCTGAGTAAATTCTTACTAAAAAGGCTACATGCCTCAAACTGAAGTACTCATTTCAATTTCTTTGAAAGAATGTAAAGGCACCACCTTCATTTCTTCTTTTTAGGAAGCGAACGGGCACCAGAACATGAAAGACTCCAGAGTTTGCTGGTTAGGAAACAAAGATTACCTTGTTTCAAGTGGATTCAACCAAGTGAGTCATTTTCCTTTCGAGTCAAGTGACTTTAAAAGTGCTGAGAGATAGTAAGTCACATGTGCTGCAGTCTCTAAATATTTTTGTGTCAATGTTGAATAATTTTTCTTCCTGTATTTTGAACAAACTTATGATTTTCGGTGAAATGTCAAGATATCTACTTCTTCATCATGTGGAGGTATTCCATTTAAGTGCATGGACCGTCCTTGTGGTATATCCTCCTGAGTAAAATTTATTTAAAAGAAACAAAAAAAATATGAAAATTAAGGATTTTTTATGAGTTCACAACAATATGCCTGAGCTGACCATGTGCGACTTTGTGTCAGAAGTTAAAATTGAAAAAAAAAATTTAAGATGCATTTCTGTCAATTTCAAGTAAAACTGTGTGCTTTGAAGTTACGATGTATACTTTCAAGCTTGTGTGATTCCCGGCAATATTCGTGGTAAATGATGTATATCACTTTATAATCAGCTGACTAATTTGTATGATCCCTTTTTCAGTCAAGAGGAAGGCAGTTAATGGTATGGGATGTGCGCAGTTTCCAGAAACCTATTGAAAGTCATGATTTTGGTCAGTCCACCGGGTAAGTTACTGTTACAGTCGATATCCAGCCACAAATTTATATTTTTAAATGATACCTACTTGTTACAAATTATTCTGAAATTGCAAGGATTTGTTGTGGACTCAAATACAAAGATAAAAATTCCCCCCTTTTTCAAAAGTCTATCAAAATGAAGAAAAAATCAAATAAATAAATTAATTATCAAAATGTATATATAAGTTCCAATTTTACAGCATTTTGTGTACATATGCTTTAAATCATGCAGATATGCCCACTTTACTCCTTGCTATGAGAACACATTTTATATACTAGCTACACTTGCTGTACAGGTATTAATTGGTTCTGTAAACAATTTATTCATGTATGAGTGACATTTAAGGTCAATGGTGGTCAAGTCTTATTTTACTGAACCACCGAAAATAGCCAAAAAGTGGCGGTTGGGAAATAAAGGAGCATGTACACAACATGAGCTGATAGTTGTTTGATTGCATGACCTTTTTATTTCCTTATTATAAGTCTTTTTTATGTAAAATTCATTGAATTGGTGTAGAAATTCTTGGCACAAAGCTTTTACTTCATACATACCATAAATTAAATTCTAGTGTGACTTTATCAGCATTTTCAATGACTGATACATATGGAATAAAGTATTAGATATTAGAATTAAGAAATTTACACAATTTTTAGCTGTCTGTCCAGTTATACTTACAAAATTTAGCTTAGTTGAAAATTCCTCAACTTTCGTCAGCTATAGCACCGAGCTGGAACTGGAGGTTTTGCAGCCTGTATCCAGTATCATCCTAAGGTATCCTAAGGTATAACTCAGCTTAAACAGAACTTTTTTGTAGCCAGCCATAGACTTTTAGAAGAAACATTTTACAATCCAGAAAATTTTGTTGAGCAGCTGCTGCATGATTATGCTGTCTTAAAGAAAAGGCTCAAAAGGGTGAATTACAACTAGATTTATCATTTACTATACCTTCGTGTGGATTTTTTTTTTCTTTTTCTTTCTTCAAGTTATTATCTTTTCGTCAAATCTTGCCACATTTGTTTCCCTTCTTTGTTCTACAGAATTATAATTCCTCTGTTTGATCCAGACACCAATATGATGTTTCTTTCTGGACAGGTAAATTTTGACCCATTTTTTCATTTCACTTTCAAAAACTTTATTTCAGCCATTTTGAGTGCATTTACAAATTTACAAAATTGGCAAAAGTTATAATCATACATAAAGTACTAACAACAGAAACACATGTTAGTTTGAATGCCAATAATCAGTATGTTTGAAATTGCATCATTTAACAAGTACTAAATTCTACTGGATGAGCTTTAGCAGCTGCAATCTTGGACATTGGAACACCCTGCTTCCTTCTTCAATGCTTATGAAACAATAATACAAAAGTTGTCATTAGAAATTGTTCTATATTAATGTGAGATCATTTCACACTTGGTAATAACAGTTGCATGGGTGTAGCCAAGGAGGTTAATATGTTCTTCCAATTACCCCCATAAAAATATAATAATAATAATAAATAAATACAAATTAGGTCCAGAAAATATGCTAAAGGTCCAGATTTTAAGGTCTTGTTTGCAAAAAGTGTAATAGAATGTTTATTACCAAAATTGTCAATTTTTAGATCAAAAACAATTGTTATTGTGTCGCCCATTTTTGCAATGGCCAGAAATTTGTAAAATTCGGCAGTCTTGAAGTGCATGGAAATCTACACGCTGGTTGTATTCAGTTTTCCATTTGCTGTTTGCATACCAGAAATAGAGCAAATTCATTGTCAAGATTTTCACAAAAATCTGCAGTCAAAACTGGAAAATATGTGCTTATGCGTAAATAATTAGTTCCATGAACACAAAGAACTGCATACAGCTATGCTATGCATAGCGGCTCACAAGTGTGATATGATACCACACATGATAAGTGTGGTATCATTTTATGGAAATCATGTTAGATTTGTGGGATTAAAACTTTATGTTGATTGAAAGAGAAGAAAAGTTCTTGGTTGATCTTTTAGTTGGTCATTGGGAGATAACCTCATTCCAGATGGATTTCTTTAGCCCCCTCCCCTGCTTCCCCAGAGGTGGGATCATGTCTATTCTCTCTCTTAAAGTCCCACGTGTGCAACGAGAGCGACGTTACATCTGATTCTTTCTCTCGTACTATTTCGCTCAGTTTTCACTTCACTTTGCACCAATTTTTATTTTTTATCTTCATTTTTCTCTGTGGATGGGCTTCTGTTCTCAGTGAGATTGTTTCTTTTATATTTTCCCTTTCGTCCTGACCAGACTTTCGCGCCTTTCGTTACTAGTACAGCGGTTCTGATATAGTAGTTCCGCAACTTTTTTTTTAGCTGCCTCGGGTCTCTCGGCCCTTGGTTTTTTTCTTCACGATGACGAAACGCTTCTGCCTTGACCTTGATCTTGATCCTCCCTCCCCTCCTCCTGACCCACCTATACCACTATGGACCATTATTTAGCCCCAATCCCTATAATTCTTATAATACAGGCCACCAATAAAAAGATAGTTTCAAAAAGTTTCCCCTTTTCTAATCCACAAGGCACTCCAAGGCCTTGTAGAGGGTACCAAAGTCTCCACCCTCAGATTGGGCGATCTCCTGGTGCACTGCACCGGAGACACTCAAGCCACCACCCTCCTCACCACCAAACCCTAGCCAATACCGGTATTGACACTACCGTCACCCCCTCACCATTCTCTAAACTACAGCAAAGGTGTGGTCAGATCCAGAGATCTGGCTGACCTGACTGTAAAGACCTCTTAAAAGAAGTGACAAACCAAAACGTAACAGAAGCCTGTCGTCTCGTCCGTAAGGGAGACGGTGCCGAAACACCCACAAACACCATATTCCTAACATTTTCCACACCAAGTCTCCCTTCCCACATCACAGCAGGCTACCTAAGAATCCCAGTCACCACTTATATTCCGAACCCCCTTCGTTGTCATCAGTGCCAGAGGTATGGCCATGGAAAAAACTCCTGCAGCAGCCAAGCGCGCTGTGGCAACTGTGGAGCCCTAGACCACGACAGCACCTCCTGCACCAGCACCCCACACTGCACAAATTGCAACGGTACTCATCCAGCTAACCATCCCTCATTCTTTAAAGATTACCCCACCTGGCTCCAAGAAAAACAAATTGCGAAACTAAAAACCCTTAACCCCAACATCACATACCCAGAGGCCAGGGAGCAATTTCTCGCTTCACTCCACGCTAAACCATCCTACTTGAGCGCAGTCTCCTCCAACACCAATATTGCCCCCACTAACACAACTAAAACTGACTCACACACCCAAACAGACCGCACCTGGCTCTTCTTACCTATTCCTAAGCCCATCATCATTGACAACAAACAAACCACATCCATTACCCAAAGGACCACCACCACCACTTCTCCCCCTAACCTTCCTTCCTCCTCAAAGACTTCCGCCATCCCCTACGCCAACACCTCTAATGCCAACAAACATCAAACTCAAAGCCAACCTGGCTAACAGTCATCCAATCAACAAGCAACAAACCAAGAAACAACCAATATACAAACAGTCCACCATCCAAACCCACACCCACATTAATGACACGGAAGAGAACATGGATTGTTCGGTTACCGAACATACTTCGCGTCCAACTTTCAAAAACAAGCGTTTCCAAAAAAACAGAGACAAATCTAAAGAAAAAATAAACCAACTCAGACCCAACAGAATCTCCTCAAGATAACCCCCTGCCTCCTAATGGTGTGCAATCTAAACAATAACAATAACATTCACAACATCATACAATGGAACATAAGGAGCCTTAAGGCCAATTCTGAAGAAATTGACCTGGCCACATTGTCTTCTGCCTACAAGAAACTTTCTTGAAAACCATTGACCATTACTCCCTCAACAACTTCGCTTGCTATCACAAACACCAACTGGACGCCGACAGGGCCTGTGGGGGCATCTCCATTCTCGTTAGACACGATATGCCTCACAGCCCTGTTCATGTGCACACCAACCTTCAGGCCATCTGTATATCTATCTCCCTCCACAAACCTTTCACTCTTTGCAATATCTATCTTTCCCCAACACCAACATTCAGCCAACCAGCCTTAACAACCTCATCTCTCAGCTCCCCTCCCCCTTTATCCTTGTTGGTGACTTCAGCGCTGACAACCCTCTGTGGGGCTCTATTACCACCACCCCTAGAGGCAAGCTCATCGAAAACGCTCATCGTCAGCACAGCCTGTCCTTACTCAACACTAACTCCCCGACCTACCTTCACCCTGCCACAGGCTCCCTTACCTGTATTGACCTGTCTATCTGTTCTTCCAACCTCCTCCCTGATTTTAGCTGGAGAGTCGCTGCTGACCTCTGTGGTAGTGATCATTACCCTCTTCTTATACACTCCAACCTTCAAACCTCCACTAACCACACTCTCAATTGGAACCTCAAGAAGGCTGACTGGCCCCTTTTCGAAACCCTCTGTGACTCACACCTCTCTTCCCATCTCCTCGAGGATGAGGATCCCATGTCAAACTTTAGTAATATCCTTATCAACATCGCCACTTGCTCAATTCCCAAAACCCCCAAATCACCCCCCAACCCCTGGTTCTCTGCTGACTGCAAAACTGCCATCAAGAACAGGAAAAGAGCCCTCAGGAACTTCAAAACTAATCCGACCACCCATAACCTCAACCTCTTTCGCATCAGCCGTGCCAAGGCCAGACGCACTATCAAGGACAGTAAAACCAACACTTGGAACAACTTCATCTCTTCTCTCACCACCAACACCCCCTCTTAAGAAGATTTGGAGAATGGTCAACAGCTTTCACGGCAGAGTGGGCAAATCTCCCATCTCCTATCTCTCTTGGAATGGTGATGTCTCATCGCGAAAAAGGACATCATTAACCACCTCGCCGCCACTTTCAGCAACATCTCGTCCTTAAGCAAGTACTCCAATGCCTTCAAAACCAAAAAACCTTGCGATGAAGCCCGAAGAATCACTTTTCCTTCCGACAACTCCAAAAGCTACAACCCCCCTTCTCACCCTTTCTGAATTAAACCAAGCTATCCACGACGCTGGCTGCACCTCCAAGGGTCCAGATAAGATCCCCTACCAGTTCCTGAAACACCTCCCCATCAAGGCCACCACTACCCTACTCACCATCTTCAACAACATTTGGTCCTCACACTCCTTTCCCCCTATCTGGAGGACAGTTATTGTCATCCCTGTCCTTAAATCGGGGAAGAACGGTACCGGGTACCGACCCCTCCAGCTACCGCCCCATCGCCCTCACCTGCTGTCTCTGTAAAATTATGGAAAGGATCATTAATCAGAGACTAAACTGGTTCCATCCTCTCCCCTCACCAAAGCGGCTTCCGAAAACGTCGCAATACCCTGGACCAGTTAATTACGCTAGACACCGCTATCCGGGAATCTTTTGTTAAAAAGGAACATCTTATTGCCATATTTTTTGACCTTGAGAAAGCTTTCGACACTACATGAAAATACGGCATTACCCGCAAACTTCACACCATCGGCCTCAGAGGCCATCTTACCATCTTTATTCAAAACTTCCTCTCACCCAGGCAGTTCCAAGTTCGTATTGGCCACACCCTCTTTTATTATTATTATTATTATTATTATTATGTAGATGCTTATATAGCGCTTATGTTGAGAACAAAACTAAGCGCTTTACATTATTGGGTAAAAAGGTGTGTTTCTCCAATCCATACCCCCAAGAAGAGGGCGTCCCCCAAGGCAGCATCCTCTCTCCCACTCTATTCAACCTGAGCATTAATAACATCGCGGATAACCTTGGCCCCAACATCAAATGTACCTTATACATGGATGACTTCACCATCTTCTACTCCTCCTCTAGCTTTCCTATTGTTGAAAGAGGCTCCAAATCAGCCTCAAGCAGCTGCAAGACTGGGGCACCAAAAACGGTTTTAAATTCTCCAAAGACAAGACAGTCTGCATGCGCTTTTGTCATTTCAACAACCACCACCCCAACCCGAACTTTGTGCTCAATGGGAATCGCATCCCTAAAGTTGAACACACAAAGTTCCTGGGTCTAACTCTAGACCTCAAGCTTACCTACAAGCAGAGGTTGCGTTAGAATTTTTTGCCTGGCGTATTTGCTGACGACAAGCCCTTGAAGTTTGGCGTATTTTGTAAATTTGCCGTCGTATGTACAGGGCATTGGGTAATGTAAAGGGCATTGCGCGCTAGCGAAGCATGCAAGTAATTGTTAACACAACACACTTGTGTAGGCCTGCCTTGCTAAAGTGAATGGAAATTGGGCTTAAAATACCAAAAACATTACAAAATTGGACTATTATTATCATAACAAATATTACAAAAAAGTTCATACCCAATCCTTGTATTATGTTGATTGTTGAGTCATGAAATTTGGGTTAACAGTCCCAAAATAAACTAGAAAATTCTTTTGTTTATCGTATCCAAACTTTCATGAGGTTTTAGTAAACTTTTACCAATTGCCAACAATAATATACTATTCAGATCTTGAACACGCCTACTTCTTTACAGTATAGTAACTTGACTTGCAGACTGATCACTTCACAGATACACCATCAACACAATACAGGAGGAAAGTTAAATCCTAGCTAATAATATCGTTGACAATTGACAGCCTGCATTCAAAACAACATCAAAACTTTCACATACACTGTACAGTGTACGTACATCATGCATAGGGCCTATGTACTAGCCTATATGTATTTATGGCAGCACTACGGGCATGTTGAATCATTCTTCCGTTAGTCTCGTAGTTGTGTCATTTTTCTTTTATTTATGAGTAATTCAAAATCATTTTTGTGTGAAATAAAACTTTGAATCGCATCAGAGGTAAGATGTACATGATTTTAGTTATGTTAATGAAAAACTGTGGTGTAAAATTCCATATGCTATATCTAAATCTTTCGACGCAGGTACAACCTGTGTCGTGAGAAATTTCAGCCATGGCGTAATATACGACAAATTTGTCGTTAACGCGATCTCTCCCTATAAGCAGCACATCACCAACCTGACACTAAAATGCAACAGCTCCCTCAACATCCTCCGACTCCTCTCCAACACCAATTGGGGTGCGAACCGCTATGCTCTCAAAATGTTCAGGCCCACCATTCGTGCCAAGCTTGACTACGGCAATATTGTCCACTGTGTTGCTCACAACTCATACCTCAACCACATCAGCACCATCCAAAATAAAGCCCTCAGGCTTTGTCTAGGTGCTTACAGGACCTCCCCAATCACCAGCCTTCATGTTGAAGCCAACGAACTTTCCTTTCTACTTAGATGTAGAAAGCTTAGCCTCTACTATGCTTTTAGAGTCCTCACCGACACCCAGAACCCTGTTTACAACATCATTAGGTACCCCAATGTCTCCACCTTCTTTGATAGGACTAAAACCCTCTCCCCTTTCTTCAGCTTACACATTAAATCAGACCTCCTCCATCTCGGCATTAACCCCACCACTCTCGGCACCTTCTCATGGCCCACTTTTCCTCCTTGGGCCACCCCCTCCCTTCTGTCCACCTGGGCCTCTCTACTCATCACAAAACTCAAACCCACCCTAACCTCTTCATCAATCTCTACAACCAAATCAAAGACCAACTCTTAAATTACACCTCCATCTATACTGATGGCTCCAAGGAAGCCAACAAGACAGCTGCTGCTGCCGTCATCCAAGACATCAGTAGCAGACTTCCCGACTACTCATCCATCTTTTCAGCCGAGGCTAAGGCCATTCTCCTCGCCCTCAACTTTATTGAGTACTCTCCTCTCAGCCACTCTGCCATTTTCTCCGACTCAAAGGTTGTTCTTACTTCTTTACTCAATCTTAAATGGGATAACCTCACATGCCACCTCCTCCTCCGGAAACTCCTTTCTCCCACCCTCTGCAGGAAAAGTATTCTTTTCTTCTGGAGACCGAGCCATGTTGGCATTCCAGGTAATGACAGGGCTGATGCAGCCGCTAAGCTTGCCCTTAACCTCCTCCCTGCCCCTTTTCCCAAAACCCTTTCTGACATCAAACTACTTATTGCTTCCCTTGTTCGTGACCGCTGGCAAATCTCATGGAACTCCCAAATTGATAACAAACTTCATGTCATCCAGCCCACAATTCCGATCAAATCCACCATCAAAAACCTCTCTCGTATCGACAACGTTCATATTACCCGTCTTAGAATTGGTCACACCCACCTCACTCACTCCCACCTCCTTATTGGCTCCCCCCAACCCCTCTGCAACAATTGCCATTGCACCCTCACAATCCATCACGATCTCCTTGCTTTTCCCCTGTACAAGCTTCCCAGAGCTTCCCTCGCTCCCCACAACTCAATTGCTGAGTTCTTTCAGAAAAATCCTCCGGGGAAAATTATCTCCTTTCTTTATCATGCCTCTCTCTACAACCATATTTAATTCTCCTCCTCCACCCCCTCTCTACTTTGTTTTTGTTTCAACCATGCACCTCCCCTCTTAATCACAGCTTTCTGACCTTTTGTTCTTGAATTTCTCTCATTCTCCCCCTGTTTCCTTTACTTCCTACCTCTAGAATGATCTGACCTCTTAGGCACAATTTTACCTTCGTTGTCGTGGTGCTGCTAAGCCCTCATCAAACAAACAATTTAGTTTATGGAGCTTTGTGTGTGTGTTACGAGATTGCTTGAACCGATCTGTTTAGTTTGTACCCTGAGAGTAGGCCTAACGTAACATAAATTGCACTGCACGTGTCTATTTAACATACACATGGCCATGCCAAAAAAGGTAAGATTCGTTCAATTTTAAAGGGTAAATTGAAAATCTATTACTAGATGAAGGGTCGCCATATGCAGCATATCTGCCATGGGATATGATTTTCATGTTGAATCATGTTATTCATGACGTATCTCATGACGTATCTCATGACGTATCTCATGACATATCTTATGATGTATCTCATGACGTATGTCATGACATATCTCATGATATATCTCATGACGTATCTCATGACGTAATGTATTATTATGCTCTCGTATATGATATTCATGTTGAATCATATTATTCATGACGTATCTCATGACGTATCTCATGACGTATCTCATGACGTATCTCATGACGTATCTCATGATGTATCTTATGACGTATCTCATGACGTATCTCATGACATCTCATGACGTATCTCATGACGTATCTCATGACGTAATGTGTTATTATGCTCTCGTATATGATATTCATGTTATTCATGACGTATCTCATGACGTAATGTGTTATTATACTCTTGTCAGCCAATTGCAAAGTTAATTCGGTTATGAAGTTCCAATGATGACTTTATATCGTTTATGAAATGTTCAATAGATAGTTTGAGGGAAACAACCAAACTATTAAGAGTAGTTTATGTGTAATACTTTTAACTGGTAGTGCTCGTATCTTCTTGTTTGTGTGAATGTACTTTAAATTAGATATGCAATGAAGGAGGATACTTCACGTTTTTTGAACATTAATTTTCTAAATGTTCAAAATTTTGCTGCTGTTACAAAATGTTTTTTCTCACCATATGTTGTGACACGACCCATTGGAACACATTATTATTTCTATAAAAAGCTGGTAACTTCTTGTTAGAAGTATAATTTTATGTTTCAGACATCGCTATGAAGTGAAAATCAGGAAACTCATTAATGTCATATATGTGTATTGATTTCAGAAAATATCTGCCAGCGGAAAATGGCAAAATGTAACATTTCGCATTGTGGTGTGAAATAATGCCTCACTGTTAGACTGCTGCCTTTGTCCCATCCCACCCTAAGATTCATGCCTGGCAGCACCTGCTTTTATCTGAGAATTAATATGCTGCTAAACTTGTGACCTGATGAGGAGGATTTAAATAAGAAAACCTGTTTCAAGGACTAAAGTAACCACCACTCACCAACTGACATGCATACGCCACATCAAAGTTTTGTTGAGCTTCAACATCATTGGTGTTCTGTTTAACAACTCTAGCAAGTTTTTTTCTTTTTGTGATGCCCCACCTCCATGAAAATGCCATCCCAAGTTAAAAAAAGGGGAGTAAGGATCAATGAAGTGTGTCAACTGTGTTGTATAAGACGGTAGCATTACCTTATAAACCGTAACTTGAAATTATTTACAACTTCTGTTTGTAAACAGGTGTCATTTTTATTTCTTCAAGGGTGATACATCTGTTAGGTACTATGAGGTTAAAGAGTCATCGCCTTGGCTAAAGGAAGGTAAATCATTTTTCACTTTTATTTTGTATGTGATGAATAACTTCTGTTTTGATGTCAAATTTTCTGGTTTGAAAGCATTTAAAGTTGTTTCAAGTGAAGCATTAAAGTTGTTCTAAACAGGAAACATGTTACATTCACCCTGTACAGTTGTTCTTATCTATGAAATCATATTTGATATGCTTATATTATTTCTACAAATGTTACTTAAATTTTCTTCACTTTAACAACATGTGCACCTCATTTGATTGTTTCATAACTTTGTTTATTTGATTTCGTGAATGTAACAATGGCCAGAGTCATTAGAACTTATTTATTACTTATATCTTCATTGATTATACAATTGGTGAAATCCTTTAACAACAAAATACCTGTCATAACTATGAAATACTTTCAGATTTTGTCATCGTAATATTTTTATTTTCATATTGCTGGATAGTAAATTAGGTTTGACCAAAAAGTGGGGGACCAAAAGTGGAATTCTTGAAATGTGAGGGGGTCATGGCCCCTTAAAACCCCTGCTACTGGCACCACCCACTGTGGCAAAGTGAAATGGTACCTGATCACACCAAGAGGTTCCTCCTCCAGTAAAAACAATATCAAACAAAGGTTCAATAACTTAAAAGAAGTTCATTTTTCTGTCCTTTTTCTTATTACAGCTCATGTTTACATATCACAAATGCAGACTAAAGGTATCGCCCTGGTCCCTAAACACGCCCTGGATGTCATGACCTGTGAGGTCAACAGAGTGTTGCAGCTCACTCAGAATTCTGTTGTTCCTCTCAAGTATGAGGTCCCAAGAAAGGTATTGTAATGTTAGCAAAGAGACTATAGCAACAACATACCTCTTCAATATGTTTGGAGGCTTTATTATTTTAAGTTTAATTTTCATTATTGGATAACAAATTAATCTAACTCAAGAACAGTGATGACACAGGCAAGCTATTAGCTAATTATTCCATAAAAAGTTTGAGGTATAAATGTTCCTATGTATGAGACCATGACCTTTCTTTGCTTTTCAGTAACTGTAGGAAGTTTGTAGTTACATCTGAAAATAAATGAACTTCCCAAAATTGTGTACTTTAAAAGTAGTCTGCCTCTTTAAGTTTTGATTGTCTTTTTTGGAGATGATGTAAAGTGAGGTACTGAATATTTAGTACCCATTTATATTCTATCCTGCGTCATATTCACGTTGCATTTCTCAACCTCATCAGGACAAAGCTGTGTCTTGGTTTTGGTGCATTCTTGTTGTTTCTCACTCCTCGAACTGTTACCCTTAATCTTTTGACTGTCCGTAATTTAATCCAGACCCTGCCTCTTACCTAGTAAGTTTAACAGATTTTGCAGTGGTGAATTTGTTGCTGTTATAATAGTTAAATTCAGCTAATGGTACTTCTGCCTGCTCATAAGCCTTTCAGATATAAGCAGATATTTCTGAAGATCTAAGAATATATGCAGAATATACACTCTGAATATATGCAGAATATGTACAAAAGTACAGTCACTTTTGGTGACTGATCTGAGAAGTCGGTTAAGATGGCTGGCCACTCTTTGGCAGAGAACTGCAGCTTTTCATATTCTATATGAAAATGTTCTTCTTTTTCGTTCAGTCTTACAGAGATTTCCAAACTGAACTGTTTCCAGACACGAGAGGTTTTGAAGCAGGTGTTTCATTGGAGGATTGGTTTGAAGGCAAAAATGGCACAGTAAGAAAAACATGTCTTGTTTTTTTCTTCTTTTTAATGTCAACCTAATTCAGCAACAGGAATACTTCATATATTTGCATAAGTGTTTTAATACACACATTAACAAGTTCAAGCAAGATTTGTTAGGTACATTTTGATGGAGGAATTTTACTTCACCTTAATTTTATTTTACTTTATCAAAGCCCCTGTGTACAAAATGTGACTAACTATTGTCTGACAGACGGTCAGCAACTGGAAACTTATATATATTTTATTTTGGTACCAATCAGTGTGACTCTTACTAATATCCTCTGCCCTTCCACACTTTCCACTATGCCATTACTGTGTGATCTAATTAGCCTTGCTGGTAAATATTAACCTCGGCAGTGTTATACTGTTATTGACAAAAATAACATCAAATCTGATGCAATTTACTCAGTTTTAATTTTGGATAGGTTTCGTTGGTGAGCCTGGACCCATCAAAGCGTACACCTGTTCATCAGGGGGACACAAGTGCAACAACAAGAGCTGCAGAGGAACCATCTATTCCAGAAAAACAACCAGAACCAAACGTGGAAGCTGAAGGCAAACCTGCAAAGGTATATTTCAATATATTTTGAGTATATTTCAATAACTTTTGAGTATATTTCAATTATTTTCAGTACAATTTAATATATTTTCTGTAAATTTCAATATATTTCTAGTATATTCTTACTTCATTACTCAATCTTAAATGGGATAACCTCACCTGCCACCTCCTCCTCCGGAAACTCTTTTCTCCCACCCTCTGCAGGAAAAGTGTTCTTTTCTTCTGGATACCCAGCCATGTTGGCATCCCTGGCAATGACAGGGCTGATACAGCCGCTAAGCTTGCCCTTAACCTCCTCCCTTCCCCTTTTCCCAAAACCCTCTCTGACATCAAACCGCTTATCGCTTCTCTTGTTCGTGACCGCTGGCAAACCTTATGGAACTTCCAAATTGATAACAAACTCCATGTTATCCAGCCCACAATCCCGATCAAATCCACCATCAACAACCTTTCTCGTATCGACAACGTTCATATTACCCGTCTTAGAATTGGTCACACCCACCTCACTCACTCCCACCTCCTTATTGGTTCCCCCAACCCCTCTGTAACAATTGCCACTGCATCCTTACAATCCAACACGTTCTCCTTGCTTGCCCCTGTACAACCTTCCCAGAGCTTCTCTCGCTCCCCACAACTCAATTGCTGAGTTCTTCCAAAAAAATCCTCCAGATAAAATAGTCTCCTTCCTTCAGCATGCATCACTCTACAACCATATTTAATCCTCCTCTTCCACCCCCTCTCTACTCTGTTTTTAGTTTTACCCATGCACCTCCTCTCTCGATCACAGCTTTCTGGCTTTTGTTCTTGAATTTCTCTCATTCTTCCCCTGGTCTCTTTCCTTACTACCTCTAAAATGATCTGACCTCTCAGGCACAATTTGACCTTCGTTGTCGTGGTGCCGTTAAGACCTCATCAAACAAACAAACAAACAAACAAACAATATGTTTCCAATATATTTCAATAAATTTCCAGTATATTTCAATATACTTTCAGTATATTTCAATATATTTTTAGTTTATTTTAATATATTTTTAGTATTTTTCAATATATTTTTAGTATATTTCAATATATTTTTAGTATTTTTCAATATATTTTCAGTATATTTCAATATATTTTCAGTATATTTTGGTATATTTCAATATATTTTCAGTATAGTTCGATATATTTTTGGTATATTTTGATATACTTTAAGTATATTTCAATGTATGTTAATTATATTTCAATATGATTTCAATATATTTCAGGCATGAGATCTTTATTGTATTCTCATCTTCTAATTCTAACTTAAGTCTTTACACGAATTATTGAGAGAAAAAAATTAATGCACAAGATTAATGACACAGGAAATTGTTAGAAAAAGAGATTTTTCAAGATTTGTTTTATATATGAAAAATGTGTGAGGCAGTAAGCTGATTACATGAATTTTACATGTGTCACTACTTCTCTAACCCTTATCTTGCTGAGGCCTGTGGGGGTGGGGGGGGGGGTTGATGCTCCTCCCACCATGATAAGGGTCAATCTATAAACCCAAAATGACTATTAGTCTATGAATACTAAGTAACAACTGTGTTAACTATGATACCAGTTGTGCTTAAAGTTTCATCATTTTTGTTTGCAGAATATTAAAACAAAAACTTTCATAGACTTTGTTTTTATCAATTTCTAATATCAGTTGTGTGACTGGTACATGACAAAGAGATATTTTCTTTCTATTAATCAAAGCCTCAAAAGCCAGAACTTTCACAAAAGTCAAAAGAGCTTTCTGTCACAAGTCCAGCAGCAGCACAGAGTCCAGCATCCAGTGGTCCATCTAAGCCACAAGCCCAACCGGAGAAGGCGGTGGCTGCTCCAAAGAAATTTGTCAGATTTACATCAAAATTTCGCCATATTAATTCAACTCTTGCCCATCGAAACACTTTTATTACCAACCTCCGTGCCACAAGTATAAGTACCACTGGGGAGTGTGATGGTTTCCATGCCAACAAGAAGTGGGCAGCTGTGCCTTTAAAAAGTCCTGGAGGAAATATATCCATTCTTGATGTGAGTATTGATTGACTTGGTTTATGCTCATATGTAAAAACAAAATCAGCCAATTGCTAAAATGTAAGAATTGTTGAAATACACAAATTAAATCTTTTCACAAAAACTTGCTAATTGGTGTACACTTTCGAGTCGATGGTAGAGGCTAGTGTTTTCCACATGTAATGTTTATATACCAAAAAACTGGCAAAGCTATGACCACAAACGAGGAAAGAGGCTAGTGTTTTCCTCATGTAATGTTTAGATACCAGAAAACTGGTGAAGCTATGACCACAAACAAGGAAAGAGATTAGTGTTTTCCACATGTAATGTTTAGATACCAGAAAACTGGTGAAGCTATGACCACAAACGAGGAAAGAGACTAGTGTTTTCCACATGTAATAATTATATACCAAAAAACTGGTGAAGCTATGACCACAAACGAGGAAAGAGATTAGTGTTTTCCACATGTAATAATTATATACCAAAAAACTGGTGAAGCTATGACCACAAACGAGGAAAAAGACTAGTGTTTTCCACATGTAATGTTTAGATACCAGAAAACTGGTGAAGCTATGACCACAAAGAGGAAAGAGACTAGTGTTTTCCACATGTAATGTTTAGATACCAGAAAACTGGTGAAGCTATGACCACAAACGAGGAAAGAGACTAGTGTTTTCCACATGTAATAATTATATACCAAAAAACTGGTGAAGCTATGACCACAAACAAGGAAAGAGATTAGTGTTTTCCACATGTAATGTTTAGATACCAGAAAACTGGTGAAGCTATGACCACAAACGAGGAAAGAGACTAGTGTTTTCCACATGTAATAATTATATACCAAAAAACTGGTGAAGCTATGACCACAAACGAGGAAAAAGACTAGTGTTTTCCACATGTAATGTTTAGATACCAGAAAACTGGTGAAGCTATGACCACAAAGAGGAAAGAGACTAGTGTTTTTCACATGTAATAATTATATACCAAAAAACTGGTGAAGCTATGACCACAAACGAGGAAAGAGACTAGTGTTTTCCACATGTAATGTTTAGATACCAGAAAACTGGTGAAGCTATGACCACAAACAAGGAAAGAGACTAGTGTTTTCCACATGTGATGTTTAGATACCAGAAAACTAACTGGTGAAGCTATGTGACAACACAATGTAAGAGCACTGTTGTTTTTTTTTATCTTGGATAGATGAGTCAACGAATAAAACTCCCAGAAACAGGTGTACCTTACATACAACATGGGTGTGGCTTCACAGACTTTGCATGGGATCCGTTTGATGATGATCATATTGCCGTGAGCACAGAAAGTGTTAAAATTGCATTGTGGGAAATTCGTGGACTTGATATGAGTGGAGAATTAGATGCTGAAATACTCTTAGAACTACAGGGTAAGGCACCATATATGCTTAACATTTTTGTTCGGTGTCCTTAGATTCTGCAAGTAAATTAAAATTACTCACTTATTATTGGTTAAGGTCATTGTCCAATAATTTGGTTTGGTTTTAATATTTAACATTTTGTTCTCTGACAGGTCACAGTGACAAAATCTACTTCATAAAGTTCCATCCGTTAGCACAAGATGTGCTATTGTCTGCTTCTCAGGACCTTACAGTAAAGATTTGGGATGTTAAAAGTGAGAAAGAAATGATTACATTGGAAGGCCACACTGGTCAGGTATGTGGAATATTTATACAGTATATCAAAGATTCTTTTATTTGCCACTTGATAATTATGATGTTGGTAATGATGATTTTATTTTTGAAAGTGGTGATGATTATGATAATGAGGAGGATCATGTTGATGATTATCTTCTTGATCATAATGAAGATGATGAGATGGATCTTGATGAATATGATGATATTGAGGGGATATGATGAGTGTCTTGATCATTATGATAATGATGAGATGGATCTTGATGAATGATGGTAATGAGGGGATATGATGAGTGTCTTGATCATTATGAAGATGATGAGATGGATCTTGATGAATATGATGGTAATGAGGGGATATGATGAGTGTCTTGATCATATCTTGATAATGATGAGATGGATCTTGATCATTATGAAGATGATGATGGATGTGATGGTAATGAGGGGATATGATGAGTGTCTTGATCATTATGAAGATGATGAGATGGATCTTGATGAATGTGATGGTAATGAGGGGATATGATGAGTGTCTTGATCATTATGATGATGATGAGATGGATCTTGATGAATGTGATGGTATTGAGGGGATATGAGTGTCTTGATCATTATGAAGATGATGAGATGGACCTTGATGAATGTGATGGTATTGAGGGGATATGATGAGTGTCTTGATCATTATGAAGATGATGAGATGGACCTTGATGAATATGATGGTAATGAGGGAATATGATGAGTGTCTTGATCATTATGAAGATGATGAGATGGACCTTGATGAATGTGATGGTATTGAGGGGATATGATGAGTGTCTTGATCATTATGATGATGATGAGATGGATCTTGATGAATGTGATGGTAATGAGGGGATATTATGAGTGTCTTGATCATTATGATGATGATGAGATGGACCTTGATGAATGTGATGGTAATGAGGGGATATGATGAGTGTCTTGATCATTATGATGATGATGAGATGGATCTTGATGAATGTGATGGTAATGAGGGGATATTATGAGTGTCTTGATCATTATGATGATGATGAGATGGACCTTGATGAATGTGATGGTAATGAGGGGATATGATGAGTGTCTTGATCATTATGAAGATGATGAGATGGATCGTGATGAATATGATGGTAATGAGTGGATATGATGAGTGTCTTGATCATTATGAAGATGATGAGATGGACCTTGATGAATGTGATGGTATTGAGGGGATATGATGAGTGTCTTGATCATTATGAAGATGATGAAATGGATCTTGATGAATGTGATGGTAATGAGTGGATATGATGAGTGTCTTGATCATTATGAAGATGATGAGATGGACCTTGATGAATGTGATGGTATTGAGGGGATATGATGAGTGTCTTGATCATTATGATGATGATGAGATGGATCTTGATGAATGTGATGGTAATGAGGGGATATTATGAGTGTCTTGATCATTTTGAAGATGATGAGATGGACCTTGATGAATGTGATGGTATTGAGGGGATATGATGAGTGTCTTGATCATTATGATGATGATGAGATGGATCTTGATGAATGTGATGGTAATGAGTGGATATGATGAGTGTCTTGATCATTATGAAGATGATGAGATGGACCTTGATGAATGTGATGGTATTGAGGGGATATGATGAGTGTCTTGATCATTATGATGATGATGAGATGGATCTTGATGAATGTGATGGTAATGAGTGGATATGATGAGTGTCTTGATCATTATGAAGATGATGAGATGGACCTTGATGAATGTGATGGTAATGAGGGGATATTATGAGTGTCTTGATCATTATGAAGATGATGAGATGGATCTTGATTAATATGATGGTAATGAGGGGATATGATGAGTGTCTTGATCATTATGAGGATGATGAGATGGATCTTGATGAATGTGATGGTAATGAGGGGATATTATGAGTGTCTTGATCATTATGAAGATGATGAGATGGACCTTGATGAATGTGATGGTATTGAGGGGATATGATGAGTGTCTTGATCATTATGATGATGATGAGATGGATCTTGAAGAATGTGATGGTAATGAGTGGATATGATGAGTGTCTTGATCATTATGAAGATGATGAGATGGACCTTGATGAATGTGATGGTATTGAGGGGATATGATGAGTGTCTTGATCATTATGATGATGATGAGATGGATCTTGATGAATGTGATGGTAATGAGGGGATATGATGAGTGTCTTGATCATTATGAAGATGATGAGATGGACCTTGATGAATGTGATGGTAATGAGGGGATATGATGAGTGTCTTGATCATTATGATGATGATGAGATGGATCTTGATGAATGTGATGGTAATGAGGGGATATGATGAGTGTCTTGATCATTATGAAGATGATGAGATGGACCTTGATGAATGTGATGGTATTGAGGGGATATGATGAGTGTCTTGATCATTATGATGATGATGAGATGGATCTTGATGAATGTGATGGTATGAGGGGATATGATGAGTGTCTTGATCATTATGAAGATGATGAGATGGATCTTGATGAATATGATGGTAATGAGGGGATATGATGAGTGTCTTGATCATTATGATGATGATGAGATGGACCTTGATGAATGTGATGGTATTGAGGGGATATGATGAGTGTCTTGATCATTATGAGGATGATGAGATGGATCTTGATGAATGTGATGGTAATGAGGGGATATTATGAGTGTCTTGATCATTATGAAGATGATGAGATGGACCTTGATGAATGTGATGGTATTGAGGGGATATGATGAGTGTCTTGATCATTATGATGATAATGAGATGGATCTTGAAGAATGTGATGGTAATGAGTGGATATGATGAGTGTCTTGATAATTATGAAGATGATGAGATGGACCTTGATGAATGTGATGGTATTGAGGGGATATGATGAGTGTCTTGATCATTATGATGATGATGAGATGGATCTTGATGAATGTGATGGTAATGAGGGGATATGATGAGTGTCTTGATCATTATGAAGATGATGAGATGGACCTTGATGAATGTGATGGTATTGAGGGGATATGATGAGTGTCTTGATCATTATGATGATGATGAGATGGATCTTGATGAATGTGATGGTATTGAGGGGATATGATGAGTGTCTTGATCATTATGAAGATGATGAGATGGATCTTGATGAATGTGATGGTATTGAGGGGATATGATGAGTGTCTTGATCATTATGAAGATGATGAGATGGATCTTGATGAATGTGATGGTATTGAGGGGATATGATGAGTGTCTTGATCATTATGATGATGATGAGATGGATCTTGATGAATGTGATGGTATTGAGGGGATATGATGAGTGTCTTGATCATTATGATGATGATGAGATGGATCTTGATGAATGTGATGGTAATGAGGGAATATGATGAGTGTCTTGATCATTATGATGATGATGAGATGGATCTTGATGAATGTGATGGTAATGAGTGGATATGATGAGTTTCTTGATCATTATGAAGATGATGAGATGGACCTTGATGAATGTGATGGTATTGAGGGGATATGATGAGTGTCTTGATCATTATGATGATGATGAGATGGATCTTGATGAATGTGATGGTAATGAGGGGATATGATGAGTGTCTTGATCATTATGAAGATGATGAGATGGATCTTGATGAATGTGATGGTAATGGGGATATGATGAGTGTCTTGATCATTATGAAGATGATGAGATGGACCTTGATGAATGTGATGGTAATGAGGGGATATGATGAGTGTATTGATCATTATGATGATGATGAGATGGATCTTGATGAATGTGATGGTATTGAGGGGATATGATGAGTGTCTTGATCATTATGAAGATGATGAGATGGACCTTGATGAATGTGATGGTATTGAGGGGATATGATGAGTGTCTTGATCATTATGAAGATGATGAGATGGATCTTGATTAATATGATGGTAATGAGGGGATATGATGAGTGTCTTGATCATTATGAAGATGATGAGATGGACCTTGATGGTAATGAGTGGATATGATGAGTGTCTTGATCATTATGATGATGATGAGATGGATCTTGATGAATGTGATGGTAATGAGTGGATATGATGAGTGTCTTGATCATTATGAAGATGATGAGATGGACCTTGATGAATGTGATGGTATTGAGGGGATATGATGAGTGTCTTGATCATTATGATGATGATGAGATGGATCTTGATGAATGTGATGGTAATGAGGGGATATTATGAGTGTCTTGATCATTTTGAAGATGATGAGATGGACCTTGATGAATGTGATGGTATTGAGGGGATATGATGAGTGTCTTGATCATTATGATGATGATGAGATGGATCTTGATGAATGTGATGGTAATGAGTGGATATGATGAGTGTCTTGATCATTATGAAGATGATGAGATGGACCTTGATGAATGTGATGGTATTGAGGGGATATGATGAGTGTCTTGATCATTATGATGATGATGAGATGGATCTTGATGAATGTGATGGTAATGAGTGGATATGATGAGTGTCTTGATCATTATGAAGATGATGAGATGGACCTTGATGAATGTGATGGTAATGAGGGGATATGATGAGTGTCTTGATCATTATGAAGATGATGAGATGGATCTTGATTAATATGATGGTAATGAGGGGATATGATGAGTGTCTTGATCATTATGAGGATGATGAGATGGATCTTGATGAATGTGATGGTAATGAGGGGATATTATGAGTGTCTTGATCATTATGAAGATGATGAGATGGACCTTGATGAATGTGATGGTATTGAGGGGATATGATGAGTGTCTTGATCATTATGATGATGATGAGATGGATCTTGAAGAATGTGATGGTAATGAGTGGATATGATGAGTGTCTTGATCATTATGAAAGATGATGAGATGGACCTTGATGAATGTGATGGTATTGAGGGGATATGATGAGTGTCTTGATCATTATGATGATGATGAGATGGATCTTGATGAATGTGATGGTAATGGGGATATGATGAGTGTCTTGATCATTATGAAGATGATGAGATGGACCTTGATGAATGTGATGGTAATGAGGGGATATGATGAGTGTCTTGATCATTATGATGATGATGAGATGGATCTTGATGAATGTGATGGTAATGAGGGGATATGATGAGTGTCTTGATCATTATGAAGATGATGAGATGGACCTTGATGAATGTGATGGTATTGAGGGGATATGATGAGTGTCTTGATCATTATGATGATGATGAGATGGATCTTGATGAATGTGATGGTATTGAGGGGATATGATGAGTGTCTTGATCATTATGAAGATGATGAGATGGATCTTGATGAATATGATGGTAATGAGGGGATATGATGAGTGTCTTGATCATTATGATGATGATGAGATGGACCTTGATGAATGTGATGGTATTGAGGGGATATGATGAGTGTCTTGATCATTATGAGGATGATGAGATGGATCTTGATGAATGTGATGGTAATGAGGGGATATTATGAGTGTCTTGATCATTATGAAGATGATGAGATGGACCTTGATGAATGTGATGGTATTGAGGGGATATGATGAGTGTCTTGATCATTATGATGATAATGAGATGGATCTTGAAGAATGTGATGGTAATGAGTGGATATGATGAGTGTCTTGATAATTATGAAGATGATGAGATGGACCTTGATGAATGTGATGGTATTGAGGGGATATGATGAGTGTCTTGATCATTATGATGATGATGAGATGGATCTTGATGAATGTGATGGTAATGAGGGGATATGATGAGTGTCTTGATCATTATGAAGATGATGAGATGGACCTTGATGAATGTGATGGTATTGAGGGGATATGATGAGTGTCTTGATCATTATGATGATGATGAGATGGATCTTGATGAATGTGATGGTATTGAGGGATATGATGAGTGTCTTGATCATTATGAAGATGATGAGATGGATCTTGATGAATGTGATGGTATTGAGGTGATATGATGAGTGTCTTGATCATTATGAAGATGATGAGATGGATCTTGATGAATGTGATGGTATTGAGGGGATATGATGAGTGTCTTGATCATTATGATGATGATGAGATGGATCTTGATGAATGTGATGGTATTGAGGGGATATGATGAGTGTCTTGATCATTATGATGATGATGAGATGGATCTTGATGAATGTGATGGTAATGAGGGAATATGATGAGTGTCTTGATCATTATGATGATGATGAGATGGATCTTGATGAATGTGATGGTAATGAGTGGATATGATGAGTGTCTTGATCATTATGAAGATGATGAGATGGACCTTGATGAATGTGATGGTATTGAGGGGATATGATGAGTGTCTTGATCATTATGATGATGATGAGATGGATCTTGATGAATGTGATGGTATTGAGGGGATATGATGAGTGTCTTGATCATTATGAAGATGATGAGATGGATCTTGATGAATGTGATGGTAATGAGGGGATATGATGAGTGTCTTGATCATTATGAAGATGATGAGATGGACCTTGATGAATGTGATGGTAATGAGGGGATATGATGAGTGTATTGATCATTATGATGATGATGAGATGGATCTTGATGAATGTGATGGTATTGAGGGGATATGATGAGTGTCTTGATCATTATGAAGATGATGAGATGGACCTTGATGAATGTGATGGTATTGGGGATATGATGAGTGTCTTGATCATTATGAAGATGATGAGATGGATCTTGATTAATATGATGGTAATGAGGGGATATGATGAGTGTCTTGATCATTATGAAGATGATGAGATGGACCTTGATGGTAATGAGTGGATATGATGAGTGTCTTGATCATTATGATGATGATGAGATGGATCTTGATGAATGTGATGGTAATGAGGGGATATGATAAGTGTCTTGATCATTAGGATGATGATGAGATGGATCTTGATGAATATGATGGTAATGAGGGAATATGATGAGTGTCTTGATCATTATGATGATGATGAGATGGATCTTGATGAATGTGATGGTATTGAGGGGATATGATGAGTGTCTTGATCATTATGAAGATGATGAGATGGATCTTGATGAATATGATGGTATTGAGGGGATATGATGAGTGTCTTGATCATTATGATGATGATGAGATGGATCTTGATGAATGTGATGGTATTGAGGGGATATGATGAGTGTCTTGATCATTATGAAGATGATGAGATGGACCTTGATGAATGTGACGGTATTGAGGGGATATGATGAGTGTCTTGATCATTATGATGATGATGAGATGGATCTTGATGAATGTGATGGTAATGAGGGGATATGATGAGTGTCTTGATCATTATGAAGATGATGAGATGGATCTTGATGAATGTGATGGTAATGAGGGGATATTATGAGTGTCTTGATCATTATGAAGATGATGAGATGGACCTTGATGAATATGATGGTATTGAGGGGATATGATGAGTGTCTTGATCATTATGAAGATGATGAGATGGACCTTGATGAATGTGATGGTATTGAGGGGATATGATGAGTGTCTTGATCATTATGATGATGATGAGATGGATCTTGATGAATGTGATGGTATTGAGGGGATATGATGAGTGTCTTGATCATAATGAGGATAATGAGATGGATCTTGATGAATATAATGGTAATGAGGGGATATGATGAGTGTCTTGATCATTATGATGATGATGAGATGGACCTTGATGAATGTGATGGTAATGAGGGAATATGATGAGTGTCTTGATCATTGTGATGATGATGAGATGGATCTTGATGAATGTGATGGTAATGAGGGGATATTATGAGTGTCTTGATCATTATGATGATGATGAGATGGATCTTGATGGTATTGAGGGGATATGATGAGTGTCTTGATCATTATGAAGATGATGAGATGGATCTTGATGAATGTGATGGTATTGAGGGGATATGATGAGTGTCTTGATCATTATGATGATGATGAGATGGATCTTGATGAATGTGATGGTATTGAGGGGATATGATGAGTGTCTTGATCATTATGATGATGATGAGATGGATCTTGATGAATGTGATGGTAATGAGGGAATATGATGAGTGTCTTGATCATTATGATGATGATGAGATGGATCTTGATGAATGTGATGGTAATGAGTGGATATGATGAGTGTCTTGATCATTATGAAGATGATGAGATGGACCTTGATGAATGTGATGGTATTGAGGGGATATGATGAGTGTCTTGATCATTATGATGATGATGAGATGGATCTTGATGAATGTGATGGTAATGAGGGGATATGATGAGTGTCTTGATCATTATGAAGATGATGAGATGGATCTTGATGAATGTGATGGTAATGAGGGGATATGATGAGTGTCTTGATCATTATGAAGATGATGAGATGGACCTTGATGAATGTGATGGTAATGAGGGGATATGATGAGTGTCTTGATCATTATGATGATGATGAGATGGATCTTGATGAATGTGATGGTATTGAGGGGATATGATGAGTGTCTTGATCATTATGAAGATGATGAGATGGACCTTGATGAATGTGATGGTATTGAGGGGATATGATGAGTGTCTTGATCATTATGAAGATGATGAGATGGATCTTGATTAATATGATGGTAATGAGGGGATATGATGAGTGTCTTGATCATTATGAAGATGATGAGATGGACCTTGATGGTAATGAGTGGATATGATGAGTGTCTTGATCATTATGATGATGATGAGATGGATCTTGATGAATGTGATGGTAATGAGGGGATATGATAAGTGTCTTGATCATTAGGATGATGATGAGATGGATCTTGATGAATATGATGGTAATGAGGGAATATGATGAGTGTCTTGATCATTATGATGATGATGAGATGGATCTTGATGAATGTGATGGTATTGAGGGGATATGATGAGTGTCTTGATCATTATGAAGATGATGAGATGGATCTTGATGAATATGATGGTATTGAGGGGATATGATGAGTGTCTTGATCATTATGATGATGATGAGATGGATCTTGATGAATGTGATGGTATTGAGGGGATATGATGAGTGTCTTGATCATTATGAAGATGATGAGATGGACCTTGATGAATGTGATGGTATTGAGGGGATATGATGAGTGCCTTGATCATTATGATGATGATGAGATGGATCTTGATGAATGTGATGGTAATGAGGGGATATGATGAGTGTCTTGATCATTATGAAGATGATGAGATGGATCTTGATGAATGTGATGGTAATGAGGGGATATTATGAGTGTCTTGATCATTATGAAGATGATGAGATGGACCTTGATGAATATGATGGTATTGAGGGGATATGATGAGTGTCTTGATCATTATGAAGATGATGAGATGGATCTTGATTAATATGATGGTAATGAGGGGATATGATGAGTGTCTTGATCATAATGAGGATAATGATCACTATCATAATCATGATTGTGGTCATCATCAAAAGACATTATCAAGTGACAAGTTTGTAAATTCAATTCTTTAAGCAATAATCATGCATTGTTTTGTTTTTCTTTTTCTATTAAAGAAATGAATTGTTTTGAAGTGAATTACTTTGATTGTAACAAAGAATATATATCTAAACAGGTTTAAATTGATGACATCTTAAATTAAAATCATCAAGTCAGAATTTTTTTCAACTGTAAGAGACCTCAAGTCTAACTGAATACTTGGTGCATGACCGGAAAAGTCTTATTTTGATGTTATGATAAATTTAGAAATCTTCTATTGAAAAATGTGATAAAAGAATGTGCATTCAGGTAAACTATGCCACCAATGATTATTCATAGAGGGATGATTTGATTGATTGGACGTTTTGCAGATATATTCAGCAGCTTGGAGTCAAGATGGGAGGTTTGTTGCCACTTACTCTAAAGATGCCAAAATCAGAATCTATGACCCTAGGACATCCACTATGCCCATCAAGGAGGGTAGCGTGTCATCAGCACCACGTGGTGGTAGAATTCTTTGGGCACTGGAGGACACACACCTTGTTTTAACCAGATTTAGCCGGTAAGCTTTTCATAATGAAATCATAAAAACTGTGAAATGTAAGGATCAAGCTTTAGGTCAAGAGTGAAACATTTTGTATGAAGTACAATATACAAAAAAAAGTTTCCATTCTTTCCTTTTACCAGGAATTAACTGTTTTCTGTCCTTAATATTAGATTCCATTCATTCCCTTACTCATGTTTTTTTTAAAACATTACTTTTGGTGCTATTTTCTATTATTTTACATTGTGGCATTTATTTTCTCCTAACTTGAGCAAACCCAATTAACATTAAAGCAAGATCACAACAAAAATATTATAGTTTTAAAAAAAACTGAAATTATTTCCTCCCATTTTTGAAAGTTTTCCAGCATTATTGTTTGTAGAAAAGTAAACATTTAAACTAAATAGAGGGTGCTCCCCATCATCTCATAATTGAATATTAAATTTTGCTTCTTTGTATTCCAAAGACTTTCAAATAGACACATTATGTGTCATTTTTTTACTCTCTATCTTTAATCCAGTTCAAGTGATCGGACAATATCTCTCTATGCAATTGAAGATTTGGACAAACCTAAATTTGAAACTATCACAGATACTTCTCCAGGTATACTGATGCCATTCTACGATGAGGATACAAATGTGTTGGTGTGCACTGGAAAGGTGAGTAACTGCTAAATCACCCTAACCTAGTTGGAAAAGTGATGCAGGCGGGCGTTTTTTTCTCCCTGAGGCCAATTCATTTCAGCAATCTGAAGCAATGATTGACGAGATCAGGTCAATCACATCAGTCCACCACGTCCTCCTTGCTTTCCCCTTGTACAACCTTCCCAGAGCTTCCCTTGCTCCCCACAACTCAATTGCCAAGTTCTTCCAAAAAAACCTCCGGATAAAATTATCTTCTTCCTTCATCATGTTTTGCTCTACAACCATATTTAGTCCTCTCTTACCTCCCCCCCTCCTCCTCTCTACTTTTTTTTCTTCACCCATGCACCTCCTCTCTTGATCCCAGCTTTCTGACTTTTACTCTCAATCTCCGCGTGTTTTCTTTCCTTCCTATCTCTAGAATGATCTAACCTCTCAGGCACAATTTGACCCTCATTGCCGTGGTGCAGTTAAGCCTTTATCAAACAAACATATAGAGATCCCTGTAACCATGGGCACATATGGAGATCCCTGTAACCATGGGCACATATAGAGATCCCTGTAACCATGGGCACATATAGAGATCCCTGTAACCATGGGCACATAAAGAGATCCCTGTAACCATGGGCACATATAGAGATCCCTGTAACCATGGGAATATAGAGATCCCTGTAACCATGGGCACATATAGAGATCCCTGTAACCATGGGCATAGAAGTGGGTAAAAGCTTGAGGTGTCACATTAGTAATACACGAATATAAACAACAAACGGAGAAAACAGTAGCAAATGTCATTTTCCGTTCAAACATTAAATACATTGGTACAAAAATATTCAAAAACTTGGTCCATTAAGGAGATCTTAATGTTAACTTTCTTTTTTGCATACTGACTGAAGTCAGAGGTAGTGACATTTAATGTCCTTACATGCTTTTGCATTTTGTTGAAATAACTGGATGTTTCAGATCTTTTTATTTATGAATGTAAGTAATACAGCTCATTGTTGTTCATTTTGTCTTTCATGAAAACATTTTTGTCTTATACTCAGTCATGGAACGGGCCAAGTTTTGGGGATTAAGGTTTAACTCTTGTTTCCTTTTCTGTGTAGTTAAGTTGAGAATAAACCTGTAGTCCTAATGCAATATTGAATCATTTTATTTGTCATTTCTTACAGGGTGACAATTCAGCATTTCTCTTTGAGCTTCTTCCTGAAGACCCTTTCCTAGCTGAACTTGCTTCATTTAAGACAGGCAGCCCACACCAGGTACCATTGTTTGTTTTATTTATTTTGTCATTTTTAGCTCGACTATTTGAAGAATAGTAGAGCTACTCTACTACCCCTGATGTCAGTGTCGGTGTTCGGTTGAATAAAGTTTTGGTTAGAGTTTTGGTTTTAACTTAAGTTATGAATGGTGTACATTCATGTAACTTGGCATAGGGCTAGAGGCTACATGGGTACTGATCAATTGAGCATGATTGGAGGGTTGTGTGTGCATACTAATTAGCTTATTTGCATAACAATTAAAATGTTTGCCAGGTTAAAGTTTTGGTTAAAAGATTTTGGTTAAAGTTTTCATAACGTATGAATGGTGTACATTCATAGAGGCTACATGGGTACTGATCAATTGAGCATGATTGGGGCTTATTTGCATAACAATTAAAATGTTTATTAGGTTAAAGTTTTGTAAAACTGTTTTCAAATGTATGAATGGTGTACATTCATGATTGTAGAGGGGTTGCATGATTGTGTTGTATGTGCATACTAATTAGCCTATTTGCATAACAATGAAAATGTTTGTCAAGTTAAAGTTTTGGTTAAAGTTTTTGGTTAAAGTTTTCATAACTTAAGTTATGAATGGTGTACAATCATGTAACTTGGTATAGGGGCACTGTTCAAGTGAGCATGATTAAGGGTATGGCACAAGGGTACTGTTTATTTGAGCATGATTAGGGGTTGTGTGCATATTAATTAGCTTCTTTGCATAACAATGAAAATATTTGTATCTATGATATGTCTTAAATTAAAGCAGGAATGAGGATTTTGTTATTGTCTACACTTAATGGTGAGGTGAAGTGTGCAAATTAATTAGGTTATTTGCATAACAGACTTTTGTACAAAATGTTTAACATTCATGAGTGCATAACTTTAGTTATGAATGGTATACATTCATGTAGCTTGGCACAGGAGTAGAAGTCATGGGTACTGTTCAAATAAGCATGATTGGAGGGGGTTGTGTGTACATACTAATTAGCTTATTTGCATAACAATGACAAATATTTGTATCTATGATATCTCTTTATATAAAGTGGGTGTGGGGATTTTGTTTACACAAATGATCATATATGTGAAGAGCATTGTCTACACTCAATGGTGAGGTGTGGTGTGCATATTAATTAGGTTATTTGCATAACAGTTTTACCTCAACTTTTTCAGCTGGTAAAGTATAATTACCCTTAACTAGATTCTTTTCAAGTACTTTCCTGGTGTATCCAATAGTTTTAATCCCCAAAATCACAGAGAAAATATGAAAGAATACATCAAGACTGGGGATATCAGGATGTGATGTCACAACTATATAGTAGTCAGATTTCAGTTGTTTCTAAACAAATGAGACAAAAGTTTTGACTTAAATATCTCCTTCATGGATTAATATTTTAGAATGCTTCCTTCACCAATTTTTTGTTTCTTTTTTAGTCCTCTTTCATATAAGGTGAATTAACTTGACCTCTGAACTAATTCTTTAAGATGAGTAGAGAGGGTAGCTAGGTAAGTAAATGACTAAAGAAATATGCTTCCCTCTACAACCATATTTAGTCCTCCTTCCCCACCCCTTCTCTCTCTACATTATTTTTCCACCCATACACCTCCTCTCTCGATCCCAGCTTTCTGGCTTTTAGCTCTCGTGTTTCTCTAAATCTCCTTCTGTTTACTCTCTTTCCTACCTCACGAATGATCTAACCTCTCAGGCACAATTTGACCCTTGCTGTTGTGGTGCCGTTAAACTGTCATCAAACAAACTAAAGAAATAACAAATAATTGCATTATGCCGCAAGGATACATTGTTAATATTTTAATATTTCATTGACATGGGCAAGTCATGGGTCTCTCCTTTCTTTGTGACTCAATGGATATAATGAAAAGAGGTGCTTTATTTATAAAGATTTCTTTCATGTTTTCTGAGTTACTGGGTAGGGTAGTAACCTCACCCAAAATGTCTGATATTTTGGACTTGCAGTAAAATGTGAAAATCTAAAGAAGGGGAAAAGTAAGTGCATCAAAGCTCATGTAACTTAAAATAACTTCCCCTACTAGCCCTATTACTGGCATACACGTCCATCAACAAACCCATTGCCTACGCTAGCTGCTAGCTTAGCCCCATTACCGGCATATATGTCCATCAACAAGCCCATTGTTTATGCTAGCTGCTAGCTTAGCCCCATTACCGGCATATACGTCCATCAACAAACCCATTGTCTATGCTAGCTGCTAGCTTAGCCCCATTACTGGCATATACGTCCATCAACAAACCCATTGTCTATGCTAGCTGCTAGCTTAGCCCCATTACCGGCATATACGTCCATCAACAAACCCATTGTCTATGCTAGCTGCTAGCTTAGCCCCATTACCGGCATATACATCCATCAACAAACCCATTGTCTATGCTAGCTGCTAGCTTAGCCCCATTACCGACATATACGTCCATCAACAAGCCCATTGTCTACGCTAGCTGCTAGCTTAGCCCCATTACTGGCATATACGTCCATCAACAAACCCATTGTCTATGCTAGCTGCTAGCTTAGCCCCATTACCGACATATACGTCCATCAACAAGCCCATTGTCTACGCTAGCTGCTAGCTTAGCCCCATTACCGGCATATACGTCCATCAACAAGCCCATTGTCTACGCTAGCTTTGAATAGTCCAGCATACTGTCCTTCCAACAGTTCTTGTTATATTTTAGAGAGGAGCAGTTGGCACTGTTTGTAATCCTTTTGTAATATTCCTATACTTGAGTAAAGGGTTGATTTATAGTGCGCTATGTTTTCGGCATAGGATAATGCATAGAGAAGTTGGGTAGAAATTAAGTGATGCAGAGTGCATCCAGCATCATCTCTGCAACCAGCTTCTATACAATATCCTATGCTGAAAATATAATGCAGTATGAAAAAACCCTCTTCATATATTTTAACTATTTTTTATTAAAGATCACAAATATTCGGGAAAAGCATTTGAAAAATACACAAATGACACTTTTGTAATAATTTTCCATACTGTGCGTGCTGCACATACTCTATATTATCACACGTAGTTTATCACGTGGCGTTTTAAAATACGCATATTGTACATTACGCGAGAACAATGAAAATTTTAAATGCACTGCCAAAATATTAGTGTGTGTGCATGGTTTGATGCATTCAGCACAGGATAACATGATCACCTGCAATAAATTCTGTATACTGAGTATGTATGAATGGTTTTTAAATTTGTATTAGTAGAAGTATTATGGAACTGATCAACCATCGTTTAGAATGTAACAGAACTTATAGCCGAATATGATGATAATTGCATTCAAAAAGTAATGCACTTGTTAAAGTTATCAATCAAGTCATAAGGTGTTTGTGATGGCTCAACTGGATCCTTTTGTTTTCTTTTCATGTATATTTCAAAATCTGTATATTTTTACAGGCTATGTCATTTCTACCAAAGACGATTTGTACTGTTAAAGATGTGGAGATTATGAGGTGCCTTAGACTCACTATGACAACGATTGAGCCGGTGTCTTTCACTGTTCCAAGGGTTAAGGTAGGTGAAAGAAATTGTTTCACTGCTAATGGTTTTCCCTACCTTACAACCCGGTTTTCTGGCGATTAAAAAGTAACTTCAAATCTGAGGTCAACCTGACTTCTTAATAACACACTTTTTCAAAAATATAACTCTGTAGTATTTAACAGAAAAGACTATGCTGCAGCTCGAGTAAAAGGTATCAAGAACCAAAGACATTTCAGAAACCCCTGAATTGATTTTACTAGAATTTCCTCTCACAAATATTCTGGTTAATGATTGATAGAAGCCTTAAATAGTTGGGATATAATTTTGCATTCGTAAGAATTTGTTTTGACGGAACTTTTTTAACAATGGAAACAGAAGAACAGTCTTGAGCCAGACTGACCGTAGCTTTGATTTCATGGTTGTCAGGTCAGAGAAGCTTGCAAGTTAAAGTGCCATTTTCAAGTTGATAAATCCTGTTTGGACTCCATACTCCATTAGAATAATTGTGTTGTTTGGACTCCATACTCCATTAGAATGGTTGTGTTGTTTGGACTCCGTACTCCCATTAAAATGGTTGTGTTGTTTGGACTCCATACTCCATTAGACTGGTTGTGTTGTTTGGACTCCATACTCCATTAGAATGATTGTGTTGTTTGGACTCCATACTCCATTAGAATGGTTGTGTTGTTTGGACTCCATACTCCATTAGAATGGTTGTGTTGTTTGGACTTCATACTCCATTAGAATGGTTGTGTTGTTTGGACTCCATACTCCATTAGAATGGTTGTGTTGTTAGGACTCCATACTCCATTAGAATGGTTGTGTTGTTTGGACTTCATACTCCATTAGAATGGTTGTGTTGTTTGGACTCCATACTCCATTAGAATGGTTGTGTAGTTTGGACTCCATACTCCATTAGACTGGTTGTGTTGTTAGGACTCCATACTCCATTAGAATGGTTGTGTTGTTTGGACTTCATACTCCATTAGAATGGTTGTGTTGTTTGGACTCCATACTCCATTAGAATGGTTGTGTTGTTTGGACTTCATACTCCATTAGAATGGTTGTGTTGTTTGGACTCCATTAGAATGGTTATGTTGTTTGGACTCTATACTCCATTAGAATGGTTGTGTTGTTTGGACTCCATACTCCATTAGAATGGTTGTGTTGTTTGGACTTCATACTCCATTAGAATGGTTGTGTTGTTTGGACTCCATACTCCATTAGAATGGTTGTGTTGTTAGGACTCCATACTCCATTAGAATGGTTGTGTTGTTTGGACTTCATACTCCATTAGAATGGTTGTGTTGTTTGGACTCCATACTCCATTAGAATGGTTGTGTTGTTTGGACTCCATACTCCATTAGAATGGTTGTGTTGTTTGGACTCCATACTCCATCAGAATGGTTATGTTGTTTGGACTCCATACTCCATTAGACTGGTTGTGTTGTTACGACTCCATACTCCATTAGAATGGTTGTGTTGTTTGGACTTCATACTCCATTAGAATGGTTGTGTTGTTTGGACTCCATACTTCCATTAGAATGGTTGTGTTGTTTGGACTCCATACTCCCATTAGAATGGTTGTAATGTTTGGACTCCATACTCCATTAGAATGGTTATGTTGTTTGGACTCCATACTTCATTAGAATGGTTGTGTTGTTAGGACTCCATACTCCATTAGAATGGTTGTGTTGTTTGGACTCTATACTCCATTAGAATGGTTGTGTTGTTTGGACATTATACTCCATTAGAATGGTTGTGTAGTTTGGACTCCATACTCCATTAGACTGGTTGTGTTGTTAGGACTCCATACTCCATTAGAATGGTTGTGTTGTTTGGACTTCATACTCCATTAGAATGGTTGTGTTGTTTGGACTCCATACTCCATTAGAATGGTTGTGTTGTTTGGACTTCATACTCCATTAGAATGGTTGTGTTGTTTGGACTCCATTAGAATGGTTGTGTTGTTTGGACTCTATACTCCATTAGAATGGTTGTGTTGTTTGGACTCCATACTCCATTAGAATGGTTGTGTAGTTTGGACTCCATACTCCGTTAGAATGGTTGTGTTATTTGGACTCCATACTCCATAAGAATGGTTGTGTTGTTTGGACGCCATACTCCATTAGAATGATTGTGTTGTTACCCATAAAACTTGCCAAAAAGCGGTATTCCTAAAATGGTTGCTGGAACGACTAAACTTGATTTTCTGTACGACTTAAGTATGCTGCATTGTATCAGTATATAATATCATGTTCTCTATGTTTTACTACTTCGAGGATGTGAGAAAGGTCCATGAAGCAATATCTTTCCTTAGGAGAAATGGTCCATCAATCATTCACAGTTACTGCACACATCAGCTCAGGCATATGATACACAGCTATTATTACCAGTTTGCAAACAAATTTCTCCCAGTAAGACACCTAACACGGATGAGTGATTTTAATAACAAAAGTGCCCCAATTACTCAGCACTGGCTTTCTGTAATTGTATACACAAATAACCCTGGGCTACTTGGCTGTGGTGTGCATGGGAATAGCAGATACACATTCATTGTTTGGGGTGGAAACACAATACACTGAACAGGAAGCCGGGTTGGTAATTGTCATACCTGAGTTTTTAGGATTAATTCAGGTGTCGGGTGCAGGTAGTCTTAAAGAGAATCTTTCCGGCATGTCACTTTATTGGGGTAATCTTGTTCAGCTGACCAACCATAATTTCTTATCATCTGAAATAAAGCCATCATTTCACAGACTATCAGAGGAATTTTAATGACTTTTTTTTATAATTATGGCCAAATGTTTCTCTGCAAGAAAATATTTTACATAAGTAAAATGGAATATCATCAACTTTCATGATCTGGCCATTGTCACCATGTTTTAAAACATACCATATATTCCCTAAGAAATGTCCCCACTCTAATAAATTTACCCCACCCCTATGCTTTTTGTGCAGTGACAATCGTAAAGTCACACATAAATTGATTGGTAATATCATGATATTAAATACAGTGTGATTTAACACTACAGCTTCAGCCAAAACTCATTCAAAAACTGTAAAACTGCCAGAAAAATAGTCAAAAGAATTGAACGTGTTACGCCCACTGTAAGTACTTTTGAATTTAACCTCAAATAAAAGCCCCCCTTTTTGAAAATGTAATGCCCTTCGGGACGTTTGATAGGGAGTATACAGTATTGGGGTTACTTCACGTGCGTCCTTTCCCTCTCAGCCAATCTTCCATTGTTAGTGCTTATCATGCATTGTAGTAACAATTAAAGCCCATTACAAAATGTATGGGTTCGGGGTTTTCACTATAATTATCACTAATGTATTTTTCTGTTCCTTTAATATTTTTGTTGTTTTCTAGGTGGAATATTTTCAAGATGATATATTTCCTGAGACGAAAGTAAAATCAGAGCCAACAATGACCAGTGCTGAATGGTTTGATGGTCAAAATGGTCAACCACAGAGGACAATCAATTTATGCCCAGAGGGAATGAAACCTTGTGAGTAATTATAAATTCCCTTCAGCTTTGTAAACTTGTTTGTGGTTAGGGACTTAAGACCGAACTTGAGTCCTGTTTTTGCCAGACTCAGACTGAAACTTGAATTTGACCCGGGAAGGAAGAGGGGGCACTTCCATATGTCAGGTATATATATAAATTTATATATATATATATAATATATATATATATATATGTGCCGCCTGAGCAGGTGCCTTTTTGCACCATTTTGGTAGTGCAGGTGTCTTTTTTTTGTACTATGAAAAAATTAATAAAAAGATTTTACTAATAATATAAAACAAATTAGTGAGAAAAAAGAAATGTCTTTTTTCATCATTTTTGTAGTGCAGGTCCCAAAAAATGAGGTTGTACTGTGTTAATTTTGTACTTCTGGTCCATTTTTACAATATTTTCGTTTGAATACTCATACTGCAGGTATCAAAATTGACTTCTTTCATACTGCGGGTATCAAAATTGTATAATTTCATACTGCAATTACCAAAAAATCTGTCATACTGCAGGTGTTTTTTGGTTGGTAGGCTGCACACCCTACCACTTTTAGTATGAAGTGCTCCCTTCCCCCCTTCCCCCTCCCTCCCTTCCCAGGATTCGACCATAAGTCTTGCTGTTGCTTGCTGGACTGAGACACTTAACAACAACACGGCTTGCTTTGTTCTTTATCAGCCTCTCTTTGTGAACCAAATGAACAGGTCTAGAAAATGAAATAAATCTTTATTTGACATTTTCTCACAACAGGCTCACACTGTCTTTAGTTTTACACAATTGAAGGCAGTTAACAGTTTAAAGAATTTCAAAAAGCTTTTTATGTTATACTCTACCTCGTACATCACCAAATTCATTTCTATCAGCCTGAAACCAGAAACTCAATACCCTGTTATACAAATCAATGACCTTTTCAGATTTGATGCTGTTTCCATGAGGCAAATTTTTTTCTGGCTATTACTCACAATTGAAAAGGAGCTCTGGGTCAGTGACGGTGTCAGCATTTTGGCCCTGGGGGGAAAATTTACCTTATGGGGGAAAAAGCATATCAATCAGACAAAATGTCACTTTACCAAATATTCTGGGGGAAAGGTGGGGGACAAATCGATCTTCCTCCATGCCCCCCCCCCCTCCCTTTACCCGTAGCACCACCACTGATCTGGCTTGAAAAGTGAGAATGTAATTTTTTCTATATTTGCATGTTTTTCACCTAAGACGGTCTCATCTTGTGCCTTAACCTTTAATGTTCATCAGGTCATAAGGTGGAACCAAGAACCAATTAATCAAATGGAAGCAATAGATATGTTAGGTTGTATTCGATTTGGAATACTCCAGTTGGAGAAAATTTCAGTACCACTCCTGCATGCAAGATAAGTACTTGATTATTTTACCGACCATAGAATGATATTTCCCCACGTTTGGTAGAGTGTTTATTTAAATCTGTGGCATTTCTTTAATAATGAGTTTGCTTCAAATGTTAGATTTGATCATTTCTGTCTGTCTTTTACAGTGAGTCAAGTTCCGAAAGCAGGGCCTGCAGCAAAGAAATACTCAAGCAGGGAAATCCTAGAAGCGAAAAGTGATGAGCAGAAGAAGGAAGAGGTAGGAATCATCCGTCTCTCACCCCTACCCCTCAATCTTCTAATTTCATTTCTTTGTTTTAAAATTCTGTGTTGCTTTAATTAAACACCACATTCAAGAGAGAGGTTGCAAACTAAACCTGTGTGAAATTCCCACCCCCTGTTATGGACATTAGTAATACAATTGTACAAACGTTTCATACTAGATAATGTAAAAGTTACTTCTGTGTTTTGCTTTTTAGGAAATAGGGAATATCCCGTTCTCTGCCATGCAGACACTCCTTATTGATTCCATTGGCATGTTTGAGGTTTTGGTGGGCAGTCCTTGGTATAAATGGCAATTCTGGTATTAATGTGGAGTATTTGCAAAACTTTTGGTACGAGTGGAAATTCCGTGGTATTGATTGAAGTTCTGTTGTATTGGTGGTCATTCATTACTATTCTGTATTGTTTTCTGTGTACATTACCATCTTCATATTTATTTCGAAATGCAAATTATAAGACTGTATTTTGTATGTAAAGCACAGCTATTTGTCCTTCACCATTTAAGTCTTGTTCAATTTCTTTCAATTAAGATTTTGAGTTCCATGACAAATAAGCTGAGCTTTAATGAGGGGCCACTCCCCCAAGACGAAATGGAAGGTACTGAAGATGATGAATGGGTAAGTGTTGTTTCTCATTCACATCCTAATTCTTCCTCAAACATCAGGGTGCTATTTGGTAACAGAACAGTGAAAAACATAATGCAAAAACCTGAGAAATGTATAACTAGTGTCATGTGTGGCAACTCTTGCAATGTATTTCTACCAAAGAGTTTTCTAAAATATGGAATGATTCACCCAAAATATTTTGCACTTCGGCTGTGACTTGCTAGTCTCTTCAGAGATTTATTTTAAGGTACACTTGCATAAGTGATTAAACCTGGTTCTATGGATAATGGTCTTCAAACATCATATTTACTTCAAGTTATACCTTACCTTCCATGCTATAATTATGCAATCTGGTCACATGACCTGATTCTAAAGCACTTTTAACCGACCCTAAAAAACGTAGTAACCAGCCAAGCCCTGACCTCCATAATACCTCTGTACCACCTCACTCTTTTTCAGCGCGTTGTTGGCACTAACATCGCTGAAAACTGGTCATTTTTATTTTATTAATAATTAACCTTTCTAACTCTTTTCTCTTCGGCAGCATCTACCTGGAGGGTTTTACGCTGCCCTTTCTCATCTGGCTCGCCTTTTCAAGTCTTCCAAGATAAGGGTGAGGTAGCCATGGGTCCGAGATTTCTTCGGCCGACCTACACGACTTTAACCGTGTAGCCTACACTTAGGATAGCGGGTTTTTGTCTCCATTCGTACAAAGCGAGTGGCTAGTTCGAGAGCGTCCTACTCTCGTGGTGTGTTTTTTAGGTCCTAGAGCACCAGGTGTGCCTGTCTAGGGGACCTCTTACCCCGGGGTTTAGGTTTTTTCACCCTTTGCCCCGCCCCACCATGAGGAACCTAGCGTTATAACTTTGCATATGTTTTAACACGTTATGATTTCTCTGTACAAGTTCTCGTATGTATTAGGCCAATTTCATTATCTGATTTTGGCGCATGCGCATTGGGTCGACGTCTCCGTCGGATGTTCGGGGAGTCGGCTCCGAGCTTCTCCAAGAAGCTACAGTTGTTACAAGAGAGCTTTATTTTGTATTAACGTGACCAGCATATGAATATTTTCATTTTTCTTACATAAATTAAAGACAAAGTTTTTAATTTTCAAGCTTGTTTTTTGGGGCTTGGGAGAGACCGGATGGGGGTCTCTCCGATGTACTGTTTAAAGGATATCTAATCTCTTCTTTTTATCTCTACAGACTCTGAGTACTCGGTGGTTTGTGTTTTCCACGCTACCCCGGCGCTTATAAAGATTTTACGTTGGATGCGTTTTCTCGGGTTTAAAAAAAAATTCAGATAGAGAATTTTTCTGTTAATTTTTTTTTTTTAATGTACCGTTTTGCTATGCCTCGTCTCTCTTTGAAGGTGATCGTAGGATCATAGGTACTTCCCCCACAGGGGGGATATTGCTGTATTCGTTGTATGTATGCATTGCTATACGTTCTTCTCTTTTCAGAAATCTTGTTCCAAGAATGATTAACTCAGTGGCGCTGCACCTTAGATGACGTTCCAAGTGAACGCCACCTAGAGTTAAAAGAGTTCAGAGAGAAAAGATAAGATCTTAGTCCTCTTCGTGGCGCTGCGCCCCTAGAGTTGAATAGCTAAGAGAGAGAGAGAGAGAGAGATAAGATAACCTCTTAGGGGCGTTGAAAAAATGCTGCCTAAAGTGGAGAGGTTTGGAAAGGTAAGAGAGAGATAAGCTCTGATTAACTCAGTGGGGTTGCGCTTTAGGTCGGGTTCCAAGTGAACGCCACCTAGAGTTAAGATAGTTCAGAGAGAGAGAAGATTTCCTCTTAGGGGCGCTGCACCCCTAAGTTGTAAAGAGATAAACTAAGATCCGTACGGTTCCGCGGCCCGTTGTTACGGGGCGAACGGTTCCATTGGACGGTTCCATACGGTTCCGCGGCCCGTTGTTACGGGGCGAACGGTTCCATTGGACGCTTCCATACGGTTCCATTGGACGGTTCCATATGGTTCCGCGGCCCGTTGTTACGGGGCGAACGGTTCCATTGGACGGTTCCATACGGTTCCGTGGACCGTGTTTAGGGGCGGACGGTTCCATTGGACGGTTTCGTGATCCATACGGTTCCGCGGCCCGTGTTTACGGGGCGGACGGTTCCATTGGACGGTTCCGTGATCCATATTGGACGGTTCCGCAGCCCGTTGTTACGTGTCCGTATATAACAGGATAACGTACACCGTACGGCTAGTCCGGTTATATGCCCACTAGCTACCAAGCTACGTGGTCAGGTGACAGGTGACATTCTTGGCAAGAAGTATAGCATTGAGACAGCTATTTTTCTTCTTGGTCCCGTAGCCATTAGCTACGCAGTTCCACGGCTCGTGTGAACGCAATTAAGATTGTCTACGTTGAACATTACAGTTCCGTATTTATTTTCACCAGTATCATAGACATGGAGGACAGGTCCCCGAGTGTCGATGTTTTACACACCCAGGATGTCCCGCGATGCATAGCGTGCAAACGCTTCTTTAAATTACGCTCAGGTGACATCCATCTCACGTGTTACGCGTGTAGATTATGCTGCGAGTCAAATCCTTGTACTCTTTGCAGCGATTGGGACCTAGCGGCGTGGTGGGAGCACAGACTTCACCGCGACCGGTATTTTTAAAGAGCGGCGGAGAAAGTGGAGAAGCGACGGTCTGATAGCCCCTCTTCCCCTTCCCCCCCCACCCCCGCCGCCACCACCACCCAGGCTCAAAGCGCACCCACCTCCCGTCAGGGAGGCGGGGCCGCCACCCACTCTTTTAGCGCAGCGCCCCTTGTCGGGCCCCCTCAGCTGAGTAGACGTACGCTAACACGTACTCCAGTGGTGCCCGTCTCCCCATTAGGGTCTCCCGAACGAGGCAGACCCCGGAGGAGGGACAGGGATCGGGTCAGTACACACAAGGAGAGGCTGAGTCGACGTCATAGGTCCTCTCCCTCATCCTTCTCTTCCTCATCCTCCCCTGAACATAGGAGGAGACATAGGAAGCGACATCGGGGCCACCCCCTCGAGGATCCCGCTTTTCAGGACACACTCAAGAAGACACTTGAGACTTTGGTGTCACAGGCTCTGAAGCAGAGGCTTTCGCCTCCTACTCCTCTCTTCCCGGCAGCTACCACTGCCGCGGCTTGGCATCCCCCTGACCCTGAGGTCTTGGAGGAGGATGCCCTCGACATCTATCCCTCGGGAGAGGAGGTCGATTTTCTGGATACGGCACGAGACAGCCCCCCGGTACGGGGAAGTTCTCCTGCCGCCCCGGCTTCAGCCACCCTCGGTGCCGCATTTACGATGCCGAATCACCGGATATGGCCCCCGTATCCTACCGGATATCGGACGAGATCCTTTTTCCGCCACCTCCCCCGGTGGACCCCCTTTTACAGGGGGAGCGGGTTGCCCAGCTTTTGGATTTCCTTGAACGGGAAATCAAGCTGGAGGTCGCAGAGACACCCATAGTCGATGTGGGCCCGCGGTCTCAGCGTAGACTGCTCAGTGCAGCCACAAGGGATGCTACGCTGACGGCTAAGCATTTCCCCATTGATGCCTCCCTGGTGTACAGGATTAGGCATTGGGCTAGGATCCCGGACAAGGACTGGACGGCCTACAACCGGGACGTTGATCAGGTCACACATGTCCAGCCAACTGATTTTCAGGCGCTTATAAGGACCCCCGAAATCCCGGAGGGAATGTGGCAACTCCTCCGTCAACCGGCGAGTGGCACCGCAGCTGTGTCCGGCTCCGTGGGCAAGGCTCCGAAATTTCGTGACCCTGCGGTCCAGCAGAGGAACAATTTCCTCATAGCTGTTGACCGGGCTGCACGACGGGGTTATAAATAGCAGGCCCTTGCCGTATGGGTAACAGAGGGTTTAGACTTGGTCCTGCGCAGGCATCTCCTGACCGACGTCCTTACTCAGACCCTGCCTCTGTTAACTGGACTCTCGGATTTGCTCGACGCGACAGTCAACCAACTTGCCCGAGTCTCCACTAAGACGGTCCGGGAGAGACGCGAGAATATTCTCCCTCTCCTTGGACTCTCTGCCGTCACTCAGGCGGATCTTCGGCGGTTGCCTACCGAGGGTCCGGACCTATTTGCTGGTCACTTCCGAGATGTCCTGTCGCGCCAGGCTGGCCGCCAGGACGATATTGGGAAGACTCAGAAGCTGTTAGCGAAGACGAAGTCCTTCTCTTTTCTTCCCGCTCGCCGCCACCCTTCAACCCCGCTAAGCGGGCCGGGTGTGTCTAAACAGCGACGGTTCCCACGTTGCCGCGTGACCCTGTCACGGGCCCTCTTCAGCTCCTCCCCCTCGCCAGGAGTCACTCGTGGACCAGCGGAGGAGACGGGTAGGGACCGGTCGACGCTCCTTTCCCGCTGCACGCAGAGGGGGTACCTCTTTCCGAGGGAAAGGGAAGACCAGGGACGGCGTTTTTGACCCACCCGACCCCGTTGAACGGGCTTCAGTCGGGGCGTCACGGAATTTTCAGAGGCTTGGGAGAGAATCACCACTGACAAGTGGGTGCTACGAACCATTCGGCAGGGTTACCGTCAGAGTTCACGACTCCCCCGCCCCAGGAGGGGTCTTTCGATCCACTCCCACGCTCGTTGGGGCGACCACACCGAGTTGTTGAGGTCAGAAATCGGGGAGTTGCTGGTGAAGAACGCCATCACCTTCATCCCGAACCCTCCCAGGAACCTCGTTATGTCCACGTTTTTCCTGGCCCCCAAGAAGGGGAACAAGTGGCGCCCGATAATCAATCTAAGACCGCTCAACAGGTTCATCCGACCGTTGAAGTTCAAGATGGAGACTCTTCACTCCATCCTCCCTCAGTTGACGAGGGGCCTGTGGGCCACCTCCGTCGACCTCACGGACGCATATCTCCATGTGCCGATGTTCGAGGAACACAGGCAATTTCTGGCGTTCCAATTTGAGGAAGTTACGTACACGTTCAAGGCGTTACCCTTCGGGCTATCGACTGCCCCAGGGTCTTCACCCAGATCACGAGAGTTCTGGCGGCCTTCTTACGAAGGCAGGGCATCAGAATTTTTATGTATTTCGACGACTGGCTGATCGTTGCAGCAGACGCAGCCACCATCGCGAGACACACGAACGTGGTCATACGGGTGGCACAGGACTTGGGGTGGTTGATCAACTTCGCCAAGTCCAACCTAGTTCCGTCTTAGACTCCCATTTTTCTGGGGGCGGTCGTGGACTTTGCTCACGGTCCTTGTCGTGAGGGCGGGAGCCGACGTCCTTCTCTCGTTACCGGCGTCGCCAGCGAGAGCCTGGCTGGTATTCTTGGGGTACCTAGCCAGCCTCGTAGATGTAGTCCCCATGTGCAGGTCTTACATGCGGGATCTACAATTTCATCTACTGGGTCATTTCATCCCATCCCGGAGAGACCTCAGCATCCTCGTTCCCCGTACGCAAACGGTGGTCTCCCACATTTGGTGGGGGTGCGTCCACTCTCACCTGTCACAGGGGGCGATTTTTTTGCCTGTCAGACCCTCGGTATCGGTGGTAACCGATGCGTCTTTGACGGGGTGGGGAGCGCATTTAGTGTGGTCCCAAGTCGCGAGATTTTGGACGGACGCTTGGTGCGGTCAGCACATCAATCTGTTGGAACTAGAGGCGGTCCGCCGGGCGCTTGTTCACTTCCTACCACAGGTCCGGAACAAGTCTGTTCTGATACGCACCGACAACACCACGGTAGTGGCGTTTATCAACAGAGAGGGGGGCACGAGATCCAGGAGTCTATGGATCTTAGCCAAGTCCCTTCTGTCTTGGTGCATGTTGAACAAGGTCATGCTCCAGGCGGTTCACCTGCCAGGCAAGGAGAACACGATCGCGGATCTGTTATCCCGCCTCCAAGGAGCCCCCACAGAGTGGGCCGTTCTCCCGCGGGTGGCCGAGGCGATCTGGTTAAGCTTTGGTCTCCCGGACGTAGATCTGTTCGCGTCTGTGGACAACCACAAGCTACCAATTTTTTGCGCTCTCACCCCCGACTCGAGGGTCTGGGTGGTCGACGCGTTCACGGTCGGGTGGGCCCACTTCGTGGGCTACGCCTTCCCGCCGTTCGCTCTAGTACCGAGAGTACTGAACAAGGTGGTGTCTGATCAGTGTTCCATGTTTCTTCTGGTAGCTCCCAATTGGCCCGGCCAACTGTGGTTCCTTCAGCTGCTCAATCTTGTCGCAGGTTTCCCGTATGAGCTTCCGGTCACGGACGACTTAGTCTCCATTCCGGGCTCCGGCAAACTGCACCACAACCCAAGAGCGCTCCATTTGACTGTGTGGCCTCTATCCGCGAATCCCTTGTGTCGCAGGGTCTTTCGGAGGCAGCTGCCCAAATGGCGGCCTCTAGCCAGAGATCTTCCACTTTTGGCATGTATGCTTCCAGACTCGGAATGTTCCGAGACTGGTGCCGGGATAGATCGGTTTCTCCGCATACGGCGCCTCTTGGTGACGTAGCGGATTTTTTGTTGGTCCAGTTTAATCTGAATAAATCCATCAATACGGTCAAGGGGTTCAGGACGGCCATAGGGGCTATCCACCGGGGCTTCCTCGATGGCTCGACTGTCACCGACGCGCAGCCTCTGGAAAGATTGATTAAAGGCATGTTCTTACAAAGGCCTCCGGTTCGGAACCTTGCTTCCCCTTGGGATATGCAGGTGGTCCTCGAGACTTTGGCACGGGCTCCGCTTGAGCCTTTGCCAGTTTGTCCTCTCAAGGAACTGACTTTAAAGACGGTGTTTTAACTCTCCGCAGCCTCGGCTAGGCGGAGGGGCGCTCTTCACGCGCTTTCCCTCAAAGAGGGTCATATTCGCTTTAAATCGGGGCGTTTGTCTCGTGCCCGATCCGGCCTTCTTAGCGAAGAATCAAACGGTCGAGTTTTTACCGAACCTATTTTCCTCCCCGCCGCTACGTTTTCTGACACGACTGAGGACAAGGTCTGGTGTCCCGTTCGATGTCTCAAGCACTATATCAAACGCACGCAATCTTTTCGAACGCGTCACCGCTCTTTTTGTGTCCTTCCAACGGCCGCATCGAGCTGTCTCGCGTGATACGATTTCCCGCTGGATTGTCCAAGCGATCACGTACAATAGGTCTGCGTTGTTCGCGGAGCATTCGGTTCAGGCACACCAGGTACGAGGCATAGCGGCGTCAATTGCGCTTTTTGGCGGGGTTCCCCTTCACGAGATCCTTCGTGCTGCAGTGTGGAAAACGCCAGCCACGTTCGTCTCAGCTTATCTGGTGGATATTCCGGACTATCAGGGCGGAGTTGCACGGGCAGTTCCTTCTGGAAGAGGACCACCCCCTTCTTGAGGTGAATGTTCTTCCCTTATTCCCGTTCTCTCGTTCTTTTGACGTGGTTTACGTTATTTTCTTAACGTTTTTCTCTTTCCATCATTTTCACTAACGTTTAATTTCGGCCGTTGTTCAGGCTCTGGTTATTTCGTTTGTTTATTCTAACGAAACTTTGCCGTTGTTTTGGCGATTGTTCTTTCGTTTTTTCCCAACGGAATTTTTGCCGTTTCTTGACGCATTTCATTTCGTTTCTGTTTTACTATTGCAGTTTTTGGTGTTACCTACTTAGTTTACCTTTACAGACGGTTGGTTCGCTTTATGCTTTTCTGACCCGCTCCGGTTCTCTGACGAACTTGGTGAGTTTTCGTTGTGCCGTTTTGAGCGTGGCTTGCAGTTTGTTTCTGTTCACGGTCGGTTTTTGAGTTGCGTGTCTTCCCGTTTGGTTCACTTGGGTTCTGTAGCGTTTTACCTCTCGTTTTGATAGTTCAGACGAAACTATCCGGAGGTCTTTCGTCCTTAAGAGGAGAAGGTTTTTCGTCCCTTACGGGGGATTAGACTATTTCGAGTTTAGTACCAGCCATTAAAAAAAAAAAAAAAATGTGCTTCGGTCCGAACTCCCTTCCTTCCTCTCCTCGCTTGCAATCTGATTGCATAATTATAGCATGGAAGGTAAGGTATAACTTGAAGTAAATTTACCCCGCTAAGCGTAGCGGGGATATATACGAGAGTTATACTTACCTTCCATGCATCCCGCCCGCCTCCCCTCTCGTTCAGGCCTCGGTGGAATGTTGAGTGAGGTGGTACAGAGGTATTATGGAGGTCAGGGCTTGGCTGGTTACTACGTTTTTTAGGGTCGGTTAGAAGTGCGTTAGAATCAGGTCATGTGACCAGATTGCATAATTATAGCATGGAAGGTAAGTATAACTCTCGTAAATATCCCCCCTACGCTTAGCGGGATAAATATGTTACTTATACCAAAAAAAAAATCATCATCAAAATTTGATCAGCCATTTCTGATAAACTAGAACAAACCTTATATTTCATATTTTGCAGGATGACTAGAGATTGTGTAGCAGTTCAGTATGACATCAACAAACATCTGAAATCCATTCCCACACCAGCACACTTAGCTTCAAGAGACTGAAATAGCAAGAATGTGAGCCAAATCATTGAAAGGTGCAATTAGGGAATGAACGGAGATTTGGAGGAAATAATGCATCTAAGCTTTTCACCCATAAACCAAAAAAAAAGGAGTGACCGTTCAAAGAATTGTCAAGAGTAAAACAAAGGTCCTGATACCCTCTGACCTCATTGGTTTTTATCTTCCATTCAAGACCAAAGATTGGGATTTCCGATTGGTTTCAAATATATTTTTAAGAAGAGCTGCATTTCATCTTAAGAAACACGTCTTCTCCTTTCAGACTTTCTTTCACATGTTGTGTTTATCATCTTCTTCCATTTTCTATGAAGATTTGAATCAGATCGGTTAGTTTTGTTGGAATTGCATTTCTTGTATTATGATTAATATCCATTTATTAGCAGATTATCTTTTAGGTGGCAGTTAATGGTTTTATGTCTTTATCTGTAAAAAGAGGGAGAAAAGTGATTTATATATTAAAAAGTTTGGAATAAAAAAGATAGTGATCGTGTACATATGAACTTTTTAGAAGAAGCAGTTTAAATTAGGTAATGGTGGCTTAACCTGACATTCCAGCAAGGCAGACTTCCTTCACTATACAAGTATGATGCAGTATTAGAATACTGTTCTTTGTTAATAGGTATTAAACATTGCAAAACATCAAGATACAGGAAGTTTCGGTGAAGTTGTCTTTTCATTAATAAGCTTCCAATTTTTAAATTCTATCTTCACATTCCAAATTTTAAAGTGAGTAACACACTTAGTGAGGACGACACCAAGTCTCACCTAATTAAACACCCACTACTGAAAGAACCTGAAGAGAAACACACAAATATGCCTCCAAAACTTTCAGTATGAATTGGAATTCCAAACTTGCACCATCCCACCTGGACTATTCACCCCCCCCCCCCCACCTCCTCCCTAAGTCGTACCTTGGTCTTCCCTCCTTCACAAAAGCTCTTCACAACCCAGCCTCCTTCCACTCAAAATACTTCCAACTCAGTAGACATTTCCACGACTACTCTCTCTTCGCCGACAACTTCATCACATTTAAGTCCCCCCCCCTTCTTCTTTTTTACACCTAACCTTACTTAGTATACCTCCTTTTTTTCTTTTCTTTTTTCTTTCTGTTTTTCTCCCTAACAAACATTTGTTCCTCATTATTCTAAATCTTACACCATAATTCATTAACACCCTCTTGGCACATTTGACTCTGACTGTTGCAATGCCATTAAACATCAACAAACCAAACTTGCACATTACATTCCTACCCAAACAAATCCACCTGTATATGATTTTCAAATCTGGATTATTACAGTGGATATGAACATTTGAAAAGTCAAACCTACATCCTATCAGGTAGAATTCAGTGGTTGGAACCAAGAGCTGTAGGATTAGGATTGATTGGAACCAAGAACATTAGGATTAGGATTGATAACTAATGTCTCTTCTTTGTGGTGTCCACTCTTCGCTGCAAGTACTTTTAGCTGTTCAACTTTTGGAAGCCCAGGTAAACTTTTGCTATGATTATCATCTGTTTGTTATCATTGTCCCCCACCACCTCCTGTGATGAGTTTGTGAAGACAGGCAGCAGTGGTTATATCCTTGCATTGTTTTATCTCTATTTACAAAATAACTTATTTCATAACATTTGTTTCTTAATTTTGGATGAAAAAGTAAAATTTAATAATGTGCAGGTGTGAGCACCAAGTCAGTCACAGGGTAAATGAAAAGGATTTTCTTAATAATTTCTTACCTTGATTATTTTTTTTTACCTTGAATCTCAAGTCTCTTGTAAACTCTAGATGCATTTTGTTCAATGAGAAGATGATATTTTGGTATTTAACAAAGAAAATAGCTCTTCCATTCAATTTTGCCAGTATTAATAAGATCGATAAGTATATATTGTGTACATATATTGAATAACAAGTAATAAAATGTGATAGTCTTCATTATTAAAACATATTATAAAGAACAAAATAAGATATAAGCTGTGCCTTTTCACAAACACAATTAGTTAAAAATTTCTATGCACAAAATATAAAGAACTGATAACTAGCAATTAAGTTGAATTCTGAACAACGATTGGTTGACCTAATTAAATAATGCATGAGCATAGTTTGTTTTCTTAGGGTAAGTAAAATGTAATTGTGCAGGTTTACTTTTAATGAAATCATTGTATGAAAATTGATTCACCATTAGCAATGATTTGAGTATCATTTCAAATTATGCTAGTTGCACTGATTTTGATTATAAACTTGATTTGATCATTAAAATGTTTTATATACTTTTTAAAACTAAAACATGGGTTTGTATTTGTTTGACATGTTCTTGCCCTAAGTTTAGAAATGTATGTGGATAGTATGTGCTATGTATTTCTAAGAATACATAGAATTGTTGCAAATGGTGATCATTTTATTTTAGATATGAAATAAAACTTATAAATTATTCATTATATTTTTGCCTATCAACAATAACTTGAAGCAGAATCACTTTATCAAGTTAATGTTTGTATCAAATAGCCTTTTTTTTTTTTTGACTTGATTTTATGTTTAACTGATACCTCACATAAAAGACTTGAGATTTAATGAGGAATGTTTAGGGTTGCATATGGCACATACCTCTATGTGAGTGTGTGGACATTTTTGAAGAAAATCATAGAAGTTCATTTAAAAGATGTGATCACTTCCTTTATTGAAAGTCATTGGCAATATCTTTGTACTGGAAATACTTTTATTTTATTTTCAATATTTGTAGATTGATTGGTGATAAATCTGTCTCATTCAATCACAGTGGTAGGTAAATGTTTGTTACAACACCAACTCAAATTGGGTCTAGAAATGCCTGCACCAATGAAAATTTGATATTTTTGTGAATTTCCTGGCCCTGTGATAAGCTATATGTTGGTAGAAACCGACTGAAACACAATCTAAAAATGTTCAAAATCGAAAGGCTTATGAGCAGCTAAAAATCTCCCTTTTAATTATCAAATAAGGTATGTATTCTTATGTTAACTGTCTCTATATTACGAAGAAAAAAAGTTATGTTTTGCAAGTTTGAACCGATCTAAGTTTAGGAATATTTCAATATCATACAAAATTTATGATTTGATAATTGGAAAAAATCATAATCTTCTTTCAAAATGACATGGCTTTTTACTGTTGTTTATTAGGAGTATATGGTTACAATGCAAACTTCCTCTTCAGATTCTGTTTCTCACCTTTAATGAATTTTGGCAGAGTACCTGGCAGACTACAAAAATTCAGGGAAGGGATGGGGGGTCAAATTTAAAAGTAGGGGGAGAATCGTGCCACGATACAAAGAATCTGCTACGATACAAAGAATCACCGTACAAGGATTCAAATATTGAACAAAAGTTGACCCCCCCCCTCTTGCCTCTCCCATATCCCGGCTAAGATTATGGCAAGGTCTGCCATTCAGTCATCATAATTTCGAATTGAATGTACATTAGGTTTTTTCTATAGTGTATGCATACTAAGTCTGTTTTTATTCAAATGTAACTTTTTTGAATAATAATGAAATTTTTAGTAAAAATATATTCTATTTTGAAAGTTATCCAATAGTTCTTTTGTCTTTTTAGTAGCTCTGTAAATGCTTTTGGAGCAACTCATTTAAACCGTGTCAAACAGATGCGCAGTGTGCTCTAAATTTTCATTTGACATACTTGAGAGAATGCATGCCCTTGTAGGTTTATCTTAATAAGCCAGAGACAGGCGCCTGGGAAACTACCTGATAAAACAGGTAAGACAGGTGCCCAGGAAACTACCTGATTGAATAGGTAAGACAGGTACCTGAACAACTACCTGTTTGAACGGATAAAACAGGTACCCGGAAAACTACCTGATTAAAGGGGCAAGACAGGTAAATTGAACGGGTATGACAGGTACCGGGAAAACTACCTGATTGAAAGGGTAAGACAGGTACCAGGAAAACTACCTGATTGAAGGGGTATGACAGGTACTGGGAAAACTACCTGATTGAACAGGTAAGACAGGTACCAGGAAAACTACCTGATTGAACGGGTAAGACAGGTACCAGGAAAACTACCTGATTGAAGGGGTATGACAGGTACCCGGGAAAACTACCTGATTGAACGGGTAAGACAGGTACCAGGAAAACTACCTGATTGAACGGGTAAGACAGGTACCAGGAAAACTACCTAATTGATTGATTGTAACTTTATTTTCACTCTCTTGCAAATACAACAATATACAGGTTAAGAAAATAATAATTGAGCTTTACATACATTTGTGACAATTTGCAAGGGATAGTGAGGGGGTTATCTGCTCAAGCCAGAAAGGCTTATCGAGGCAGAAACCCCCATGAAAACATAATTAACAAATATGTTACGACACAAACTTAACATGAAAAAAAAAAAGAAATCATATATCAGTAGTCAACATTAAACGGGTATCTTAAGAAAAAGTGGACAAAAAAACAATTCAGAATTAAATAGAATCATATAAGCTTAGAAAGTAATTCTTAAGATGAAACTTAAATGTTATGACATTATTTACGTTTTAATATCTTGCGGTATGTCATTCCAGACTTTTACACCCGTATATTTTAAACAATGTTGGGATAGTGTAAGCCTAAATTTGAATACGGTAATCATTATGACCTCTAGTTTTGTAAAAGTTTTGCAGAAAAAATGGTCAAAAGCATTGGGTAAATTGTTATTCTTATATTGATACATGGTTATAGCAAGTTGGTATTTATGGAGGTCAAATATATTAAGAGTTCTCAATTTAAAGAAGATCGCGGTATGGGCATTAAAAGGACTACCAGTGACAATTCAATGGCACGTTTTTGCAAAAAGAAAAAGCTTTTGTATGTGAGAAGGATAAGCACCACCCCAGGCAACATTACAATATGATATATACGGCAAAATCAAAGTATTATATAGCATCTTAAGTATATGTTCAGGAAATGTGTTCTTAATCTATTTAATATACCAGTACCTTTTGCTAATTTATTACAGATACAATCTATGTGAAGTTACCAATTTAGATTGCAATCCACTAATACACCTAGAAATGTTGAGAAGGGGGAATGATTAAAATTTACATCACCAATGGAGAGTTTGGGGTAAAGGGACCAGTCACGGCGAGTAGGGGTAAAGAAAACTGAAGTAGTCTTCTTTACATTAAGGGATAACTTATTTACATTAAACCAAGATGCATACTTGTTCAAACCTGAAACCGCTTTGTCAATTACTGTATGAGGAGAACGATGGGAGTAAAAAAGAGTTGTGTCATCCGCATAAAGTGAAGGTGAAAGAACAGAGCTAATCCGATGCATATCATTTATATATATTACAAATAACAAAGGACCAAGAATTGAGCCTTGTGGCACTCCACAAGAAATACACTCGGAATTAGATTGAGTACAAGAATAGGATACAAATTGCTGACGAAATTTTAGATAGTTACGAAGCCAATCAAGTGGCATGCCACGAATACCGTAAGTTGATAATTTATGCAAAAGAATAGAGTGATCCAGGGTGTCAAAAGCTTTTGACATGTCTAAAAAAGTACAATGGGCAACTTCTTTTCTCTCAAAAGCTTGGGTGATTTTATCAATGAGATGCAACAGAGCATGAGCAGTTGACCTGCCAGGGAGGAAACCAAACTGGAATTTATAAATAATTTTGTGAGAAAACAGAAAACTGATGAGCCTATCAAAAACAATTCTTTCAAATATTTTGGAGAAGCATGGTAAAATCGAAATAGGTCTATAATTTGTGATTTGCTCCTTATCACCACTTTTAAAAATAGGAATAACCTTAGCTACTTTGAGATTATCAAGCATAGAAGCTGTTGACAATGAAAGATTAACAATATACGACAATGGTTTACAAATAATAAATGAACATTTTTTTACAACACTTGGGGAAATATCGTCAAAACCAGGAGCAACAGAATTAAGACCATTGATTAATTTAAGCACTTCAGCATCATTTGTAGGATGAAGAAAAAAAGTGGAAGGATTGGATGGGGGCAAGAACTCCTCAAACTTATGTTCATTAGACGGTGGGATTTTACCTGCTAATTTTGAACCAATTGAAATAAAATAATCATTAAAAGCATCACATATCTCCTTGGGGGCATTATATGTTTTTTCATTGAGACTTAGTTTATTTAGGCATTTGCTCGTTTCATTCCCTCCCCTACAGTACTTATTAATTACAGACCAGGTACTTTTTATATTACCAGCACAATTAGCAAAACTATGAGCAAAATACATTTTCTTGGCAACACGTATAACTGAGGTGAGTTTATTGCGAAACACTTTATGTTCATTACGGTTCTGGGCAGAGGGGTTTCTTTTGTACCTCTTAAAAAGCTGATTCTTAGTTTTACAAGATTTGATTATACCATTTGTTATCCAACTTTTTTGTTCATTACATTTCATAACTGAAGAACAAACGGGAAAGAAATTATCATAGTGTGTAAGAAAAATTGAAACAAACTTATTATATGCTGTATTTGCATTAGTTGCATGATAAACCTCGGACCAATCTTCCCTGAAAAGTTCACAACAGAACTCATCAATCCGAATAGGGGTAAATTTACGTAAACGAACAATGTTTTTAACTTTTAGGAGAAAATGGTGTTTTTAAAACACTGAAGATTGGAAAATGATCAGATATATCAGATATCAAGACTCCATTTATGGAATGAAGTTCCGGCTTATTTGTAAATATGTTGTCGATTAATGTCATAGAGGAATCGGTAACACGAGTGGGTCGATAAATTAACGGATAGAAAGAGCATGATAATAGCAAATTGAAAAAGTCATTTGAACGTGAGTCTTGAGTTTCCTTACTAAGGTCAACATTAAAGTCACCCATAACAAAACAGGGGCAGTTGTAACTTGATATTTTCTCAAAGATGCATGACATTTTTTAAAAGGATGAGATACTACCAACACCATGTGGACAGTACATAATACCTACAATAGCTTTAGTTGAAAATAGATCGCAATTAATTTCAATAAATAAAGACTCAAAATCACGTTCCGAGGGGAATGATAAGTCATCTAACACAGTAAATAAAATATTATTTTTGACATAGAGACATACACCGCCTCCAACTTTGGCAGGCCTATCAACACGTACTAAAGAATATCCATCAAATTTAAATAAAGATGAACTATGGACATGATTGAACCATGTTTCAGAGATGCCCATGACAGTAAAGTTAAAATTTAGGGAAGCAATATAGACCTGAAGATCATCAAAATGAGCAGGAAGACTTCTAATATTATTATGAAATATGGAGAAATGATTATCAATAGATGGGGAGATATTAACATTAAGATCCTCATGGTAGTCACAATTTTGTGATAAGGAAAGGAGCATTTGGTCAAAAATGGTATTGCTTCCACCATCGTCATTTATACTTGGGCTAGGGAACGACATATTTCTAAATAATTGGCTAAACATTGGAATGCAATGAATACATGAGATATTATTCCTGTCTGTTAATTGTTTGCATAGTTGGAAGTTTAGACAAGTTTCATGATACAAAAAAATATTTTGACATTTATTGCATCTGAAATATAAATCTGAATTTTGTTGTAAATTCTTAAGACAAAACCCGCATTGACCATTATGCATTAACAATGACATAACACAAGTGTCACACAAAAGACAATAAAAGAAAAGAAACAGCAACAATGAAAGAACTCTAGAGAACGTTGATCAAGGAAAAAGTTTCATCACGTAACTTCCTGGAATGCATGTTGTAGAAGTTGAAGTTGACATAGTGAGGATGGTTGTTGAAATACCATTGTTCAAGATCAATTGTAGTGAGTAATCCGTATTGTAAGTGAAAGACATGGCACTTAAAAAATGTGACTTTGTATGAAGAGATCGAAGAAGGCATCCAAGTACGTTAAATACCCACGAAAGAGATATAGCTGAGCTAAGGTATATGTATATTTTCAGATCCAACAGATTATTATGTAAATCATGGTGGGTAATGATGAAACAAAGGAAGTAATGGTCCTGTGGCGAATCTTAGAAGCTAGACTTTTTCTAGGTCTGATGGGCTTGAATAAAGGGATTTACGTCGGATTTAGAAACAGCATAAATCCTGCCATCTTGGGTCCACACTCTGGCCACGTTTTCGTTCTTTCTTGCATCACGCACAAGTGCTTGTCTTTTTTGTGTTAGATCCTCGTGAATGTATATCTTGGGTTGTAGGTTTTTAAGTTTTGATCTGTTTTTGTAAAATTCATCACGCTTTCTGTATGTTGCAAACTTCACTATTACGGTACGGGGATCGTTGGTATCTCTTCTGGATGGTAAGCGATGTGAACAATCAAGGTCCCCAGGGGTCATATCCACCTTCAATAGCTTCGCTAGATCAATAATTGACATATCGGTATTTTCTCCATCAATTTCAGCCAAGCCATGAATACGTAGACAATTGCGTCTTGAGTATTGTTCTAAATTTTCTATTTGATTATACAGCATATCGTTGCTCTTTTGAAGCTTACTAATTTGGGCGTTTGCTTCATCAATCTGTTCTTGTTTTGCATGGAGCTCGAGCTGTAAAGCATCATGAATGTTTGTGGAAACGGTTGTAGAAACGGCTTCAATAACGGCATTAAGAATTCTACTTTGAAAATCTTGAGAACTTACTGCTTGAATAAGGTGAGTATGAATCAGCCGTTCAATATCAAGAAGAAATGATTCAAGTGTTGCCTCTGCAGTTGGCACATTTTTCGCAGAATCGGTATGATGGGATTCAGTGTGTGCGCCACTACTCTTCGTTTCTTGAGCTCGTCGTTTTGTATCTTTAGTTGTCGGCATCTTAGTTCGGAGAAGTAAAAAGCCTGTCAATAATATTGAAGGTTCGATAATCCACTTTTTATGGAGGTAAGTTACGAAAATATGCTGATATGATTTGTCTGGAGTTCAAGACAAGTGCATGTGATATAGCTTGCTTACATGCTTACTATACTACGGGTAAGACAGATAACAGGAAATCTACCTGATTGAAGGGGTATGACAGGTACCGGGGAAACTACCTGATTGAACGGGTAAGACAGGTACCAGGAAAACTACCTGATTGAAGGGGTAAGACAGGTACCAGGAAAACTACCTGATTGAACGGGTAAGACAGGTACCAGGAAATCTACCTGATTGAAGGGGTATGACAGGTACCGGGAAACTACCTGATTGAATGGGTAAGACAGGTACCAGGAAAACTACCTGATTGAAGGGGTAAGACAGGTACCAGGAAAACTACCTGATTAAACGGGTAAGACAGGTACCAGGAAAACTACCTGATTGAAGGTATGACAGGTACCGGGAAAACTACCTGATTAAAAGGGTAAGACAGGTACCCGGGAAACTACCTGATTGAGCGGGTAAGACAGGTACCAGGAAAACTGCCTGATTGAAGGGGTATGACAGGTACCAGGAAAACTACCTGATTAAACAGGAAGACAGGTACCAGGAAAACTACCTGATTGAACGGGTAAGACAGGTACCAGGAAAACTACCTGATTGAAGGGGTATGACAGGTACCGGGAAAACTACCTAATTAAACGGGAAGTCAGGTACCGGGAAAAACTACCTGATTGAATGGGTAAGACAGGTACCAGGCAACCTACCTGATTGAACGGGTAAGACAGGTACCAGGAAAACTACCTGATTGAAGGGGTATGACAGGTACCGGAAAAACTACCTGATTAAACGGGAAGACAGGTACCAGGAAAACTACCTGTTTGAACGGGTAAGACAGGTACCAGGAAAACTACCTGATTGAACAGGTAGCAGGTGCTGTAGTTGCACAATTATTTTCCTGTGTTGATAAATGATCTTCAGAAGTTGGGTAGGGTACCCAGGAGGTATAATGACTTAAGAGCTCACATTCACTACCTGAATTCCCATAAGCACTATCTACCTTTCAAATTTTGTACAAGTTTGAATTAAGTGTTCAAAATAGGTTTTGACTTGAAAGAGTTCCAAGTCGAAAAACGATGGTTTTACTTTTGTTAATTTATGATAATTTTGATTTAAACTAACGGGTCTCATTTAAATACTTGTGTAGTTGAAAAATTAATCAAATATTCAATAATAATTATTATAAGAGTTAATTAGAACATTCAATACAAGGGTTATAACATGCAAGACAGGGGTTTAAATCTAGAGACTCCAGAATAAGTACTCTAACTTTGAATTACACCAAGGGTGTAACACTTTTCTCATCAGAAAGATGTTTCCTAGTTTTGAAGAAGAATATCATAAAAGATAACGAAAAACAAAATTATCAATATTTTTGTTGTTTTTTTATTTTTGTTTTAGAAATCCGACTTGAATAAGTTATAGGATATACAGTATCACTAAAGGATAAAATAGTCAATAAGGTTTAGATATAATGATAGCAGGTAGCACTAAAAAGGACAATTTCTTATGGAAGGTATTCTATAAATATGATTTTCTTTATTACATTTATTAATATTAGAGATTAATCCTAGAAACCTGTGAGCAATAATCCATAGTTTTAAAACATTTAAACCATACTAGAAGGGTGATACTATTATTACGCAATCCAGTTCTCCTAAATCTTACAACATAAATAGAAATAATTAATAAATTGATTACCTTTATCCCTGCCCTACAAGAGCTTAAAATTAAGGGGATAGCATTATCATGGACACAAGGAAATGACACCAGTACCACCCCATGAAGTTGAATTTTCTATCTAATCAGACCGAATCTGTCTAAATTGATTGATCATTTGCATACTGATGCTACAGTAGCTTAAAGATTTATAAAACAATGTGGTGGTTCAATTGTCTATTTATGTTGTTTTAAAGAATCTACAATCAAATTCAATGAATTCAACAAGCTAAGAGTGGATGTGTAAATGAATAATTTCTTACCATGCTCTACAAGAGCTCAAACCAAAACTAGGGGCTCTCACTTCCTTTTTTTTTACAATTGCTCCAAAATCATTTTTTTTTACATGATATTATGTGGGAAACGTATTGAATATATTCACATACTAGAGATATACCAAAACATTTAAACAAAGAATAATGAAAAAAAGAGCATTCTATCATTTTAAACAGCTAACACCATTACAAATTAACAGGGTTGTATAACAGTCAAAAAATCTTAATCACAATTTCTTAGGGATCAAAATTGAGAAGATATGACATTTTAAGCAAAACATGAGATGGACTTATAGGCATGTGATACTTGTTAACAATTAAGTGTTGAACAGTATGGTGGCAGACTGGCATGCATACTTTCGATCAAAATATAGCAATCAACTTAATTGTGATAAACAATTAAAATACCAAGTTTGTTACCAAATGTGTTATAAGCCTAAACAATACCATCCATCAAATTAGTTTTAAATGTAAACCTGGAACATGGCTTGCAGGTATAACACAGACAGATGATATTAAGACCTACATTTGATGAAAATATAACAGTTTACTTAAGTGTATAAAGAATGAAATTGACACAAGTTTGTACTCAACATGCAGGAGGGAATGAACAAATCATAAGCAACATGGCTGCCACTTTCTCCAAATTCCAAGACCTTTACGTTTAGTGCATCTGTTGTGACCCCAAACAAGTTCACCATTCATCAACTTTAGTTTTAAATATAAACCTGAAACGTACACATCCTGGCTTGCAAACAATGCACATATCAAACGATATTAGATGATACTGGAAAGAAAGATTGTTAAAAGTACTTTGACATTTAAGACCTCCCTGGAGTCGCAATCTCTGATGTCAGTGGCAATGGCTTCCATGCAGTAAAAACTCCCTGAACGTTGGTTGGCCATTTGACTACATCCTGTTCCTTATGGCACATCCACTTAAGATCTTCACTTGCATGGGAGTCCGAGTTGTAAGTATAAAGCATGCTTTTTTTTGGAATATTTATACAGAATGTGTTCTAAGTATTTGTTAACATCAAATCAAAAATCCCACTCTGTCTCTCGGTATTAGCCTCAGTTCTGCGCCATGCTTGAGGAACACGTTCCCAGCGCTCTGTGCAGGGTTGATGCCTATTCCATCTAAAATTAAAGGGGAGGAAAACGATGAAATATGATATTCATATCATTTGTTTCCATGGGGTAAACAGATGAGTCAATGACTATCCCTGAACTGTACACCATTGGAGGTCAATTCACAAGCAGCACTGGTGTTCATTTACAGCTAAGTAAACTGTAGCAAGTGGAACAAGGAATTGCTAAATGATACAAATCCCCTTGCAGATGCCACTGATAACATATCTTGTACATACATGACAAACACATAAATCCCCTTGCAGATGCCACTGATAACATATCTTGTACATACATGACAAACACATAAATCCTTGCAGATGCCACTGATAACATATCTTGTACATACATGACAAACACATAAATGATAACATATCTTGTACATACATGACCTTGCCCTTGCAGATGCCACTGATAACATATCTTGTACATACATGACAAACACATAAATCCCCTTGCAGATGCCACTGATAACATATCTTGTACATACATGACAAACACATAAATCCCCTTGCAGATGCCACTGATAACATATCTTGTACATACATGACAAACACATAAACAAACACCCTTGCAGATGCCACTGATAACATATCTTGTACATACATGACAAACACATAAATCCCCTTGCAGATGCCACTGATAACATATCTTGTACATACATGACAAACACATAAATCCCCTTGCAGATGCCACTGATAACATATCTTTTACATACATGACAAACACATAAATCCCCTTGCAGATGCCACTGATAACATATCTTGTACATACATGACAAACACATAAATCCCCTTGCAGATGCCAAAGATAATGTATCATGACAACTATTTTTCTTTGCTTTTCAGAGGTTTATCATTTGAAGAAAAACATTAGTTGGACATTCAATCAAAGTTTTTTTTTTCCTTAAAGCATATAACCCTCCTGAGGCCTTTCCCCCCCTCCTCCCCCCCCACCCCCCATACACACATACATCCTTGATATGTCCCTCATTCCATTCAGGTGATAACTAGCTGTTAAAGAAGTTCTTACAAAATCTTGCAAAGACTACTAAAGTTAGATTACATTTGATTATTACATCTTAGTAAAATTTAAAACAAAACTAAGTTTGACTTAAATATCTCATTTTTTGATCAAATACATATAACATGTCAAAATTTCTTACATGGAAAATGAAATGTACATGACTTTACCCTGGTTATAAATACTTAACATACCAAGGCATTTAAGCCACAAACCATTTAAAAATACGGTAAAAATAAATTGATTATTATTATTATTAAATTATGTTTATAAAGCACTTATTCTAAAAAAAGCTTTAAGTGCTTTACAAGAACATGAAAAAATGAAAAGGTAATTACTTATCAATATGTACAGTATAAGAAACAAAATAAAAATGAATTACCACCTAAAACCCGCTTAATAAAAAATATATATTTGACTTTTCTAATAAATATTAGTCTAATACATTGGTCAGTCACTTTTTCACAAACCTGCAAAAATGTTATGCTGGAATTTTATCTTGATACATTCTTCACTAATTCCTTCCTTATACTCAACTATTACCGCATAAGATGAAGTCAGGAGAAATTATTACATCATCAAATGGCACATTCTAATCATTCTTATCAAATCTGGTTTTAAAGCGAATAGAAAGTGAATATAGATCATAACTTTACCATTTGTGATTATAGCACTGGTTGCAGGAGGGACATGGAACTGTGAAGAAAAGAAAATAAGGCTTCAGTTATCAATATTTTCAAAGTACATCCTACAAATTATGATATATGCTTTTATGAGTTATTCCTTTGCAAAAGCAACATTTTATGAAGACCTCAATTTTCAAACAATGAATAATATTTCATGAGGTGTGACATTCTTTTGGCATCCTTGCTAAACATTGTTGAAATTTTATCAAACCTTGCTCCAATTTGGGGTGTGCACTCTTTAAATGTAATAGCAACCATAGAGCATAACACACTGATGCCAAGTAGGCCTAATTCAATTACAATTGTATCATACGATATATGTATGCAACCTGCTATGTGTCTTTCTTATTTACATATTTACAACTGATTTAAGAATCTTTCAAATAATCAAGCAAAATTTGCAGAACCAGAATTTGATTTCTTTTCACAAACCTCTTCTGCAGCAAACTTCAGGACAGCAGTAAAAGGAGCTTGTTCTGGCACACTTAATCTGTGACCAAACAAATATGGACAAAATGATCAAATTATGAAATGGAATGCATAGCAAGAAAAAATATTCAAGAGATTTTGGTACAAGAAATCTTACACAAGTGCTGGTAGTTGGTATAATTTGTTATGGTATGTGTGAAGTAGATAACAGTAGTGGCTGAAAAATAAATTTCCAGTTTTTTTTTTTCAAAGGGGAACCACTGATCCCTGAACATATTTATTTGTGTCATAATTAGACACTGACAAAGAGTTTCCATCTCTCAGACAAGAATTAGCTGATGCTGAAAAAAGAGAAGAGTGCATCATCTGGTGCAAAGAGAAGAGTGCATCATCTGGTGCAAAGAGAAGAGTGCATCATCTGGTGCAAAGATAACAGTGCATCATCTGGTGCAAAGAGAAGAGTGCATCATCTGGTGCAAAGAGAAGAGTGCATCATCTGGTGCAAAGAGAACAGTGCATCATCTGGTGCAAAGAGAACAGTGCATCATCTGGTGCAAAGAGAACAGTGCATCATCTGGTGCAAAGAGAACAGTGCATCATCTGGTGCAAAGAGAAGAGTGCATCATCTGGTGCAAAGAGAAGAGTGCATCATCTGGTGCAAAGAGAAGAGTGCATCATCTGGTGCAAAGAGAACAGTGCATCATCTGGTGCAAAGAGAAGAGTGCATCATCTGGTGCAAAGAGTAGTTAGTCCATAGTAGAACATGATAAAGAGGTTTAATAAATAAATGAATGTGGTATGTTAATTCCTCAAAGGTTTACAATCCATAAACATTGTGACAGAAAGTCTAATTAAAATGTTCTTACTTGGAATGCAATCTATCTACACTGACAAATGCACTTGTCAATTGTGTGACTCACCCCCGGACAAGGTGAGTCATTGTCCTACACCCCCGGACAAGGTGAGTCATTGCACCAAGGTGGGTGTCCAAAACATATACATTAAAGCACCCCTAAGTCACCTTGGGTGACTGACATTGTTTTCTCAAATGACTAAGCACAATGACTTTTCTCTGCAAACAAAGTGAATTTGGTCTGAACTGAAATAAAGTGACTCACTTCAAAGTCACTCTCATGACTGACTGTAGGTAACTGTTTTATACAACCCTCGACAATTCTATTCACTTTGTGGTCGCCAACTCAAAAAGAACTGACAACAATGTTCCTTAATTTTCAAAATTTTGATCGCCAAAATTGTTTAGTTACTCACCAGTACAAAAACCTGTTTTAAATTCTGATTTTGAATGAAGGAACCATTCTCCCCTGATTATTTCCAGCATGAATAATTTAACTTCCTAATTTAATGACAACTCTTTTTAAGTTCAAAAATACACAAACCCTGACAAAACAATTATAAAAAGTAACGACTGTGATCAACAAAGCAAAAAATGAGATCATTTTGTACCAGGAAAACTTAATTCTTACGAATTTCTTTGAAGCTTCCCCAACTATATACCATACACTACTGTCACTACAATCCTTGATATTGTACATTGTAGTGGCGTCATAGGGCTTATCAGCTTGTTGAGACAAAGTTATGGTGTAAAAAAAATATTGGAATTAGGATTGCCGTAATATTGGGGCAGTAAAGAATAAAGGTATTTCTTTATGCCACCAGACTATTTCCAGTGCATTTCTTACTCAAACAAACTTTAATTTTGATCCAAAGGTGAGACCTAAAGTGTTATTTCTGGCAAATAAAATCATTATTTTTCAATTTTTTGGTCGCCAAGATTAAAGCTTTTGTTGCCGTGGTGACCATGACAACAAGAATTGTAGAGGATTGGTTTTATATGTCAATGACTCACATTTGACTGACATTGTCAAGGGGGTAGTAGGCTAGGGATAAGTCTTTTAACTGACAAATGCACAATCACTTTATTCATAAATTTGTTTTTAAATTATTTAGTATTAGTAAAATAGACCTCAATCATGCCTATCATTGAATTAGGTCACGACATAATCAATGTTTGGGGTACCAGACGGTAATAACTTGTGCTTAGCAAGTTTTTTCTTCCGTTTCTATTAATGTTCCTCCTTTTTAAATATAAAAAAAGTTCAAAGTCCTTTTCTGGACCTTAATATCATTAAAACCATTTGCACATGAAATCATCCAGACACACTACTAACTAGGATATTAGCACTTTCTAGAGCGCATACCTTCGCCCGTTGCAATTCCAACATGCCTAGAATAATTCTAGAGTTCATTTGATCTCCATACCCAATATAATCTACCTTAAAACTCCTAGGCCCACCAAGATTCATCCCCAAGTTTTGATCTGTAATGAACATTTGCAATCTGAATACTTGAAGATTATCTTCTGACTGGATTTCTTCCAAGGCCATACCATTGTTTTCAGTTGTATTCAAGTAAAGCATCATTGTTTGAGCTCTATTCAGCCAGGATTCACATTCCATCATTTTCCATTCATGGCAGAAACCAATTGTATCATTTTCATTGATTCCAGAGAACACTTGATGTAAGTCTCTTTGAGTCCAGAAAATAAATTGTTTGGATCTTCATTCAGAGCACAAAGTCATTGTTCAGCGCATTCCATTGAAAAGTTTCAACTTACATGTAGTCTTGACAGATCTCATCCTAAAACATCCCCACCCCTCAATTTCTGTCACTTCTTCAAGAAACAGTAACAAAATCACACACCAAATTTAATCAAAATCCAATCATTAGTTCTAGAGACATCTTGATGACAAACTCACCGTAATATGTCCCCACCCCTCCATTTGCATGCTTCCCCTAATCCAATATGTCTCAAATTTTAATCACTTCTTTCTGAAGCAGTAAAGAAACCACCCACCAAACTTAATCCAAATCTACAAATCAGTTCTTGAGATATCTTGATGATAAACAAACAAACAAATGGAGGCGAAAACATAACCTCTGTCCAACTTGGTTGGTGAAGGTAATTAAATTTCTAAAACACTTAAAAGCTGCTGTTTGTTTTACTAACGTAGACAACGGCAAGCCTCAAAATTTTATGGTAATGGTCATTTCCGGCAAAGTGTCGGTACCATGATATTAAAACCACTGAGCCGAAAATTTGTTTCCCATGCACAAGAAATGAAAAATTTGCTTTGATTTTGCCGAAATTTGAGTATACACTTGCGATATGCAGAAAACATTCTTGACAGTAAAAGTGATTAACAATAACATAACCTTAGGCTTTTATCAAGACTCATTTTACAAGCTGTACAATTAACCAAGAAATACACAGACAAAATACTTCAATCGTGGCGAGCAGTACACATGTAAATATTACCTTATGAGTCAAATAAATGTTGCAAGAAAGAAAAACATATTGCAAAATAAACAAACAAAAAAAGGTTTCTACATAGCTAAAATTCAGCATGCTTCGCAAATATAGCAGCCATTTTACCAGAGGAATGATATAACATGTATTTCCGGAGTAATGGCGTAGTTTGAAATTGATTACGGCAAGGCGCTGAGGTATCAGTATGCAAGGTTTTCACTGAAAGCCCTAGGCATAGCGAGTACAACAAAAAAGTTCTCAATGTTAAGAAGGGAACATTTCTGTTCTTTCTAAACCAAATTTCCATGCACATTTTCCATAAAAATGATGATTGATACTATAGAAATAAACTTTTCATGGTTTGGAATGCAAAATTCCAACATCTATTTAAGCAATGGAGTCAGTACTTTTGCCATACTGGTTGTGTACATTTTCTTTTACTTAGCATCGTAAATTGGAACAATTTTAGTGTACTTTCGAAAATTACTGTGTATGGTTTAGTACTGTTATTTTCGGAAGTACACCAAAATTGTTCCAATTTACAATGCTAAGTAAAAAAATTGTACACAACCAGTATGGCAAAAGTACTGACCCCATTGCTCAATTAGACGTTGGAATTTTGCTTTCCGAATCGAGAAAAGTTTATTTCTACAGTATGAATTATCATTTTCATGGAAAATGTGCATGGAAATTTGGTTCAGAAAGAACAGAAAAGTTCCCTTCTTAACATCGCGTAACTTTTATTTTAACGTGCTAGCTGTGCTATTGTACCTGGAAATCAAGAAGTGTTGTGATTCAGTGCTCTCAAATATTGTCTTTTTTGTCTGAAATCTAATTTTAGTCAGGCTGAGTTTTTACCATATTGTTGTTTTTTGCATTTTGTCTGCTTAATTTACTATTTTTCTTTTCTAAAGTTTCCTTATTTGTGAAATATTTGTTGATTTATTTTGTTACTAGTTTGTGTGGTGTTACTAACTCTATCCTATTACACACATTTTATAGCTGTCATTGTGAGCTAGGTCTTTCGTATTGTTAGGCTTTGTTATTTTTTCAATTTGAGTGTAGGTGTTTGTGTTGAGTGTAGGCTGATTGAATTTGTCTTGAGTGTAGGCTCGTTAAGTGTGTATTCAAGTTAAGGTTACTCAGCTGTGTGATGTTGATAGTTTCTTGGGTGAGGAAGTTGATAGAGTTTCTGTTCAGGTAGATAGTCTTGGATCAGATTCTGCTGACAGGCCTCACTTTGGATTGTCTGTAGTTGATGATTGTACAGGTGCCATTGGTAGTGAGCTTTTTGATTCGTCTGGTACATTGCCTGCAGATTCTGTTAGGCATAAGGTGTTTTGGATAGGGGATTCACTTGTTAGGTATTTAATACAGAAATTGGGAAGTAGATCATAGTAGCAGGATTAGGGTGTGTCTGCCAGGGGCTAGAGTTGATGACGCGAGTTCTCGTTATGAGACTTTATGTAGTGGTGAAGATACTGTGGTAGTTTCAACAGATACAAATGATATTTCAAGGAGAATTGTTGATTCTGTTAGGAATAGTTTCATGGATTTGTTATTTATGTTGAGAGACAGAGCTTGTAAGGTTCTAGTTGTTGGTCTGTTGCCGCGTAGAGGCAGTTCCTTAATGATAGATAAGATGATGTTGATCAATAGTTGGCTAGAGAGTATTTGTCGTCTGTTTCAGTTCGGTTTTGTAAATTTCTGGCATAAGTTTGAATCTCAGGTTAATTGGTTCATGAGAGATGGTTTGCATTTAAGTAGGAAAGGTGTTTGTGTTCTAGCTAGGGATGTCAATAGGGCAATTAAGGATCTGAGTCCTTTAAACAAGTTACAGGGGGGGGGGAATTAAACCCACCTGTCAGGCATGTTTCTGGGGATAGGGATTGTTCTTCTAGTGATATAATTAAGGATATGTTTTCAAATGTACGTAGCATCATGAATAAACTTGATGACCTGCTGGCCCAAGTTTCAAATAGTAGACCTGATATAATTTATATTACTGAGAGTTGGTTTTATAGTGAAATTAGGAATTTAGAGATACATATTCCAGGTTACTCAGTTTTCAGACAAAACAGATTAGATAATCTCAATGGTAGAGGAGGTGGTATTCTATTGTTTGTAAATGACAGTTTTAATTGCATAGATAGGACTGCTCCGTTTTCTTTTGGGTTTTTTAATTGCCTATAGTGTGAGCTTATTGTTGATGGTGATGTTGGTAGTTTGGTTCTTGGTGTTGTGTATAGATCACCAAATTCTAGTCCTGAGAAAAACCAGAAATTGCTTGACTGCTTTGGGAAATTGCTTCTAGGAGGGTTGTTTTTGGGGACTTCAATTTTCCAGACATTGATTGGAATCGTTGTACTGATGGTCCACATGGCAAATATTTTCTGGAAGTTGTATCCGACTGCTTTTGACCCAGCATGTGTTGTTTCCTATGCATGGTAGTAATTGTCTTGATTTGATTTTCAGTAGTGAAGAAAGTATGGTTAGATATGTGCTAAGTAGCAGTAATGTAAGGTGTAGTGGTCATGATTTCATTACTTTTGATCTGTATTGTTTCACAAAGGTTTCTCCAGCTAATAAACTGGTTTTAGATTTTAAGAATGCTGACTTTGCTGCACTTCAAGATAATTTGCCATTCGATTGGACTTCTTAGCTCTGTGACTTAGATCCTTCTAAATCATGGATGTTTTCCACACTTAAGTGTTGGAGGGTGTGAATAGCTTTGCCCCATTAAAAGAAAGTATGTAGGTGTAATTGGCCAGTGTGGATGTCTCGGGAGGTTTTGCGGGTTGTTCAGAAAAAAAAGAAGTTGTCGCGTTGTTATAAAAACAGTGGGTATCCTGCGAAGCTTGCTAGGTATAAGGATCATGAAAAGTTTACAAAGGGTTTGATAAAAGATACTAAAGTGCTTTTTGAAAAACGTTTGTCCAAAGAGGTTAAGATTAATAATGAGTCATTTTACTCTTATGTTTACTCAAAGCAAAATACCAAGGAAGTTGTTGGTCCCATTCAGGGTAATGATGGTGTTACCATCAATAGTGGTAAGGATATGGTTAAGGATTTGAATGACTACTTTGTGTCTGTTTTTACTAAGAAGTCCCCTGCTCTCCAGTATGCATTAAGGATGTTGATTTTTCAGTTGATGTTGTGTCTAAGAAGTTTAAGGGTTTTAATTCAAATAAAGCACCCCGTCCAGATGGTATACATCCTGCTATTTTACGTGAGTGTTCTGATCTTTTTTCTGTTCCCTAGGTATCATCTTTTCAAAGAGCTTTGATGTTGGTGTTGTTCCTAGTGATTAAAGAATTGCTAATGTCACTCTTTTTTTTAAAAAGGTTGACCACTGTTTGCCCTGTAACTATAGACCAGGGAGTCTCACTGGTGTTGTGTTCAAGGACATGGAGTCCATTGTTAAAGATGTTGTACTAGATCATTTATTGGTCAATGGTTTGTTGAATTTGTCCCAGCATGGCTTCTTACCTACAGTGTAAGAGGTCTTTTGTTTTTAATTTATTTGAGTTTCTTGGTAATATTACTTAACTAGTTGATTCTGGTCATAATGTGGATATCATCCATTTAGATTTCCAAAAATCATTTAATAAGCCTCTGTTAGGCAGGCTCATGTCGAAAACAAGAGCACTTGATGTGGAGGGAAAGTGTGCTAATTGGATAAATTCTTGGTTAATTGACAGGTCGCAAAGAGTTGTTGTTAATGGTGAAGTATCTCCATAGAAGAAGGTTACAAGTGGTGTTCCTCAGGGTTCTGTATTGGGTCCACTTCTTTTCCTAATCTTTATTAATGATATTGATGTTTCCCTTGGCTCCAGGTTTTGTAAATTTGCTAATGACACTAAGCTGTACAGGATTGTTGATGATGCTGGGAATTCTTCACTGTTGCAAACTGATTTGGATAAGTTAGTTTCTTGGTCCTAAACACGGCAGATGTCAATCAATGTTGATAAATGCAAAGTTATTCATTTTGGTCAGAGCAATTTGGCTTTAGATTACTGCATGAATGGTTCAAATCTTGGTTGTGTTGATCAAGAAAGGGATCTACTGCAGCCTGGTGTTGTCATTACCACACCAGCAATCTGAAGCCTTCTAAACAGTGTGCTTTAGCAGCTGTAAGGGCAAATAGGATGCTTGGTTTGATTAGAAGAAATTTTTGTTTTTTTGGTACAGAGATTGTTCTTAAGTAGTTAGTCAGGCCTCACCTTAAGTATGCTATTCAGGCATGGAGTCCCTTTTATGAGAAGGATAAGTTTATTTTGGAGCAGGTTCAGTGAAGAGCCACTAGACTTATTCCTGAAGTAAAGAATTTCTGTTATGAATCTAGGTTGCGATTTCTTGGTTTGACCATACTTGAGTTGAGAAGAGTACGTGGCGATATGATTCAGCTTTTTTAATTCATATCTGTTAGTGATGCTTTGACTTCCTGTAATTTTTTGCATGTTTCAGCTAATCCTCTACATTGACACATGGTAACAGTTTGGAGTTGACCAAAGAGTTATCACAGATAGATATTCAGCATTTAAGCTTCTCGCAAAGAATTGTTAATGAGTGGAATGGTTTGCCTGAGGGGTAGTTACAGTAGCTCCAATTCTGTTCACAATTTCAAAGTTAACATCGGATAAGTGCTTTACTAACTCTGGGTGTCTGATTTTTTATAATTTTTGTGTGGTGGTGGTGGTGTTAGTTTGGGCTTTTTATGGGGTGACTCACCCTTCTTAGCCCGTCATCTTGTTATATTATGTTACAATAGCCTACATGACTTTGCACCTGTTGATTTGAGACGAGGTCAAAGCGCTTTTAGGGGGCCAAAAATTTCCCCATTGACTTAACACACGGATTATTTTCGGAAAATAGACTAAGTCCCAGCTCCGTCACAGGTTGCGCTTTTGGTTGGCCCTCATTGAAGAATGATGGGTCTCTTCTGCTCCCTACCCCATTTAACTTTTAGATCTACCCCTAGGGTACAGATATAAATTTATCTTAAATGCAGAAATATGACAATTATACGCGAAAATTTACACCATAAATTACAAAAATTTCCTTATTGACTTAACACGCGGATTATTTCCGGAAAATAGACTCAAGTCCCAGCTCCGTCACAGGTTGCGCTTTTGGTTGGCCCTCATTGGTGCATGATGGGTCTGTTCTGCTCCCTACCCCATTTAACTTTTAGATCTACCCCTAGGGTACAGATATAAATTAATAAATCTATCTTAAATGCAGAATTATCACAATTATAGGCGAAAATTTACACCATAAATTACAAAAATTTCCCCATTGACTTAACACGCGGATTATTTTTAAAAAATAGACCAAGTCCCAGCTCCGTCACAGGTTGCGCTTTTGGTTGGCCCTTATTGGTGCATTATGGGTCTCTTCTGCCCCCTACTTCATTTACCTTTTAGATCTACCCCTAGGGTACAGATATAAATTAATATATCTATCTTAAATGCAGAAATATCACAATTATAGGCGAAAATTTACACCAAAAATTACAAAAATTTCCCCATTGACTTAACACGCAGATTATTTTCGGAAAATAGACCAAGTTCCAGCTCCGCTAAAGTGCTAAGGCAGGAGGCCAAATCCGAAATCCGAGTTGCCAAAGCGCGTATCAACTGTTAAGTCAATGGGGAAATTTTTGTAATTTTTGGTGTAAATTTTCGCGTGTAATTGTCATATTTCTGCACATAAGATAGATTTATTATTTCATATCTGTACCCTAGGGGTAGATCTAAAACTTAAATGGGGTAGGAAGCACAAGAGACCCATCATGCACCAATGAGGGCCAACCAGAAGTGCAACCTGTGACGGAGCTGGAACTTGGTCTATTTTCCGAAAATAATCCGCGTGTTAAGTCAATGGGGAAATTTTTGGTGTAAATTTTCGCCTCTAATTGTGATATTTCTGCATTTAAGATAAATTTATTATTTTATATATGTACCCTAGGGGTAGATCTAAAACTTAAATGGGGTAGGGAGCAGAAGGGACCCATCATGCACCAATGAGGGACAACCAAAAGCGCAACCTGTGACGGAGCTGGGACTTGGTCTATTTTCCGACTTAGCCACTGTACGCACTCTGGCAATTCGGATTTCGGATTTGGCCTGCTTTAGCGCTTTAGCCCTACCTGGTTGATTTTGATTATTATTAATTATTTATTTTTTTCAATTCAAATTAATGAAGTTTAAATTAGTCCTGAAAATTTTTCATGAAACACCCAAAATAAATTCTGACGTCTTCCCATGTACAAATAGCACGGAATCCCATAAAATCTGAAATTTTGAGACTTGAACGGAGAGTCTTACTCATGACACTACGGAAAAATTCTTTTCGCGCAATCAGTATGTACGACATAGCCTACACAGAAAGAGAGGTATAATTTATACTTACACTTTAAATGGCAATTTTGGATCCGAAGTGAGCGTTATTTTGAATGTTACCTTAGACCTAAAAATAAAACATATAAAAAACATTATCGAGTAAATATTTAATGAAATATGAATTAGGAATTGGTACAAAATATCAACAATATGTTACTCACATCTTGACCCGGGAAATGAACGCAGTCGACAGAATCTTCAACCAGGTGAATCTGAATCTGAATCTGAAACGGTTAAGTCGGCAAAAATCCTTCAAGAGGACATGAACGCCAACCGAGCGTAAAAAGTATGAGTAAAAAATAATATAAAAAAAACTAGTTAGCAATACAGGTGTTAGTAAGTTTAGCTTTGAAACAGTTGAGACTTAGTGCATGAACAATGTCTGATGGTAAAGCATTCCAATCCTTTAGTGTGTGAGGGAAGAAAGAGTGTTTATATACATTCTTTTTAGCATAGGAACCTGGAAATTAAGGTCATGATTATTTCTTGTATTAGTTCTAACGGTGGGGATAAGTTCATCTTTATTGATGGCGACAAGATTGTTATTGATTTTATATAGCATATGTAGCCGGGTGTTGTATCGTCTTGTTTTAAGCAGGGGCCAATCTAATTTATAAAGCATGTTTTTACACTAGATTTATAAGAGTAGTCTGCCATACAGAACCTGGCTGCTCTCCTTTGAATAGATTCAAGTTTATCCACATCGCACTGGTGATGGGGTCCCAGACTGCAGATGCGTACTCAAGTACTGGCCTGACTAGAGCTTTATAAGCAGTGGATTTAACGTCGGTGGGACAGTTTGAGAGGTTACGTTTTAAAAGGCCAAGTATAGAGTTAGCTTTCTTGGTTATGTTATGTATATGTTTATCCCATCTAAGTTTATTATCAATTTCAACACCTAGGTATGGGTGGGAGTTGACATGTTTTAGTGGCTGGTTGCATAAGGTATAAACAGGTGATTTAAAGCATTTCTTAGAGGAAATTGACAAGATGTAGCATTTGGAGGGGTTGAAATTCATTTGCCATTTGTTTTGCCATTGTTCAAGTTTGTTAAGATCATCTTGGAGGATTTGTTGGTCGGAGGGGTTATCAATTGTTCTGTACACAAGGCAGTCATCAGCAAACAGTCTGACTGTGCTGTTTATATTATCAGGGATGTCATTTATATATAAGAGGAAAAGTAATGGACCCAAGACAGTACCTTGTGGTACACCAGATAAAACCTGTTTAGAATCAGAGATTTCACCATCGCAAACAACACGCTGGATGCGGTTGTTGAGGAATGATGCAAACCAGGCCAGAAGATTTCCATCAATGCCATAGGCAGAAAGTTTGGATAACAGGCGCTGGTGGGGACTTTATCAAAGGCTTTTGAGAAGTCAAGAATAGCCATAGAGACGTTACTGTTTTGGTCAATTTGTTTAGAGATATCATTTATTGTTAAGAGGAGTTGTGTTTCAGTCGATCTTTTTGCATGGAAGCCATGTTGTAAATCAGTTAAGATATTATGCTCATCAAGGAATTTCATCACATGTGAGTGGATTATATGCTCAAGGATTTTACTACAAACGCAGGTGAGGGAAATAGGTCTATAATTAGCTGGGTTTTGTTTATCACCTTTTTAAAAAACACTACATATGTTTGCTTCTTTCCACTTGTTAGGGATAGTACCATTATCGACAGAGGTTTGAAAGAGATCAGTTAGAATTTCATAGAGGTCATCAGCATGTGCTTTTAGAAACCATGGTGGTATTTGGTCAGGACCTGAGGCTTTGTTGGGGTCTAGGTTATGCAGTTGCTTTTTGACACCTTCTGGGGTAATTATAAGTTGGTTTATTTTGCTGTTGGTAAGTGGTTTAGTTACAGGAATTTGGGAGGTGTTTTCTACTGTGAAAACACTGAAAAACTGGTCATTTAGAATGTTAGCTTTAGTTTTACTGTCACTGCAGAGTTTACCGTTATTTAGTAGATCAGTTATGACGTCAGTTCGACGTCGTTTTTTTGTTATGGCTTTTTGACGTCATTTCTTGTTCTGGCAACTTGCACAAAGTAAAGTCGCAAATGGCTGTCACATGACAATAACAGAGAGACTGGATTGTCTGAATCTGAATCGGTTAAGTCGGCAAAAATCCTTCAAGAGGACATGAACGCCAACCGAATAAATACGCAGGCGCAGAGTGCTAGTGAGAGGGTCCGTGGGCATGCGAGGAACGTCCTGGACAGACTGAACAAGATCACGTGATGTGACAGGCAGTCAATCTCCTTCTAGCGGGAAATTTAAATACCTGAATAAATACGCAGGCGCAGAGTGCTAGTGAGAGGGTCCGTGGGAATGCGAGGAACGTATCCAGGATCTAGGCTGCGAAAGTAGCAACTTGCCATATTGGCCTACACACGCCTCAGGCTCAGTACCGTTGACATTGGGGTTGCCGTACGAGGACGGCCACCCACCACTAAGCGGCAGCCATCACTAAGTAGTAGTATTACTATTAGTAAAACGCTCGGTTAGCCTTCATGCCCTCTAGAGCTTTAAAATTAAAAGATGTTTGCCGACTGAACCTCTTCAGATTAAGATAACATGGCTGACGTCAGTCCGACGGTGGGCACACTTAGGCCTACACACACCATGCAGTTTTAATGTTGTGATCTAACGTTAGCACAGTAGCAGCGAGCTACGACGTAGATAACCAGTGTTGGTAAGTTTTACCTTAATA